>JANAVB010011599.1:2234400-2591900 GCA_029216955.1 Iris pallida | reverse complement strand
GTATCTAGCCACACACAACAAAAATAAGTCGAGATAGATCTAATTAACCATATAACAAATACTTGTTGCACTATTCTCGAATTTTCCCAAAAATGGTACAAAAACTCAACGTAACTAGGTAGAAGGGAGAGTAGAGTATCAGTTTTATTCCAGGAGTTGGTATCATTGTCATCATGCATGTTTTATATATGTGTATCAATGTAGAAATAGGTATCACGTGAGTATGGAGTATTTGGGAAATTTAGATTTGCTAAGGTAACAAAAGGGTAGCAGTCATGGTTGCATCATAATAGACAGTATGGTATAGTTATGTACCTGAAATATGGAGGGTGTATGTTCATGTAGATATGCCAGCTGAGTGTATCACATGATACATGTGAGGGTAATGGAAGGGTACATGTATGTAGATGTATTATAAGGTATCAATATTGATTAGCACAGGATGGGTAAAAAGTTCTGTAAGGATATTATAATATATAGAGGCAAGGTGATGTAGTATCAAGGGTGAAGGAGGATGTGAGATACATGTAGAGATAACAGTTTGTAGTGGATTAACCTAGAAGTAAGGGGTTCTACCTGGCTACTGAAAAATAGCAGTAAGTTTAGTAACAGTAGCAGTATAGGGAGATGCAGTTGCATCTATCTACAGTAACGTACGGGGGTAACTATAGGTGTAGGAAACTATATACAGACAGATCTAACTGCAGTCTACTTAGCAGTGTATTACAATGGAGTATAGGTGTAAGTATGGGTAGTGCAGTCCTACACTACTCTGTATGTACAAGAATTTACAGTAGTTAAGTCTAAGTAATGTGCAGAGGATGAGTGAATTGCAGGATACAGGGGTAAGTTTGGTAAGGAAGAGAGAATATGAGTGTGTATTTTACAGAAAACAACAGGGGTAATGTGCTACAGGTAAATCTGTAGGTTGGAGTGAATGCGTGTCTAGTAAGGATATATCACCTAATTTTGAGGCTGTTGATGTGTTAGAGAGTGATAGGTAGAGGATGGAAGTACAATATCTTGAATTATGTGCATAAGTGTACAGTAGGTGATATGTGAAATGCATATTGGTGAAGTGAAGTACAACGTGGGAGTTCATGAGTATCATGCAGTTGTAGAAGCATGAAAAAATTTTAGCAAATAAAGCCCTATGCGCCCAAGCCATTATAGCTCTATGCGCCCAAGCCAGTGTAGCTCTATGCCCCCAAGCCAGTGGAACTTCATGCGCCAAGTCAAGCCAACTTCATGCGCCCAAGAAAGTGAAGGGGGGCGCATAGTCTGAGACATGGCTATGCGCCCAAACCTGACTCAGTCAAAGCCATGATCAATACGTGCACCGAAGCATACGGTTGCGTCAGTCTCCATGAGCAGTCGTGCACCAAAGTATGCAGCCACATCAACACCACGACCAACCCACGATCTTGCAGCCTATATGCGCCTACGTCCTATGCTCCCAAAGCAGGACTAAGCGCCCACATGAAAACCAGCGTGTTTCCTCATGTGGGCGCATAACACCATTCCATCTCAAGAACAACTATAAAAGGGGGGCCTCATCTCTCTTTAACAGACAGAACGGAGAGCATTTTCAAGAGCAAAATTGCTGCACTTCTTGCCAGTGAGCCGAGAGTTAGCAATTTTCTTATGTTTTCTTCCACTTTTGTAATCGGAGTGTCAACGGAGTAAAGGAGCAACTGCCGTTCGATCTCCATCGTCCTATTCCCCAGAATTCTTTTTTGTACTTGGGGATCCACAGCGCAGGATCTCTCAGGCGTCTCGATTTATGGTGCCTTGCGCCAATAAAAGAATAAATAGCATTTTCTTCTTCTTTTTTGTGTGTGTCCATAAAAATGGCAAATCTGCTAGAGACTACCTTTTCCTCTGACGAGAAGGTGGTGACGCAATTCGATACAAACAAAGTGGGGAGTACTCAGAAGATGCTGATCGTAAAATTCAATCAGCAGGCATTCGAAGAGATGCTCTCGAGGGACGGCTCTACTTTCACAAAATCAGCAAAGCCAAACAAGTCTCGCAAGACTTGACTTCCGAAGGCTCGCTGCGCATATCCGGCTAGTATCATAACGGATATGCAGCTGGAGGACTCTATCACCTGGACGCAGGACTCTGGCACAAAAGTCTCCCAAATGGAGAAGTCTCACACCGTTTCGGGCTCTACTAGCCTAGTGACTTCTTCCCTCTACAACCAACAGCAGAGTGTTCGACACTCGAGTCTTGGCAGAGGAAAGCACTACGATGCCAAGAATCGGGGTGTGCGGCACTCTGGCCAAACCCGGCGTAGCTCACAAATGAAGGAGGCAAAACTGGAAGAAAACAGCATTGCTCCGTCAAGCATGCGCCCAAAGCCATACGCCCAAAGGAGTGCTTGGGCGCATAGCTCCAACCAGGACACTTCTGTCTTCAGCAGGCTGGGTATTCAGAGTCATCCGCCCAAGGCTATGCGCCCAGGCTCTCTGGATCCATACTATGCGCCCACATCAAGGCGACTCAAACATGCTGTCCAAAAGCATGCGCCCAAACCTAGTCTCCAAGGCCTATGTGCCCAAAGTAAAAAGACAGGCCCCAACACGTATAACATGGGGTTGTCTTCAAAGATATCACAGAACTTAGGTGTGGGGGTTGTCCTGCACATGATCTAAGTCTGGATGCGCCTACTCTCCTTACGAACCGGCATGCAAAGCTCGGCGATGCATGCAACATGGGTTGTAAAATAAAACTCCATTCCGCTGACTTGTGCGACGTGATAAATCATAAGCGTAAAGCGAGGAAAAACATAACAATTGATAGTATACTCCCGTGTGCCAATATTGTTATCAACTGTTGTTGCTCCAAAGTGACAAGAGTACCACAGAGAAAGTCTGTGTTTCGACGGCTGTATTTCTCTGACGACGAGAAGCCACTATGTGTTTCATCCAAAATGGCTTCATGGGGTCCCTCTTATGGAAGCCCCAATCAAAGACGGTGGACCACCAACCCAACCTTCTCTCTCAGTTCCATGAGAAGGAGAAGACAAAGTCTACCGACAGATGGCCAACAGGCCGTCGCATCTGAAGGAGTCTATATGGGCACTCGGTCAAAGGCAAGATCCCGTTCAGAAGACGAAGAATCCCAAGCCGGGGGTAGAATTCCCTCAGAATCTGAAGCAGATGACCCCCACACTAGGGGTAGCCTTCCAGAGGATGATGATCCCTCTGAATTCGATGGCGACTATCTACCTCCTCTACCTGAAGATGAAGGACTTGTCTACTCGGAGACAGACAGTATTATCACCAGTTACACTGCTTCCTCTGTTCATCCTCGCATGCTATCTATATACATGACGGACGGAGAAAGACCTAAAGAAGTCAGTGATCAGACTAGTAAACGGCTAGAGGGTCTCAAAATAGCATTCGCCATGATCACTGACATGCTTACCAGTATCATGGCGGTTCAAGCTGCTGAGGCTGTCCCTCCACCTCAACAGAACATCTCAGCCTACGCTAGTCTGGCTCATAGCGACGACCCTCCTTCACTACAAAAGGAGTATCATTCCGTTGTGCCTCCTCCAAATCTTGCAAATGTTGGGGGTGGTCCTTTGCCAACAGCACCTGACAACCGTTTAGCAGCCGTTTTCTAACACATGTTCAATCAACAAGATGCAATTGATTCCCTGGTCGCTCGCCTCGACACTATATTGCCCAAAGACGAGCTTCAGAAGATGGGGATATCTCAACCATATCCTCCTGAGTGGGAGAACACTACTTACCCTCCGAACTACAAGCCACTGACGCTGAACTCATTCGACGGTTTGACCTCTCCTCATCAGCACATGACGAACTTTAACACGCAGGCTCTGCACTTGCCTAGAGACGATCCGTTCCTGTCGAAGCTATTTATTAGCACCTTGCAGGGGGTAGCCTTCGAATGGTTCTGCAGTCTACCTGACGGATGTATCAATTCATTTAAAGACTTGGAGAGGTTATTCCTCAACAGGTTTTACGCGAGTGGCATGCATGTCAGTATGTCCACCCTCATCGAGACCAAGCAAAGGAGGACTGAGTTTGTCATTGCTTTCATAGAACGCTTCAGGCGGCTAGCACTGAAGATGCCCTTCGGCATACCAGATTCAGAACTTATGGATACTTGTCAGCATAACTTCCTTCCTACATTAAAGTTTTGTCTAGGTATAAATAAGTATGATGCATGGCCCGCTTTCATTGGGGCCGTTGATGCTGCTAAAAATGACGTGCCTAACTTAGAACTACTGGGGTTGAAGACACCCAAATCTGAAGACAAGGGCAAGCATCCCCAAACTATTCCTGTTCATGGGAGTAAAGGGAAAGAAGTCCTGAAGGTCGACACATCCAAAGGAGCTTCCAATTCTTAGGACGCTTCCGACAAGCCTAAGGAGACCTTCTCCTTCGACGAAGACGATGTTATTACCATCTTCCACACACTCACGAAGGATAATAAGCTGACACTGCCTCCACCACGACGTCATATAGAGGCGAACCAACTCAATGATCCTAAGTACTGTCTCTATCATCAGTACGTGCATCACTCCACCAAGGAATGCATCGTCCTAAAGAAGAAGATACAGCAGCTTATCGACAGCCAAGTGATCAACCTCGAAGCTGAAGATAAGGTCATATCTGCTAACATGATCTTCCTTCAGTTTGGCGACTTTCCTCCTACAGAAGTCCCAGACGGCGTAGTACCGATCCCCAAGGCGACGATGGAGGTCATCAACCTACCACCAGCTCGTACCTCGACCTTGGTCCCACTCATAACTGAACGCGGTAAGACTATGTGGGTCCACCTAGACCTTATCCAAGAAGTAACGCAGGGGGTAGAACCTCCCAAAAGAAGAAGGGGCAAGAAATTCAAGCCATGCCACATGGTGTCCTCCCCCATCTACGAGGTTCTATCTGGCGAGACACGATCTGGGAAGACTTATCTTCGGACGTACGATCCCGCACAAGAAGAGGCACTACCTTCTCAAGCTCATGCTGCCCTCACAAGCTCAGAAGTCGGCCCGTCCAAGCCCTCAACTTCGGACAAAACCAAGCAGAAAGAGACAAGGTTTGACAAGTCTCTAAAGGCGCCAGCTCCCGAAGTCATGGATCGGCCCTACAACTTTAACATACTGGCTCAGCTAGCTAATACACCTGCAAGGTTATCTCTGTTCGATCTATTGCGACTCTCCAAAGAAACACAGAAGGCCTTAAGTGAGGTATTACTACATGCCGACTCCTACCTCCTTGAAGTAAAAGCCCCCGCTGAAGACCCTGTCTCCTGTCCTCACTGCCACAATACTATGGAAGTAGTGCCCAATATCACCTTCTCATAGGAGGATATGCTACTAAAAAATAATCGCCATGATAGATCCCTGTACTATACAGGGTATATTGGGGCAATTAAAGTAGACCGCATGCACATCGATCCAGGATCCTTCCTCAGCATCATTCCTAGAAGTTTGCTTCAAGTTCTGGGAATCCCTATGCACAAGCTATCCGCAACCAACACAACCATCTTGGCTTTCAATGCTGGTCGAAGCCATCCTCTAGGCAAGATCCGTCTCAAATGCCAGATCGGTGATCTTCGAACGGAAGTCTCCTGCTACGTGATCGACGCCAACATATCCTACAATGTCTTGTTGGGACGTCCATGGATACATGAGAATATGATCATTCCTTCTACACTTCACAAGTGCTTCAAGTACGTTAACAGTGACGGTGTCGTAAAAACGGAGTTTGCCGATGCCGATCCTTTTAAAGGCATCGAAGCCTACTATGGAGATTCGATACTCTACCAATCACAACCCCCCAAAGACGACGGCAACGAAGCTGACAATGAAGCTGAAGCAACTCCATCCCCCAATGATGGTCCCCTGATTATCCGAGTCAAAGGATGTACTACTCTAAAAAGTACTCTGAAGCCTCTCACAATCTGGGTGAAAAAGAAGAACCCTGACAAGGTCAAACCATTGACCATCACTCTCAGCAAGACACCCCAGGAGGGACCTATGGATGCCCGTCCTCCCAATCCTGAAGAATTACCTTACATGGTGAACTAGGCCAAGACTGTGGCTCCTCTTCCAGATGATGATCCTCTCAATGAGTATATCAATACTCAGAATAATGTACCTTCAGCAGATGATGTTATCCCTGAAGAAGAACTTGCGTATTTTCTTAATAAAGGTTTATCTTTGAATTACTCAAATGTCTATCAATCTGTAAACCACTACATAGATATGATATACGCTCTAGAGAATGGCATAGGGCCACACCTCTGCATGCCGGTCACAACACCTCACCTGCAGAAAAAAGTCTACCTTGAAGATATCCTCTGCTTCATCGTTCCAGCTAGAAAGCAGGATGAAGAGCTAATCATCTTCGATCGTATAATTTGCTAGAGTAAGTTCGTTCTAGACTCTACTTCTCCCAAGCACAAAACAGAAGCTGACTATGACTCTGGAAAAATACAACTTTTTTGATATAGTTGGCAGGCCAAGAATATCATCCAGAATATGGGATATGACATCAAAAGCAATAAAGGGCTAAATTATGGCCGAGGACGACGATTTCCAATATGACATTTCTCTCCTCCCAGCAAACCCGAGAATTACTATCAACGAAACGGCGTTGATCTGGGCTATGTCTCTCCTCCAATAACTTCCGAAAGATCAGATAATAAAGTAGATCGATGTTCTCATTCTTCTGATTCCTCTCTCTAGGACTCAAACTCCAGCATCGGCGACATGTTCAAAGCAACTCTGTCTGTCAACATGGTTTCTACTGACCAAATTACGGATGATGTCCAATCAATCGAACTCGAACAATAGGCTCAAAAGATGGATACCAGGTGGAAGCTGCGCTTCAAACAATGTGAACCACCTACTGAAGACGAAGTCATCCAAGTCAATCTTGGAGATGAAGCATCCTTCAAACCAATCTTCATCAGCAAAAGCTTATCTGACGAAGAGCGCCAGTCTCTTATAGAGCTTATAAGAAAATACATCGACGTCTTCGCATGGAGCTATGAAGACATGCCAGGCTTGGACCCTAAAGTCGCCATGCACCGTCTGAACATTTTGTCTAAAGCTAAGCCAGTGAAGCAGCAACAACGACGATTCCGACCAGATGTCATGGAAGACATCGAGAATGAAGTCAAGAATCTCATCACCAGTGGGTTCTTTCATGAAGAATAACATCCAGACTGGATTGCCAACATCATCCCAGTTATGAAGAAGAACGGTAGAGTACGAGTCTGTATCGACAACCATGATTTGAACTCTGCATGTCCGAAAGATGAGTTCCTTCTACCGATCACTGACGTAATGATCGACAATACTTGCGGCTTCGAACGGATGTCCTTCATGGATGGATTCTCAGGCTAAAACAAAATCAAGATGTTCCTCAACGACGAGAAGCACACATCTTTTCGAACACTGTTGGGGGTATACTGCTATACGGTGATGCCCTTCGGATTGAAAAATGTAGGGCCAACATACCAGGGAGCCATGGACACAATTTTTTGCGATCATTTGTGCAAAACTGTGGAGTGCTACGTAGACGATATCGCAGTCAAAAGTCATCTCAAGGGCAACCACCTCCAAGACTTGAGAACGGTGTTTGAACTAATGCGTGCACACCAACTCAAGATGAATCCAACCAAGTCTTTCCTGGGAGTCTCCAGCGGCAAGTTTCTTGGTTTTGTCATCACTTCAAAGGGTATATATCTAGACCCGGAGAAGGTAAACGCCATCCTCGACATGCGTCCTCCAAAAAACCTCAAAGAGCTTCGCGAACTACAAGGAAGGCTAGCTTACATCAGATGATTCATTTCAAACCTCTCTGGAAGGTGTCAACCATTCACCCAGCTCTTGAAGAAAGGCGTATCTTTCGTCTGGACTGAACAATGTCAACGTGCATTCGATGACATCAAGGCATATCTTACAAGCCCTCCAGTATTGGTAGCTCCAATAATGGGGAAGCCCTTCTTACTATACGTTCGCGCTATGGACCATTCTCTTGGCGCCCTGTTAGCTCAGAAGAATAAAGAAGGCCACGAACAGGCAATCTACTACCTCAGCCGCACAATGGTGGGTGCCGAGCACAGATACACACCGGTGGAGAAGGAGTGCCTTGCATTAGTGTTTGCCATCCAGAAGACATGCCACTACGTGTCTAGGCAGACTATCCACATCATATCCAAAGTTAACCCTCTCAGAATACTCATGACTAAACCGGGTTCTCTTAATTCCAGTTTAGCTACATGGACAGTGCTGCTGACTCCATACGACATGATCTTCGTCCCTCAGAAGGCAATAAAAGGCCAAGCATTAGCTGATTTTCTAGTGGCTCATCCGGTGTCGGAGTCGTCCAAACTCTACGATGAAATCCCTGACGAAGTAGTGGAGTCTAACACTGCAACTGAAAAATCCTTATTTGGCAAATGTTCTTTGACGGTGCATCAAGAACAGGGCCCAAAGGAAATATTGTGGCTGGAGTAGGTATCATGCTCGTATCACCTGATCATCTGGTCATACACCGCGCATATTCCCTTGTGGAACCATGCACCAACAATGTGGCCGAATATAATGCTTTATTAATCGGCCTACAACTGGCGAAGCAACTGGGAGTTGACTATCTGGAAGCTTACGGTGATTCCAAGTTAATAGTTAGTCAGGTCCGAAGGAATTATGAAGTTTGTCATGAAGATCTCATCCCCTACCACCGAGCAACAGTCGAGCTGGCGTCTACTTTTGCCAGATTCTTCATCGAGCACGTACCTCGACTACAAAACATAGAAGCAGATGCTCTAGCAGGTCTTGCTTCTTCCTTGACCGTTCCAACCAATACTCAGCAGTCGATCATAGTGTCTAGTCGAGAACTATTCTGTGTGAAAAATGCCTTGCATATTCATCACAGTTACGCAGCAAAAACAAACATCGATGCCAAAGACTGGAGATTTTTCTTCATAGACTACGCTGTCTATGGAATACTCCCCGAGGACCCGAAGAAAGTAGTATCCATCCAAAGGCAATCCCTCAGCTTTTACTATGATACAGCTACCAAGATGTTGTACCGACGCTCTTACGATGGGCTACTGTTACAATGCTTGTCAGACTCGGAAGCTAAACTCGCACTCCGGGAGGTGTACGATGGAGTTTGTGGTGCACATCAACCAGGCCCCAAATTACAAGATTGCCTCAAAAGAGTGGGTTATTACTGGCCTACAATGATAGCAGATGTTGTTGAATATGCCAAGAAATGTAGAGCTTATCAGTTCTACGCCGACTTCATCTATCAACCTTCAGAGTTTTTACATCCGACAGCAGCATCTTGGTCATTCGAAGCCTGGGACATGGACGTCGTAGGACCAATCGGTCCGCCATCCTCCAAAAGGACATGGTTTATCCTAGCCATAATCGATTACTTCTCCAAATGGGCGGAAGCTATACTGCTCACCGAAGTGAAAACATCAAACTTGATCATTTTTATCAAACATCACGTCATCTAGCGCTTCAGCCTACCTCGCAGGATCATCCATGATAATGGTCTACAGTTTGCAAGCCATACGTTCTATCGATTCTGCGATAATAATCGAATCCAGAACATAGCCTCTACTGCTTACAATCCAGCAGCTAACGGGCTAGCAGAAGCCTTCAACAAAACCATCATAAAATTTTTCAAAAAGTTCGTGTCTTCAAACAAGCGCGATTGGAACGAGAAGCTCGGTGAATGTATGGGCTTATCGTACAACGGTTCGGACTCCAACCGGCAGTACGCCATTCTCTCTGGTTTATGGAAGCGAAGTTGTTCTTCCCCTAGAAATCCAGATTCCTTCTTTTCGAGTAGCTTTAGCCAACAAGCTGACTACTGAAGAAAGCTATCATCTGCGACTCCAGGAGCTCAAAGCACTAGACGAGAAACGCTTGTTAGGTCAGCAATGCATTGAGCTATACCAAGAACGCCTTTCCAGAGCCTTCAATAAAAAATAAAGAAAAGGATCTTACGAGTCTGTGATCTGGTCCTAGCAATGAGAAGACCGATGGTTATGACGCACAAAACAAAAGAGAAATTCCAGCATAAATGGGAAGGTCCTTTCATCATCGAATCGGTGTATTCCAACGGCGCGTACCGACTAACCAAGCCCGATGGTGACTTGCTCATGTTGCCTATCAATGGCAAGTTCCTGAAAAAGTACTATGTGTAACCTTTTTTGTTTACATGTATTTAGTCATGTAAATGTACAGTGCGATGTTTATATGATTCAAAAAAAATATCTAACTATTATCCGTATTTCAAGAGTCTTGAATATGCCCTGGATAATAGGTCCTCTAAATATTTCTCCAGTGGAATCATTTCCGTCCTTGACTTCGCTCAAACTCGACTTGACAAAAATAAGTCATGTCCACATTACCTCTGAGTTGTTTTCTGATAATTTTTTTTCCAGTGGAATCATTCCCGTTCTTGACTCCATCCAAACTCGGCTTGACGAAAACAAGTCACGTCCACATTACCTCTGAATTTTTTTCTGATAAATATTTCCCTAGTGAAATGTTTTGTCATGTCCACATAACCTCTGAGCAAAGCATTCACCAAGGATAGTCACGTCCCCTACCTCTGAACTATCTATCCCTACTTAATGTTACGTATCTTTCCATGTCCATATTACCTCTGGTTAGATATAGAACATCCTCTGCTATTACGTCCATATTACCTCTACTAGCAGCTTCATTCAACCTATTATATATGTCCGAGTCATTCGAATATAAAATGGATAATAGGTCCACATCAAAAGTTCTCCAGCGGAATACCCACAAGAAATATCCTTGCTACGTCCACGTTACCTCTAGCATCGGTATTTCACAAAACCATATTTTCGAAGAGATTCTTTATTTTGTACTTTAATGTCTATCAAGAGACAGAAGAAAGGTACAAATTCTATGGAATACACAGACGATTGATGTTGTCCTTCACAGTTGCCATCTCGGCCTCAGACTTTACAGCAGTTTGGCGCCGTGCCTCCTCCTGACGAACGGCTTCATCTTCAAAGAGGATAGAACTCTGATGCTCCCCCTCCAAATTTGCCAGATGTTCGTTTAAATGGGCAGAAGTGGTGGCAGTCATGGCAGCTTGAGACAAGTATTCCTCTTGTTCAGATGTCGTCGCCTTCAAGTCAGCTTCCAGCTGGGTGATCTCATTCTGGACTTGCGCAATATGATTGTACTTCTCAGTGATCTACGCAGCCAGTCTGTTCTTTGAAGCGGCACGGGCCTCACTTGCAGCATTGAACTGGCTGTACTAGTCAGCCAGCTCACCAATCTCCTGAACTAGGGCGTCCTTCCTTGCCTGGAAGGTAGCCCTCTCCTCCGCAAGAGCTGTTATCAAAACATCGTACTCTGCACGGAACAGTGACGTCGGACTCCGCTGTTTGATGTCCCAGAACCGGGCCACCTGACCTTCTAGGTCGTTCAGAACTTTCCTCAGAGCATTAGCCTGCACTTTATAGCCGACAATACTCTCGAGGGCCGCCACTTGGTACTCTACAATCGCCTTTATAGGGCCGAAGGCGGCATTCCGATTCAAGACACCAGGAAGCTTCACTTTCAATACGGAGTAGAAAGCTCTGACAACTTCCTGGGCCATCTCATCATCCTCGGTGGAGGTCGTCGAAGAAGGGGCTTGGAAATTTTCTTCCACTTCTAGAAGAGACGCCTGACAAGAAGCTGAATATAACGAGAGAAAATAATATAAATTAGCAACTAAAGAAGAGGAAGGAAAAGCAAAAGAAGTCGTAGTTTCGTACCTTCGGTTTGCTCAACTTCAGCCTGGACTGCGCCATCAATCTTAGTTTCATGGAAACCAAGATCAGGCCCAGACTGTTCAAGAAGAATAATATCGAGACCCCGAGTAGCATCGGGCCTGGTTTCTTCCACAAGCTCAGCCAGAACAGGAGCGGACTCGACAACAGCCCCCTCAACAGGCTGCTCAACCTTCCTTTCTGTAGTCGACACCGGCTCCCTAGCAGCTCCCTCCACAGCAGTGGATCTGGAGGAGTGTCACGACCCGCTCCTGAATAGTCGGACACGAGTCGGACACGCCTAGCCTTTGTCGTTAGATACGACAAAGTAAGATGTACCAATCTAGGAAAAACTAACCAGATATCAAGACAAGTATGAAAACACAGTATCTATAAATGTATCCCAGAAAAGAAGTACAATTCTCAGAATTTTATTACATTCCAGCAAATGACAGAAAGTCTACTAGTCTCAATACAAGGAAATAATATAGAAATACTAAGGTAAGCTCTAGGCCTCTGCAGCGTCTAAGTCAAGAGCAACACCAGCTAGCTCTCCTGCATCTATTGGCTCTTCGCTATAGTATGTGTCGCACAGAGCCTCCAACTCACCTGCAATATATCCTAGTCTGGAACGGAGCTAAGTATATCCAAGGAATGAACACGTACATCATGGTATGAACAAGAACAGGAAATATATGTAAAGTACAGGAAATGAGAATAAGATATGAAACTTAACAGGAAATACTGAAAGTAAAACAGGGAACATGATAAGAGTCCTGAACATGAAATACCACATGAACATGAAGTACAACCTGAACATAAAATACAACCTGATCATGAAATACAACCTGAATCCTGACATGTGTAATATTGAAATATTTCTAGATTGTGTGATCGGCTTGGGTAGATACAATAAACATGAAATGGTACGGCTTTGGTCCCGCGTGCACGATACGGGACCCAAGCTATTCACATAAATAGTAACAGAGTTTGATCACATATCTATAGTAATTTCCCTCCCAGACACGAGTAATACATGAAACAAGAAACCAGACAATACCGTGATATATCGTGTCACCAACAGGAATGAATATGCAAGACATGATAAATGAACAAATCCGAAGAGTATACCTGCCTTGCTCAAGGTGATCAAGTGTGGGATTTACAGCTAAAAATCCTCATGTTATCATTTATAATTGATAAGTCAACAATTTAAGGTAGATACTTCTAATCTAAATGTCATAACTTGGTTTAAACACTAACCTATCATATATATATAAACTCTATCTTATAATTATACAACCTAAAAAATAGTATCCTAAAGTATGAGATAATTCTAACCTTGACTTCCTGTCACCCAACTTATATGCCATGATTTCTCAAGTGGCCAAAACTAAAAACCACAATAGCTCACTAAAGAATAGAGCATTTATAGTTTAAGATTTACCCAAGGTAGGACCCACTATAATTCAACCCTAAGTAGGACTGATACATAGGAATGATATGTATTAGTCTCAGTTAAGGACTGAATTCAGTCAGTCCAAAAGTATACTGTCATGAATTTAGCCTTAGTTAAAACTAATGCAACCCTGCCTCAAAATTATTCTTAAGGATAAACCCCCAATCTCAATGTATGGACACCCCTTGAATATATGAACTTAAGAAATACTATGTACAGTTTCCAATATCAATCCCGAGATGCTGGATTTTAATATGGACAAACCCTTAACTTAGAGGCAAACTAACAGTTAAGCCTCCAAGTAAGATTCAGTCTTAATTCATAGGCTGAACAGTTCAGTGACTGAGCCCCAATAGTTTAATTGAGTTCCCAGGTTCCTATTTCCAGAAGTGCACTCCTCAAGGGTCAGTCCTAAACAGGAAATGTCATCATTGAGTCCAAGATACCAGTTTACTCTGTAAAATCGATAAGCTAAAGCTATAGGACTGATCATACATCTCTCTAATAATCATAACTTCTATTAACAGGAAATGTACTGAGCCAAGGTAATATTTGAAATAACTACTAGACTGTTGATCAGTACAATAAACCAGCCCATTCATTAAGAAGAATTAAACTTTCATTAAACAACTAACAGTAAGGATTAAGAAATTGGCAATTTAGTCTATCTACCAGTCTTGGTAAATACTGATACTATATCAGTCCTAATCCAGTCTAACATAGGACTAAACAATACAGTCCAGGTCCTCTACCTCAGAAATTTGGAAGACTGAGATGAAGTACTGCTGCAAAGAAAATACAAATTCAGCTTAAAGGTTGTGATTCAACCCAATATTGGACTTCCATCCTTCATCCACTCAATCTCCCAGACTGAATTTCATCAAATATCATTCTAGGAAGAACTAAATATCAGGTTTCAAGGTTTATACCTAATACTTAAACCTGGCAACTTCCTTAACCAAAATGAAATAGCTGCCAACATCCTACCAATTCTCAAGTCTTCAAATTAGTTCCTGATCATGACTGAACCCTATCAATCCTTGATTTAGTGATCAGTACAACTTGGGTCACTGAATAATGTTTCAGTTCACAGGCTAATACCCCTGTTCAGTTTCACAAATGGCTAACATCTCAAATCAGTTCATAACATTAAGTCCTGGACATGACAGTCCCCATTGTAACTTACCTATGTATTCACAGTATTAGATACAATCAGTACACCCATGACCACAGCTTTAAGTTATCCTAACAATTCACACACAATCTAGGTAATTTCTAGAAATATTTCTACCTGATTTCAGAACAATCCAACAAGTTCAGTTATGAAGTCTGGACTACCCAAGCTATCCTAACCAACTACTATGATTTATTCTTAGTTAACACAAGCCTAAACAAAACAAGGTACAGTCTGCAAGACTCAAGTCTGATACAATTCGATCTCAGTGGAGACATTCAACAGTATTAATAAGGAGACTATAAAATCCTAAGTTCCCTAGGCATTGGTTCAACATTCAGCTCATGATTACCATATTTATTAGAATATAGTTTACTACTAACATCCCGATACTCTATAGTATATGAAATATATTCAAAAATAAACAATTTAAAGAAAGGTTAGGAATACCTTCAAAGGATCAAATTAAATGAGAGTTCTGACACTAATCCCAAATAGCTCGAGATCTCACTCTCCCTGATCCAAATCGAATGGAAACAAGAAATTTATCAGCAAAGTTTACTTCATCCTGCACTCAACCTGATCTTTGAATTTCAGAAAATGAATTTGAAGTAGAAATACTCACACTTCCCTTGAGTTCAGATTTGGATCGATTCAGCTCAGGAACAGATGTTCCTAGACATAGATTAAATTGATCTTACAAGGAATTTTAGGATTTAACGACCGAGAAATAATTTAAGGAAGATTTGGTACTTGCTATGGATGTTTTTCAATCCAGATAATAAACCAAAGAGTGATCGATCAATTTAACGGAGTTCTCACAATTTTCAAAAGAACTTGAAAAGAAATCTAGAACAAAGAAAAACAACAACAGGGTTGATTTATGAATTCCATCAAAACCTAGAATCAAAAGGATTCCTAGATGAGACTGATGGTTGTAGATCAATCTGACCTTCCTTGAGCTGGTCGACGAGAAGCAAGCCTTCAAAGCTCTGATCGTTTCCTCATCCACGCCATGGCTTCCTTCTTCAGAACAATGCTTCAAAATTTTGGAGGAGAGAACAATAGATCTAGATCTGAAGGATTTGAGTTTAAATAGGCATTTTAGAATCGGTGGGGAGGAATTTTGATGGCGCCAAAAATCGAAGGGACGAGTGGAATAGCGAAGTTTGTTAGGACAGTTACTAAAATTTGAATCAAGGATTTCTTTGTAAACGAAGGTTCAGAAGAAAAAGAAAAAGGAAAGAAATCCTTCCTTCGGGATTAAATGAATACAGGGTTTGGGCTTTCCAGTGATGGGTCCAAATCAAATGATGGATTTAAACGAATTTAAAGCCCAAAGGCTGAAAATTAAAATGATAACTATATATATATAACTTCACATATATTTTAAAATATAAAAATAATTTCCAAATTATTTAATCAATATAAAACTTTTAAAATTTCTAATATCAGAAAGGTGGAGTTACAAGGATCCAAGAACAACTTATGTCCCTCTTCCAATGGCGGGGACTATCCCCACAGAGGGTTCTTTCTCCTTGTATACAATGGAGCACACAGACGTGGTCAGCCTTACAAGGAGCACGCAAAATCGAAGTCTAAATATCTCATCCGAAGTGAGGCACAAAGACAACATAGCCGCAAGAGGATGAGCCGATTGGACTTGGTTCTCGTCCAGCTCTTTTATTGTATCTCCTATTGAAGACATATCTCCCATAGATATGTCATAGGAGAAACTGATCTTCTGACTGCCATCAGGATCTAGGCCTTTGCCCTGCTCATCCCGTCGCTCAGGTCTTACAACCAAAGAAGACCCGCCCTCATCCAACTGTCAAAGACGAGCAGAGGACATTATCTCCGCCTCCATCTCCTCAGGCGATGAAGCATCTACCTCAGCTGCGACTTCGGGGTCCTGTGTAAAGGACAAACGCAAGGGTGAAAAACTTGCTAAAGGCTTGACCAGAACGGCTATGGAGTCTAGGAAGGGGTCTACCTCCCGGATAATAACAGCCCGCGACACCGTTCCTCCTCTCCCTGTTTGCCGGGAGGACCTCCTCAAGGGAGGCGAGCCAGCACCTACTTCCTTGGCTCTCCTCAGGGCAACAGTTTTCTTCTTTCGCTTTAAAGTGGGCTCCTGACAATTCAGTTGAAGCTTTCCTCTTCTAGGGAGGATTGAGAGGAGAAGAATCATCGCCTTTATGGCCCTCCTTCGGAGACATTGTTGCCTCCCTAAAGATAGCTTCTAGCAGTGGTACCTCGGCCGGTCCCGCGGTGGGAAGAGTACTTTTCTTCTTACAGACTTTCGACGCCTTTTTCGTAGGAAGGGGGTCAAACCGAGTCCCCAATATCAAGCTATAATCAAAATCATACTGAGGATAAAAAGTGATTGATATGAATGTAAAACTTGGCGGCGGCGTAACAGAAATGGGTCTCAAGCTCATCCAGGGGCAGTGTAAAAATTATCCCCGTACACCCGGAGATGTAATACATCCAAGCACGTGCCCCGTCAATCAAGCTGCCTATCGACTCCAAATGTGGGCTAGCATTTCCTAGAGGAAACTGGCTATAGCCAAACTATCGTGCAAAATGGCTCAGTAAATACGGCTCCAGATAGGCATGGTTCCTGTTTCGGAGCACCAAATACGATGGTCTAATAGACTGAAGCCAGTAAAATGCCCCAGCAGTCAAATTAGTGGCATGAACTCCTTCTTCCACCAAAATATCTCCTGCAGTACCGTCGCCGGATAGAGGGGATACTATAAAGAACTCATAATTATGTAAAAAGCCTAAAGCCTTTCTACAAGCAGACAAACCGGTGACAGCCCAATCTGCATCATAAAATCTGCGAAGAAAGGCGTCTTCTGCCATAAAATCTGCCACCGGTCCAGCATTCATTAGGGAAGGACAATGTAGTAGCAGCCATCCCATCAGAAAATGATACAGAAGCTCGGTCCGGGCAAAGTTGGGCATGCCATCGGGAGTCACCGCATCCCTGACAAAGTCCTGCAAACCTCATCCAATGGCACAGACCATCGCGGGGAGCAACGCAAGACGGTGTCCGAACGGCAGCTTCACAGCTGGAAGTATCATAACCTGGCTTATCCTCTCAATGGACCCTGAACCTCCAGGGACTACACAGTCACGAAGCCAGATCAATAAATAAGCTGCCAACATAGCTTTCTCCGACAAAGGATATTCGGCTTGACGGAAGTAGTGACCAATCGGAGACCCAAGATAATCGCTGTCCTCAGTATCCACCACCTCATAGTCCGCCATCCGGGCCTATATATCGGACTTGGTCATAGATTTTAAGATCAAAAAAGAGGCTGGATCATCCCCTTCTCCTTGAACGAAGATATAGCTCGTCCAGGCCCTCGTGTGGGGATTGGCCCCCTCGGTCCTTCCCTTCTTAGTTATCCTATGACAGATAAGAAGGTGACAAAGCAATTCCTTGTAAACATCAATCATCCCGAAGTTTTCATTCTCCAGGTCCCAAAATTCTTTATCACAAGGCATGTACTCTTCATAGGGCTCCGTACCCCAGGAAAGTTTTGACACTTCCTGTATTTCATGGAGAGCCAACCCCATCTCCCCAGCCGGAGTAAAAAAGGTACAAGTATGAAGGTTATATAACTCAGCCAAAGAGACAAAACATTGGCCAGTTGACCCTCACACCATACTGAGTGGCCCTATTAGAATAGTAAAGACCAGCAGTCTTCAGGGTAGCTTCATACATGGAAAGAATCCAGCCAGTAAGATTGCTCCAGAACGAAGACGGGTATCGCCAGCATTCCATCTGCATCTTCCCCGTGGGATACGACACACTCTCCGTCATCATCAAATGGCAAAGCATGTCAGCAGCATAAGGATGGAGGTTAGTGGGAATGTAGTTCACCAGAGCACCAGGTTGCAGTCCCCTCGTAGAGTAAGATACAGAGCCCCGGACACATTTGAAAGTGTCCTTCCTTCGATCGCCTGAGTCAAACTAAATTCTCCCAGAGATAATTCCGAAAAGTTCGGGGGTTAACTCCCACTTCATCTGTCGTCGCACAGCTAAAGCAGTGAAAGCAGACAAAGAATACTAGCGCTCCAACAACGGCAGCCAGATCCTCTGATCCTTCAGATGAATCACCATGGGGTTTCTCAAATGTACAGTCTCACCATTTTCAAACCCTACGCTATCACCAAACAGAAAGTACGATTTCTTGAGCCGACGTGCCCCTTCACGTACGAATTTCTCATTATTAATCATCTGCCGCAAGAAGGTCTTATCTTGTTCAAGTATAGCGAGGGACCACTCCACGGGCTGATTCTGACTAATCCTGGCCTGAACTGCGCTAATCATATCTGTTATGGGGCTGGTGTCAAGGGCCTAATAAGCGGAACCGAAAGGGATCCCATCAAATTCTGGAACAAACATGTTTACTGCAAGAGCCACAGGCAGAAGAAAAGTCAAGACTTAGAAAACTGCAAAAAAAGATAAGTCCAGAAGACTCTTATGCATCCAAAGGGCTATGCACCCAGAGGGATATGCGCCCAAAGCAAATCCATGTGGATGCATAACATCTGGACAGTGCGTGGGCACATAACATGCCACTGCTTAGAGGGCGCATAATACAGCAACATGTGGGCGCATAGCACTCCACAGTATTGGCACATGAGTTCTGTGAGCGTATAGTTATGCTCACAGAAGTATGTTGCCTTAGGTGCAAGCGCCCGGGCGGATGAAAAGTCTGAGCGTCATAAATTAACGCTCGAGACTTTGTTTTTTGAAGCATGCCCTCACCCAGAATCGGGTCCTGGACTGCCGAAGATGCTGTCGCATGAGAAGAGTCACTCGGCGCAGCCCTCTTGCCCTTCGCGGATCTCTTGGCGACCTTGGGAGACATGATTCTCAAAGAAAGAAGACGAAGAGTTTTTCTGAAAAATTCAAAGAGAAAGGAATTATGAACTTTATCTTTCCTCCAAGGGTCTATTTATAGGCACGGACTATACTATGTGCCCGCCTACCATATACGCCCATTCTATGCGCCTACTACAGCCTATGCGCCTACGTAAAGGATCAGCTCTCTGCTTATTATGCGATTGTCCCTTGCTGACGTGGACAACGTACGAAGGATGGACCGCTTCAAATTCTGTTCCAATGAATCTGTCAATTCGGATTTCGAGGAAGATCTCAACAGTCGTATCTCTCTAACAGACTGGCCGAATACTATGCGCCCGAAGGAGAGAGCCATGCCATGCGTCCATTGCGTCACGAGAAGACGATCCATACTTCTTTCAAAGTATTTCGAACTTGTTCAAGTATCAAAAACTTTGAAGGGGGTCCTGTAGAAGCATGAAATATTTTCAACAAATGAAGCCCCATGCGCCCAAGCCATTATAGCTCTATGCGCCCAAGCCAGTATATCACTATGCACCCAAGCCAGTGGAACTTCATGCACCCAGTCAAGCCAACTTCATACGCCCAAGCAAGTAAAGGGGGCGCATAGCTGAGACATGGCTATGCGTCCAAACCTGACTCAGTCAAAGCCATGATCAACACGTGCACCGAAGCATACGGTCGCGTCAGTCTCCACGAGCAGTCGTGCACCGAAGCATGCGGCCATGTCAACAGTATGACCAACCCATTATCTCGCAGCCTGTATGTGCCTACGTCCTATGCTTCCAAAGCAGGACTATGCACCCACATGAAAACCAGCGTATTTCCTCATGTGGGCGCATAACACCATTCCAGCTCAAGAACAACTATAAAAGGGGGGCTCATCCCTCTTCAACAGACAGAAAGGAGAGCATTTTCAAGAGCCAAATTGCTGCACTTCTTTCCAGTGAACCGAGCGTTATCAATTTTCTTAGGTTTTCTTCTACTTTTGTAATCGGAGTGTCAACGGAGTAAAGGAGCAACTGCCGCTCGATCTCCATCGTCCCATTCTCCAGAATTCTTTTTTGTACTCGGGGATCCTCAGCGCAGGATCTCTCAGGCGTACTCGATTTGTGGTGCCTTGCGCCAATAAAAGAAAAGACAGTGTTTTCTTCCTCTTTTTTGTGTGTGTCCACAACAGTAAAAGTATGAGAATTAGAAATAGTAGTAGTGTATCATTAGGTGAGCTAGTACCAAGTTGGTATTATGAGTTATTAAGTGCATGTGACATGTATAGATATGAGCAGGTATCTGCCACCAGGAGTGCCTAGAGAGTGTAAGTATTCAAGTGTATCAATATTGAGATGAATAACATATACTAGATATAACATGTCAGACTAGTATCAGTGAGTGTTATTATGGATAATCGTACCGGTTAGGAGTATCATGATAAAGTATAGGAATAAGTTTAAGTAGGTATGGAGGCTTTTACCAGTGTATTAGAATGTAGGAATAATTATGAATCAGTGAATTACATAATGGATAGAATGGTACTCGTGTGATATCAGTGTCAAGTGTATTGTGTCTTGGAGGGTAGAAAACATTATATGATTATATTTTCAAGGTACGGATAAGTATCCTAGTATGATTGTTAAGTGTCATCATGTTGGTTAACATTAGGATACCAAGATAAGAGGAGTAATTGTCTAAAGGCAGAATATCTCAAACACTAGAAGCATTTAAGATATGGGTAACCTAGTGGTTAGTGTAATAGATGTAGGAGATATCCTTGAGTACCTTGGAAGGGGGTACTCCATGAGTGTCATGTATAGGAGTTAATGCCATGTGATAGTTAGTGTCAGAAATTCGGACAGGTATCCTATGGATACTAACTTAGAAGTCTTAGTATAACACCTTGATGGTATGTGCCAGTAAGTTAAGTGTGTCTATGGCCTAGAACCGTAGTATATCTTTTTGTTTCTTTTTCTTTTACTTTATTTATAAGTTATAAAAAGTATTTAATAGATAATAATTTCTAATAACATTTCAAAAATTCAAAAAAATCTAAAGTAAACCTTTTAATAATCTACCATATTATATATATATTTAAAATCCCATTTCTTATGTAATGGAGGAATATTTGCTACCTACAATGTATTTAATAAATAGAATGTCTAAAACTCCAAATATTATTTTAAAAGAAAATTAATAAATTATACTTGGATGATAATTATTTTTGTAAAAAATTCTCATTTCATGAAACCTTTGTAAATGTTTTCTATAATTAAAAGTTAATACTACTAAAATCACCTTTAACCATATACTTAATTAATTTATATAATATCTAAAATATACCTAAACAATATTAGATAATAAAAAACTAATCACAAAAAATTTTAGCAACAAAATTTAGGGGGGTTTATAAGCTGACCGTAGAAGTCTTGACCGCCAAATCAAAAAAAAATGTTGCAGGCCCATAAGATGACCCATACAATGTCGCATATGGATCGCGTGGTGCATTTTGATGATAAGTCTAGGCGATCTTTGAGAATCGTACTATGAACAAGAGCGAGCGGTAAGAGAATGACTTATGAGTTATGTCATTAGATATGGATTCACCTTGTAATTGAGCTTGCATGAATCAAACTTACATTCGATGTTGTTACTTTATTGTTACTAAAGGGATATGATGTATGGAATGTGTAGGAACGTTGAGCACCTCTAGGGGGTGAATAGAGTACGTGTGTGCAAAAGAAATATAATCACCAAATTTAAAATATGTGTATTGAATAGGTGATGAGTGCTAGGCAGATGATAACAAACTATGTAACAAACTAAATGTGTAAAGTAAAGAGCATCAGAAAAGCAAACTCATGACATATACTGGTATCTCTCTGGAAGGACTAGTCCAATCTCGAGTACTCTTGTTCGATGTAAATCTACTATAGCACAAGCTTTGAATCCGAAGAGCTTGCAGCACCTTACAACTACGAGTTTTTATCTGAAGGACTCGCAACTTCAAATAAGGCAAACTTTTAAAAACTAAAATATTTTCAGAAAGCCTTTTTTACAAACTCGAATCAAACTCTAGATCAAATCAAAATGGTACATGGCTTGGCTAGGAGTTGTTAAAGGCTAGATATGAAAGTGTAAAGCTCTCGAATGCTTCTGAATAGATAGAAAAGAAAATAATAAATGAGTGTTTTGGAATGGAAACTACTCATCTATTTATATTATTTTTGTGGGCAAAACTCGGCATAAGTTCGGGTCCATATTTCTTGTATTTCAAAAATTTGTTGCAGATCTTTAGAAAGACGACTAACAACCAGGAACTGACCTAGCCGAACTTGGGCCAAACTCTTAGTTTGAGTTCTCTTACTAGTTATTGTATTTCCATGAAAATTTAGGCTTTTTGGTTATTGGATATTGGTATAGACTAGCATGGAATGTAGTGTAGATACGTTGGCTATTTGGAAAATAGAGTTTAGTAGAATAGCCAATTATCAATCTAATCGACCTCATATTTTTTTTAGACTCAATAAAATAAAAAATACAGAAGAAAATATAAAAAGATGTCGTGATCAACATCTGAAGTCTTTGTATGATGAAGACGACGAGTGGTAATGGTAGCAGTCTGAAAATAGATGTTTTTTGTGTACCTGTAACTGTATATTATTTGTGTATCGACCAAAGTTTATGTTGATTATCAAAATCAGGTGTGAATATGACCAATGGGCTAACAGAATGATGTATCTAATTTTTTTTGTTTCAAAGTTGTAAGCCAAGTTTGTTACTTTTCTACTCGGTCGTTTGAAAGACCATGCTTCCATTGTAAATTATTAATAAAGAGTTATTTCTTGTGTGTTATGTTGCTATTCAATTTTACTACTTTATCCGCTATAATTTTTTCTAAAATAAATATTTTATAAATGTATATGAGCACGCCTTGTACAAGAAAAACTTGGGCTTATATGACATCCAACCAGCAACGATTTATCGATTCAACAAAATTGGGGTATGACATATTGTGTATAATAATAAGAGATATCATCTCATGTGCTAATAATAGTAACAATATATTTGGAGCATCATGTCTCGATCAATGCAAGTCAGTATATGAAATCTCCACACGATACATTTTCATAATAATATTAGTATCAATATAATTAAGTCACAATCAATAGTATCATGCATGTGCCTATCGAGGTCAACGAGTCTTGAACAGTATGGAAATATATCGAATCCAAAAACTTGGCCAGCGAGGTCGTGTGAAACTTATCTTCTATATCAATTTTACTATTAATAACCTAATTAATTTTATTATAGACCACAAGTCGTGGATATTCGATGGGTCGACTCTATTCTATATGTCGCAACTTAAGAATGTTGGCATTGGCAAGAGCTAAAAAAATAATCAGACTCTTTTGGCACGAGGTGCACTGATCAATCTCTTGGACTGAATTAATACTAACTACAAATAGTTCTATTCTATTAATCACATACATCCATTGTCTATAATACATTTACGAATACGATCACATATACAAGTACATGAGCAAGTATGGATCAAGCATGCAGGTCCCTATAAACTAGTCACTTCGGACTAAATCGTGATATCATATGTGGTGCTTAGGTACAGGTACTTGAGTCCCTTCAGACTTGATGAATATATTGTGTATAAAAAAGAGTGATGTATACTACACAGGTTGACAATATAGAAGTAACATATAAAATGGACAAAAATTCAACTCAAAAAATTGACTGAAAATATGTATTTATCCCTCCAGGGATAAATATCATGTTCAAGAAATTGAAACTCCACAAAACTCGACATGCAAGCATAAATCACAAATACAATTCCATTGTAAAATATTATGGCAATATTTGATCGAGAAGACAAAAATGACACGAAAATGGGTTTGTGCTAGCATATATCATAGTCGATAGTATACTTGTAGTATACTGCCAATGTACTAGTGTGCCATACCTGTATCAGAACAAAGTTCTTGTTTGTAGTGTGTTTTATTTGTTTCTTGATGGATTCGTATCCAAATAAAATGGCAAGCTTGAAGATAACCCTAATCAGTAGTGCTTCGTGCAAGCCAAGTTTCATGTCGATCCATTGTGCCAATTATGGATCTTATCAAAAATCAAAAAATAAAATAATGAGTATAACACGATCTTCTCTCGAAAAAACTAAATTATGTAAGATGCGGTAGACTGATGTGATTGTCACGATCAAATCTCAATAGTTATATCGATGAAAATGATAATAAAATCCAAGGCCTAGCCTCTATCGAACAAGAAGAACTTGCCTATAGGCGAGCAACGTGACCAAATCATAGTATGTTGTGTATACGTGCAATGTCCACCTCCAAGACAACTCAAAGCACAAGCCTAGCTCCCATGATCACTCGAATCATGTATGGATGTGGAGAGTATTTTGATAAGAGAGATTTTTTTGGAAATAAAATGTGTAGGATGACAATTCAATGACTAAATGCATGAATAAAAAATTGATAACCTTCATAATTGATCTTGTCGTAGGATGAGACTCCAGCCACTGAAAATCATCTACACCAGGTCAAAATTGAGTTGGCCACACACAACCAGTTTACTGGTAGTACAATAGTAAGGAAACTAGGGTTTGGCCCTAGTTGGGTGTCTCGATCTATGTGCGGGCCCTAGTCTAGTCATATGAGAATGGTAAAGGTCTCTTTAAGTTTTGGGTGGTCTGTCACTTAACTCGATTACTCATAAAATCCAAGAAATACATAAGTCATGAACAGATTTTGAAAATCTATGAGTATCATATGAGTTATACATTTTCGACACTAAATGTACGTTAATCACGAAAATTCTTGAACCGTAACCAAATCAAAAATCTAAAATTACGGACATGTCATGATATCAATGAGAGAGAGGACGTACTACAAGGATATGTTGTACCATTAGTACATACAATTTTACTTACTGAGAAAACAAATCCTCACAATCATGATACCATAAAATTCATATACAATATCCAAATTAAAATACCAATAAAGGGGAATGGTTGTTACAATTCTCACTCAATCTACATCGTTATTACATTGCATTAGGTAGACATTAAGAATGATTTTCAATGGTGATATGATCGAGACAGTCTTTATGCAACAACTCCCTAGGTATGAGAATGAAGGGGAGTTTCTCATCAGTTATCTCTGAGAACCTATTTATGGTCTCAAATAACCTCCTTGGGCTTGCTTTAACAAGTTCAGTCAGGTTGGATCAACATATTGGTTTTACTCGGAGTGTCATTGACTACTACATATTTATTCACCGTCAGACTGAAGGTGTATTGGTCCTTTTGATTTATATGGATGTTATTGTTATTGGCAGATATCACTATGCTGGTATTGCCAAGGTCAAGACCCATATATTTGTTCATTTTCATACCAACCATAGTCCCTTACATTATTTTTTGGGAATTGAGTACGTATGACCCAGCAAAAATATTTCCTTTATCTTCTAAAGGGCGTGTAAATGAAAACTTTAAGAAACTAAGCAACTTAGTTTCTATTAGTTGCTAGAAACAATAAGAAACCTAAGAAAACAAGTTTTTAATAAGGAATGTTGTCTGTATGTTAGAAACTAAAATATGGATACATGTAACTAATTATGAAATGATGATAAAACTAATTAACATGGAGTGTTTAATGGCAAGTGTTAGTTTTCAACTGTAAATAATAATAATATTAAGTGCCATAATTGTTCTTATAAGTTTCCATGACTTTAATAGAAAAGAAAGTAGATTCCACTTTGATGGTGGAGCCTACTGGTTTCCAAACTTCTAATTACCAAACAATCAACAAAATAAAAAGTAATCATAGTTTCCACTACTTTCCTACTTTCCATCTCACATCCAATTTTTCTAAATAGGCCCTAATGGAAAATGGTTTCTTGGGATGTAGACCTATTGATACTCCTCTGAAGGCAAATATGAATCCCTCCAATCATGGGTCCTCCTCTAACTCTCTTTTATCTAGTCCGATATTGTATCATCGACTTGTGGCTAATCTCATCTATCTAATAGTCATCGACTTTATATTCCTTTAGTTGTGAGTATTGTTAGTTAGTATTTGCAGTCATTGAGGATATTTTACCTCAAGGTAGTTGAGCGCATTCTTCGATATCTGAAGAAGTCTCCAGGCCATGAAATCCATTAGACTATTTTTTTCTCGCTTTTATATCATATGTTGATGATGACTAAGTGAGGTTCTTTGATGATTGAAGGACAACGGGCAGATTTAAACATGCTTTGGAGGTAATCTTATTACTTGGAGGAGCAAAAACATACTTTTGTGGCTTGCTCCTCGATTGAAACTCAATATTGTTCGATGGCCTATATGGTTTTGGAGCTTACATGGTTGAAAAGCCTTTTCTTTGATCTTGGGGTCTCTCCACTCCAACTACTCTCTACTAAGAAAAAAGGCTACAATCCACACTATTGAGAATACAATCTTCCATATGTTAACCAAATATTAAAGTGGATTGTCACTTCAATATATTGGGATAAGGTCAAGCTCCTTAATATTTAGTTGCATCATGTTCTTGCTACCTCTTAGGTGGCTAACATTCTTACAAAAGTCTTGTCTCGTCCACTATGACCAATTTATCTCCTAGTTGGATATTCTTGACAGTTACACTCCAGCTTACGTAGGAGTTTAGAAGACCCTTGTACATATTTTGTTATGTTAGCTAGCTTCATGCCTATGTTAAAAAATGTGTAAGAAAGTGGACCCTCCCTTTCCAATATATTGTACTCTATTTTTCCTACATAAATCAAGTTGGCCATAGTTGAGCCAACTTCTCAACATAATAAGAATAGTCGAATTGACTTGTATTCAAAAACTTCTTAATTTTATGAACAAGAGAACATGAGGGTGTAATTTAGCATGAAACTTTGGTTAGGTTCTTGCACCTTATGTTCAAATCATGTGTTTTTTTAATAAATTCAATATAGTTTCTCCATGAGGAAATGTTTGGATGTCATAAATAACTTTGGCATGACAAATGTTGAACAAGTTGAGTCATCAATGTTTAGCTACAAGTAATCGACATACACGAAAACTTAAGGGCATTGTCATTAAAGGTGCATTATGTGGAATTGTCATTAGGGGTGGATTCGTAGTTTGATTATCTAGTTTGAATCTAATCGCAACGGATATGGATTTATTATTAATAGATCTAGTCGAATCTAAATCTAGATTTAATTTAGTCGAACTCAAATTTATTGATCTAGATACAAATATATCCACTCTATTATCCGAATCTAATATCCAAATACCTACATAAATATAGTAAATAATATTAATAGATTTTTTTACTATAGATCACTCTATCTATTACTAAATCAATATTTATAGTATATATCAATACCATATATTAGTTAATTAATATGTAACTAAATATACATGAAATCATCACTTGTCTTATGAAACAGAATTTCAGCGAAAACTCATATTCATTTTTTTCCATAACCTATCCGGATATTTTTTTCTTATTGTATCATATCCAAATTCATTTTCTTCTATATATGGTTATTGATTTTTGTTTTCAAATAATATCCTTATATGTGTCTAAACTTGTTATTAGAAAACAAATACAAATATCATCATACGCTTTCTGCTTAGAATACATCCATAATTGTCATATAAGGCATTCCAAATATATGTAATAATATGAACCAAGTTATAAATAGGCGGGCTTCTATCAATAAAGAAGAAAGAAAAAAATATTGAATTAGATACATGTAAAGAAATATTTATAGAAAAATAATCATATCAAAATGTTTCATAGCATAAAGTTTTGGTTAATTATTGGGGTGAGACTCTCAATACTCCTGCTTATGTTATTAAATTATCTTCTAATTCTCCTTTTCAGGATGATATGACTAATAAAGTATTGTACGATAAATAGCTATCATACAGCCACCTTTAAGTATTTGGGTGTAAGGCCTTCATGCATGTACCGAAAGATGAGAGGTCCAAACTTGAGCTAAAGATGGGACATTATGTTTTTGTCGTCTGTGGTCGAGATGAGTTTTGGTAGAGATTTTACGACCCAATGGAAGAAAAACTCTACAGAAGAAGGAATATGGTATTCATTGATGATCGTACCATGACCAATACTTAGGATTTGGAGATGCCTTATGAGACTAAGAATTTGTCTAAGTTAGAGTCATCGTACTTTGAGTTTTTTTTAAAGGATATTGCAGAGAATCTAGTTATAGGAGAGCTACTACGTAAAGTCAATACCAACCTTGGTCATCATCCTGATGATGATGATTAGGGCGACCCTCGGGAGGATGAGCATGTTCAAGAGACAATTCCTAAAGGAATGAGGATCTTCGTACACAGCCAGCACCAGAGGAAGTTACTGAAGGGAAAGGGATATTCGTACACAGCCAGCACCAGAGGCTCCATTGAGGAGGAGCATGAGAGAGCATCGACCATCTATAAAGTACTCTCTAGATGCGTATATGCTATTGACTGATGGTAGAAAGCCCAAAAGTTTTGCAGAGGTGATGGAAGATGAATATACACTACTAAAATAAGGCAAATTAGCGACGTCAGGATATGTCGCTAAATAATGAAAATCCGTCGCTAATAGAAATTAGCGACGACTTTAGCGACGAAACATGAAGGTCGCGGAAAAGCTAGTTGCAGATGACAATTTTGTCGCCTTTCATCGCTGTTTGTGACGTCACAACCAATGTCGCTAGGACGTCACAAAATTAGCGACATATAGCGCCGTAACAGTACGTCGCCAAAGCAGCGACGTAGTACGACCACTTAGCGATGTCATTTCTTTTTATGTGATGACATGGCATGCCTACCACGTCAGCAGTGTAGCGACGAACAGCGACCAAATTAGCAACGTCATCTCTCTGCCACGTCAGCTACTAAGCGACGGATAGCAACGTAACGACGCTAATTAGTGACGTATAGATCGTCGCTATATGTCGCAAATCGTCGCTATACGTCACAGATATTGTGAAAAAAATTTAAAAAATATGATTGGTATTTTTCTTATGCTGTGTGTCTGTGTTTACAGTGTGTGTGAAGTACAGTGTTCGAACCATCAACAGTTTTGCTTATCGTTCTATGTTTTATCTTGGATAAAAAGAGCAACAGTTCAGGGTGCACTTCTCAGAGCTTCCTCTTCATGTCCTTCACCTTCTCGGGATCCTTTACGACGTCCCGAGAAAATGAAGGATGTGAAAATGAAGCTCTCAGAAGTACACCATGAACTGTTGCTCTTTCTATCCAAGATAAAACATACAACATGGTTTCGAACAATGCATTTCACATACACTGTAAACACAGACACACATCATCACAAAAATACATATTATATTTTTTTAATTTGGACAGTACCTCCTTTGTGATTCAGATCATCACTTAGAACCCAGCGTAGGTATATTTGTCATTCCCGTCGCAGATATCATCATAATTAACAGTCTCTCGTCATAACAGTCTACAACCAATACATGAATAACAGTCTCCCATCATAACATATAAAAGTCTCACAACCAATAAAAGTCTTACAACCAATACACAACCAATACAAGTCTCACAACCAATACAAGTCTCACAACCAACAAAAGTCTCACAAACAGAGAAACAAGTGTATCACTAACATATGATAAAAAAACAAATAAAATCACAAAGGACCCTGGCTGCGCATCTGTGATAAAATAATATCGTACTGCTCCTGTGTGAGTTGTGCAACGTCCGGAGGCAGTGGAACGTCTGGAGTCTGCGCCGTCGATGGATCAGGAGGACATATCTGCTCCAGCTCTCGCAATCGGTCACCATGCGCATCAAGGGTACGCACCATCCTCTGAGTACTCTCCTCAAGAGAAGTATGTAGCTGGGTGAGTGAGGCAGTCACGGTCCTCTGCGATCCCTCCAGTTTGACCTGTCTACGCTCTGTGCGCTCCGTAGACTCAGTGAGCGTGTGAAAGCTGCCAGCTGTAGCCTGCTGCAGACTCATCAGCTCCTGTATACTGTGCTCGATCGCATCAAATCTTTCGATGATCATCGGATCGTCGCTCTGCGGTATGGTGATCCAAAATCTGCTGCTGCAACTCGCGACGCAGCTCGTTGATCTGACGACACCAGCGACGAATAGCGCATCAAATTGCCACGTCGCTAAATTCCCAAAAATTAGCGACGTCATTTCATGGAGTCGTTAAATTCGTCACAATTTTGCCATATTTTGGTAGTGATATTTAGTAGTGGATGCAGGCCATGTAGGAGAAGATGAGTTCCTTAAAGACAAACCCCACTTATGAGTTGGTGCAATTGTCAAAGGACAAGAAGGCTTCGAAGAAACGATATGTGTTAAGAGTGAAGCAAATAGAAGACGTTACTCACCTTTGATACAAAACGATACTGGTAGTCAAAGATTGGATTTTAATATATAAAAAATTGTCGACTATCAAGTTATCCATTCAGGTGGTGCTAGGTTTAGCAGCCATCTTCAATTTAGAGTTTGAACAAATAGATGTCAAGACGACATTCCTCCATGATAATTTAGAGGAATTATACATAGAGCAGTCTGAGGGATCCTTTGAAAAGGACAAGTCATATTTGATCTGCCAATTAAAAAAAGTTTATATGCTCTGAAGCAGGCTCCGCGGTAGTGGTATAGAAAGCATGATTCATTTATAGTGGAACATGGTTATACGCATACGACAACAGACCACTATGCATTTGTGAAGCATTTTTCTTATGATTTTATTATTTTATTACTCTATATGGATGATATGCTGTTGGTGGGGTTGAAATAACACTAGATAGTGGAGATGAAGTGCCAACTGGATATGAACTTCTCCGTAAAGGATGTGGACACAATGAAGACTATTCTTGGGATAGAAATCTACCGAAAAAGAGAGTCCAAGTTCTTTTAGTTTTTCAAAAAGGAGTACATTCACTGGGTATTTTAGCTTTCGAAATTGATAGGTCGAAGAAAGTGAGCACCCCCTTGTAACTCACTTTAAGCTCACTTGAGAGCTTTGTCCATCAATCGAGGATGAAAATAAGGATAGAAAAAGTCCCATATGCTTCAGCTGTGGAGAGTTTTATATATGTCATGGTAAATATAAAGCCAAATATTGCTCATGTAGTAGGTATGGTTAGCAAGTATCTCTTCAATTTAGGGAGGATATATTAGAGTGTGGTCAAATAGATTCTCCGTTATCTTCAGGCAATATTGATTGGAAGCTTTCATTCAAAAGTGACGAGCTGAAGATGGTTGGGTATACCAATGCTGATATAGATAGGGATGTGGATACCATAAGATCAACTTTGGGCTATGTCATAATGTTTGCTAATGGAGTAGTTTTGTGGCAGCCACAGTTGTAAAAGTGTGTTGCCTTGTCAACGACAGAGGAAGCGTTCATTGTGACGATGAATATTTGCAAGGAGTTAATGTGGGTGAAGAAATTCCAGCAAAAAATAGGGCTTAAACATGAGCAGTATATTTTGCTTTGCAATAGCTAAAGTGCTATTCACCTTGAAACGAATCCAACATTTTATAGTCATCCAAGCATATTGCAACTCGGTATTATTGGATATAAGATACGCTTGAGGTGAAGGACGTGGTGCTTGAGAAGGTTCATACATATGACAATGGAAAAGATATGCTCACGAAGGTTCTACCGGAGGTGTCACTTCCCGCTCCCAGAATGCGTATTTTAATACGTATCTTGGTTGAATGTATTTATTTAAGTATTTATCATGTAGTATCCTGTATTTAAATTCCTCTAGTTCCATGTTAATTAATTATCTGTTCTTTAATTTTCATGTTAATTTATTTCCTGCAATTTCATTTCTTGCAATTTTATTATCTGCATTTTTCCCTACTGTTATTTCCTACTTTTAGTCTTGCTTATTGGGTTCGGCCTAGGATGGGTTCTCGGGTTCATGGTGGGTAAACCCGGCCCATTAGCTCCCACCTACCACCACTCTCCCTATTTAAAGCCACCCTCTCCATTCTCTCTCCTCATTACTCATTCTCACCATTACTTCTTCTTCTTTCTCTCATCATTTCTCCACCTACCAGCAGCAGCAGCAGGAGGCAAGTGTAAACTTGCTTCTACTTGAGAACCATGTTTTTATGGTTCATTTGTCTTCTTCTCGTGATTCCAAGAGAGATTAGTTCTTAGCATTTTTGATTTCTATGGCTGGTTTTCTCTAGATCTAAGTTGTTACATTTTCGGCTGTTCATGGGTTTTTGGTCCACCAACTTAGCGTGTTTTCTGGCTGGGAACTCCATTTTCTGGCTTGGGACGAAGGCTCAGTCACGCACACGTCTCTACGTGGCTGCGTGGATTTTGAGACACGCTCATGTTCTTACATGTTAGCGTGTATTTTCAGTCACGCTCACGTTCTCATGAGCGTGCGTGTATTTTCAGTCACGCTCACGTTCTCATGAGCGTGCGTGTATTTTCAGTCACGCTCACGTTCTCATGAGCGTGCGTGTATTTTCAGTCACGCTCACGTTCTCATGAGCGTGCGTGTATTTTCAGCCACGCTCACGTTCTCACGAGTCTGCGTGTATTTTCAGTCACGCACATATCCATGAGTGCATGGATTTTTAGTCACGTACACGTCCTTGAGTGCGTGCGGGAATTTCTTATCATTTTTCATGCTCACTTGTGCGTGCGTGGATTTTTCCTTCACGCTCATGCTGTGCTTGCTTGCGTGACTTTTCACGCTTACGCTTGCCAGTGTGTATTACTTTTTACGCTCACTGTTCACGCCTATTTTCCACGCTCACTCCAGCTAGACTTAGCGTGACTTCTTGATTTGGGTGTTTTGTTTGTCCTATAATAAATAAAATAATGATGGCACGATAATTCTTCTATTATATCCTTACGCCTTTTTGCGTGAATTTCTTGATAAATTATGATATGTTAAATTTGTTAAAATGGATTGTTATGTGGAATGCGCCTTGTGTCCTGATTGATCCATGGATACCCAGTACGATTAGAACTTAACCTTGAGAGTTGTAGACTCGACCTATGTAATACTAAATGACTTTCATGCCTTGTCACCATTAATAATGATTATGACATGGACTAATTATTGATCATGCGTTCCTAGTTGGAACTAAGAGACTGGCTAGTCGTCTTATTAAATCGAATGAATGAGACACGTTCATGTAATGAACTATTGTACTCGATTAGCCGATCCCGAATATTGGCATACAGGCACATGCGGGCTTCAAATTATTTATTTATCTTACAAAAACAGCATGTGTACTTTATGGTCAAGGCATGATTACCCCGTGGTCAGATTTGATTGTTGCATCACGCTATATAAAACCTACAACCTAGCCGCACGGGTATTGTTATAGAGTTGTGCATATCGTACCCCGTACGAAAGTACTCATTGAATGACCATGATCCACGACATGAAACTTCACTCAACATAGAGACCATTAAGTCAAATAAAATAATGATGGCATGGAGAGAATGGATTCCCGAGTTCTTACATGGCAGCCCCCTTGGGACTATTAAGTGCCCGACGGGCCGGCTGGTTCCCACAGATACTGTAAATCTGTCACACGGGCAGGAAACAGTATCTGCTTATATTATTGTACATGCTATAACGGCGGGCGTCCCGCTGGGACTCGTCTAGCTACATGATTGGCGCAATTGATTGACTGGATAGACTAGCCTTGCTCGCACATAGTAAGAACTAAGGAATCTCTATTTGCATAATTCCAAGATAACTTGGGACTCACAATAGCAAGCCGTAGTAGTTGATTGGCCGTTCAAGATGATTTGTTTGTGTACTGTACCTACTCTGTTGCCTAACTGAGATGATCAGAATGTCAGGACATAACGGGCCAACTTCTGTCCTTGTTTGGTTGGGAGGTTGGTCTGAAGTGTCGTGATGTTATGAGAATCCTAGTAGGAAGCAGAGATCTATTATTATATTTTCTTACTTACTGGTTTAGTCCTTCATATCGTGCTCCCTTGTGGTACTTGCTATTAGAGGTCTAACCTCTCTGGTTTTGCATGGCCAGATTTAGAGCCGGTCCCCGAGGATCCAGCTTACTTCTACCTCCAAGATGGTCAATACTAGAGGGATGATCGCAGGAGGACTCGAGTGGGTTCCTTACTTCACCGCTCGTTTTGCTATTTACTTTATACTTAGCCGTTTGGCACCGACATGTTAGTCGGATTGTCTTGTACTTACTTTTGCATAATTGTAACTAAAGTCAGACTGCAGCTGATAACAATTGTGTATACCTTACTATACCATCTGGCTATGTTTTGTAAAGCCAGATTTTTAGAACATTTTGACTGAGCATTTGGGACGCCTTACTGCTTTATCTTACATGTTCTCTATTTTCTATTTCTTGTTTTGAATGATTGAGACAATAGATGTGAAATGACCATAGTGAGACTTTCATGTAGTATGCACCCTCCTCGTCTGGTTAGACAGCATTGATCATATTATACGGTATTCATCTACCCGTAATACGTAGCTGGCTGAGTCATTCTCCCGCTCTCCAGTATTCTGGCTCTGGGGCGTGACAAGGTTTTAGTGGTGGCCCATGCAGGTCTGATTTCAGACTTGTGAGGTGTTTTGATTTATAGGATGTCTCAATCACACATGTTCCCCCTTGATCTCCTGATTCGTCATCCTCAACCCTTGCTTGACATTCCGGTATCCTTTGACTTCATTGATCCTTCATGTCCAGTTGTTTGATTGTTCTCTTATCCCTTTTCTTAGGGGCACTTCGTCCGCATCGGTCAGAGCTGGGCAACAACAGCAGGAGCAACATGGACAACCTGACCAGGTTGGTCAGCAACAAGGGCCAGTCTCACCTCAGGAGGCTACCTAGGAAGAAGTGATAGTGGAACCAGCAGCTGGATCGCAGTATCTGGATGTTCCACCACCGCCAACAGTTCCACCTACCCAAGTGGACACACCAGCCCTTCTGGAGATCATGAGAGGAATGATGGCTACTCAGCAACATCAGATGTTAGCCCAGCAGCGCATGCACACTCAGCTACAAGAGCAGAATGTGTTGCTTAACCAAGGATTACAGACGGCATTGGAAAGAGGGGCGAGGCCAGATTCCGGAGCATCAGCCAGGTTTTGTAAGTACAACCCCCGCCATTTCGAGGGCACGGAGGATGTTATATCAGCAGATGCATGGCTTAAGGATATGGAGGCCATGTTGACAGCAGCTAAGGTGCCGGCAGAAGAACGTGTGGATCTAGTGAAGTTGTTACTTCAGGATCTCGCACGTGATTGGTGGGAATCAGAGGAAGTGGGCATCAGACGTCCTGTGGCTTGGGACGATTTCACAGCAAGATTCAAGACCAAGTACTATAGAGTTGTGGCACGATTTGAGCTACAACAGAAGTTTATCAGCCTCAGGCAGGCTGGCAAGACTGTAGATGCTTATACAGCGAAGTTCTACAGATTGAGTAGATTCGCCCCAGAGATGGTAGCAACAGAGAGCCAGAGGGCCATGAGGTTCCAGCAAGGGTTTCATCTTGAACTCTTGCAATTGATAGAGGGACACAATTACCAGACTTTTGATGAGATATTGACGGTGACTCGAAGGCATGAAATCACCATTCAGAGGCTTACGGTGAGGACTTGGGGTCAGAAGAGATCCCACAGTCAGATTGAAGGAGGAGGGGGAGCAGCGCCCCGAGCAACAGCACCATCCACTGGCATTCGTATTCACGATGTAGCGATACGAGGACCAGCACCACCCAGGCAGCAACAACAGCAACAGAGGAAGAACCAGCAACCCCCGGTGGGCTGCACTTATTGTGGGAAGATAGGACACACTAGAGATGTGTGTCGGACATTGAATGGACTGTGTCTGGTATGTAGAAATCTAGACCATCGGGTTACCACATGTCCCATGAATTCGAGGGCAGGAGGACCAGGGCAGCAGTTTCCTGCTCTGCCAGCCCCAGGGGCAGGATAATATCGAGGACCAACAGTGGCAGTAAGGCCGTTGGCACAGCATCCGCAGGCTCAGATGTTTCGACAGCAGGGACCGCCGATGCAGCAACACCAGCATAGACCACCCCAACATCATCAGGGAAGGGGCCAGCAACAACATCAAGTTAGGCCGCAGCATGGAAACCAGCAAGGAGGTCGAGGGCAAGCATTCACTCTGTCATTGGAGGAGGTATTGGCATCAGGAGATGTTATGGCAGGTAACATTCTCGTCGCCTCATATCCCGCAGTAGTATTGTTTGATTCGGGAGCATCCCATTCATTTATATCTGCATAATTTACGACACGACTAGGAATGGAGTTCGAGGCATTGCCAGGGAGGTTGAATATACTCACTGGTAATGGGCTCGTAGGAGTTAGTAGAGTTATTCTAGCGTGTAGCGTTGTAGTTTGCGGGCATTCTTTACCTGCCCGGTTGATAGAATTTCATGTTGGAAATTTCGACGTTATCTTAGGCATGGACTGGCTGAAAGACAGTCATGCGACAATAGATTGTCGTAGAGGGAGTGTATCTTTTGATATTTCAGGCATGGAGAGATTCACCTTAGTCAGATCAGAGGCAACTCAACCAGAGCAGGGAATAGTAGCGGCAATGGAAGAAGTTCAGATCCCGAAGGTAGTTGAAGAATTTCTAGACGTATTTTCTGAAGAACTTCCAGGTCTACCACCAGTTAGAGATATTGAGTTCAGTATAGAATTGGCACCAGGAAATAAACCGATATCAGATCGGGTTTACAGAATGGCGGATTCAGAGCAGGCCAAGGTATATCAGCATATAGAGAAACTGAAGGAGAAGAAGTTCATCCAAGCTAGCGTGTCACCATGGGCAGCACCAGTGGTACTTGTAGGAAAGAAGGATGGGTCATCCAGATTGTGCATTGACTACAAGAAGCTTAACGCGGCCACAGTGAAGAACAAGTACCCATTACCCAGGATCGACGACTTATTTGATCAGTTGAGCAAGGCTAGAGTTTTCTCCAAGATAGATCTTCGTTCAGGGTACCATCAGGTGAGTGTTCGGAAAGAAGATATTCCCAAGACAGCATTCAGGTCGAAGTATGGGCATTATGAATTCTTAGTAATGCCGTTTGGTTTGACCAATTCTCCAGCGATATTCATGGATTTGATGAATCGCATCTTTATGCCATACTTAGACCAGTTCGTCGTTGTGTTTCTTGACGACATACTCGTATACTCTGCTAGTGAAGAGGAGCATAAAGACCACCTCAGGAAAGTGTTGCAGGTTCTGAGAGAGAACCAGTTGTATGCCAAGCTCAGCAAGTATGAGTTTTGGTCGGATCATATTTTATTTTTGGGTCACATCATATCAGGAGCTGGAGTAGTAGTAGACCCCAAGAAGGTAGAACCAGTAGAGAGTTGGCCAGTACCCAAGACCGTAGCAGATGTGCGGAGCTTCTTGGGATTAGCAGGATATTACAGAAGGTTTGTGTCAGACTTTGCAAGGCTTTCAGCACCCATGACCCGCTTGACCCGGAAGGATGTACCATTTGTTTGGTCAGCAGAATGTCAGGCATCATTCGAGACTTTGAAGCAGAAGTTGATATCAGCACCTATTCTTACATTGCCAGTTGGATCCGGAGGTTTTACAGTATATTGTGATGCGTCAGGTAAAGGACTTGGATGTGTCCTTATGCAGCATGGGAAGGTGATAGCATATGCATCTAGGCAGCTTCGGGACCACGAGCAGAATTACCCAACTCATGATTTGGAGTTAGCAGCAGTAGTATTTGCTCTGAAGCTGTAGAGGCATTACTTATATGGTGACCGGGTGGAGATGTACACAGATCATAAAAGTATGAAGTACATCTTTACTCAGAAGGAGCTGAACATGAGGCAGAGAAGATGGCTGGAGTTGATTAAGGATTATGACGTAGAGCTTCAGTATCACCCAGGCAAGGCTAATGTAGTAGCAGACGCTCTTAGCAGGAGAGGCGGCACATTTATGCTGACAACACAGAAGCACATTTTAGAAGACCTTCAGGAGATGGGCATCGAAGTTATACTTCCTAGTGATGTAGGAGTTCTAACAAGTCTGCAAGTCCAATCCGACTTAGTAGACAGGATCAAGGCAGCTCAGGCACAAGATCCAAGGATTCAGAAGCTTAGGACAGAATGTGAGTCAGGACTCAGGAAGGAGATGAGAATTCATGAAGATGGTACACTTAGGTTTGGATCACGTCTATGTGTGCCTAGTGGAGATATCAGACAGGAGGTTATGGCAGAAGCTCACAGTTCTCAGTATTCTATTCATCCTGGAGGGACCAAGATGTACCGAGATATCAAGCAGCATTTCTGGTGGAACGGGATGAAGAGGGAGGTAGCTAGATTTGTTTCCCGTTGCTTGGTATGTCAGCAAGTGAAGGCAGAACAACAGAGGCCAGATGGGCTATTGCAACCGCTTCCTATTCCGGAATGGAAATGGGAACATATTACAATAGACTTTGTGACCGGTTTGCTGAGATCACCAAGTGGTAAAGATGCTATTTGGGTGATAGTGGACCGACTTACGATGGTAGCACACTTTCTTCCTTTCAGAGTAGGACAATCTACAGAAAAGTTGGCAGAGTTATATATGCAACAGATAGTCAGGCAGCATGGAGTCCCTGTCAGTATTGTGTCAGATCGGGATACCCGCTTTACATCACATTTCTGGAAGAGCTTACATCATAGTCTGGGTACTAAGTTAAGATTTAGCACGGCTTACCATCCGCAGACGGATGGGCAATCAGAAAGAACGATTCAGACTTTAGAAGATATGTTGCGAGCTTGCACTTTGGAATTTGGAGGGTCTTGGGAGAGTCACCTACACTTGGTCGAGTTCTCATACAACAATAGTTATCAAGCCAGTATACAGATGGCGCCATTCGAGGCACTATATGGTAAGAAGTGCAGGTCACCGCTCGCATGGGATGATATCGGATAGAGGAAAATGTTAGGTCCGGAGATGATTGTTCAGACGATTGAAGTGGTTAAGGGAATTAGAGAGCGACTTCGAGTTGCACAGGATCGGCATCGTCATTGGGCGGACCAGCATCGTAGGCCGTTAGAGTTCTCTGTTGGGGACCACGTATTCTTGCGGATCTTACCTACTCGTGGGGTCATTAGATTTGGCGTTCGCGGGAAATTGAGTCCGCGGTACGTGGGCCCATTTGTTATCCTTGATCGGATAGGCGATGTTGCTTATCGTTTATCCCTCCCACCTTCGTTACGAGAGGTGCATGACGTGTTTCATGTATCTCAATTACGTAGGTATGTATCGGACCCAAGTCATGTCCTCGATCACTCTGAGCTGGTTGTTGGTACCGACCTGTCTTACGAGGAATAGCCTGTGTCCATTTTGGTCCGAAGAGAGAAGATACTCAAGAACCAAACAATTAGTCTTGTCCGTGTTGCTTGGGGTCATCACTCCTTGGGAGAGTCAACGTGGGAACGTGAGGATGATATCCGATCACGGTATCCACACCTGTTTGACTCGCAAGGTATATCTTTTTTGTATACCTTGATTGTCTTAATTCTTCATGCTTATCACCTTATGGGTAGAATTGCTTGACATCGTAGATTGATGGACTTACATATATGTTACTTGCTATGGACGTTGTAAATTGATTGCTTGATTGAATTGCTTGTACTTAGATTAGATTAGCCCCGATGTTTCTATCTTGCTTGAATTTGAAATTCCGATGACGGAATTTTTTCAAGGTGGGTAGAGATGTCACTCCCCGTTCCCAGAATGCGTATTTTAATACATATCTTGGTTGAATGTATTTGTTTAAGTATTTATCATGTAGTATCCTGTATTTAAATTCCTCTAGTTCCATGTTAATTAATTATCTGTTCTTTAATTTTTATGTTAATTTATTTCCTGCAATTTCATTTCTTGCAATTTTATTATCTGCATTTTTCCCTGCTGTTATTTCCTGCTTTTAGTCTTGCTTATTGGGTTCGGCCTAGGATGGGTTCTCGAGTTCATGGTGGGTAAACCCGGCCCATTAGCTCCCACCTACCACCACTCCCCCTATTTAAAGCCACCCTCTCCATTCTCTCTCCTCATTACTCATTCTCACCATTACTTCTTCTTCTTTCTCTCATCACTTCTCCACCTACCAGCAGCAGCAGCAGGAGGCAAGTGCAAACTTGCTTCTACTTGAGAACCATGTTTTTATGGTTCATTTGTCTTCTTCTTGTGATTCCAAGAGAGATTAGTTCTTAGCATTTTTGATTTCTATGGCTGGTTTTCTCTAGATCTAAGTTGTTACATTTTCGGCTGTTCATGGGTTTTTGGTCCACCAACTTAGCATGTTTTCTGGCTGGGAACTCCATTTTCTAGCTTGGGATAAAGGCTCAGTCACGCACACGTCTCTACGTGGCTGCGTGAATTTTGAGATACGCTCATGTTCTTACATGTTAGCGTGTATTTTCAGTCACGCTCACATTCTCATGAGCGTGCGTGTATTTTCAGTCACGCTCACGTTCTCATGAGTGTTCGTGTATTTTCAGTCACGCTCACGTTCTCATAAGCGTGCATGTATTTTCAGTCACGCTCACGTTCTCATGAGCGTGCGTGTATTTTCAGTCACGCTCACGTTCTCACGAGTCTGCGTGTATTTTCAGTCACACACATATCCATGAGTGCGTGGATTTTTAGTCACGCACACGTCCTTGAGTGCGTACGGGAATTTCTTATCATTTTTTACGCTCACTTGTGCGTGCGTGGATTTTCCCTTCACGCTCACGCTGTGCTTGCTTGCGTGACTTTTCACGCTTACGCTTGCCAGCGTGTATTACTTTTCACGCTCACTGTTCACGCCCATTTTCCACGCTCACTCCAGCTAGACTTAGCATGACTTCTTGATCTGGGTGTTTTGTTTGTCCTATAATAAATAAAATAATGATGGCACGATAATTCTTCTATTATATCCTTACGCCTTTTTGCGTAAATTTCTTGATAAATCATGATATGTTAAATTTGTTAAAATGGATTGTTATGTGGAATGCGCCTTGTGTCCTGATTGATCCATGGATACCCAGTACGATTAGAATTTAACCTTGAGAGTTGTAGACTCGACCTATGTAATACTAAATGACTTTAATGCCTTGTCACCATTAATAATGATTGTGACATGGACTAATTATTGATCATGCGTTCCTAGTTGGAACTAAGAGACTGGCTAATCATCTTATTAAATCGAATGAATGAGACACGTTCATGTAATGAACTATTGTACTCGATTAGCCGATCCCGAATATTGGCATACAGGCACATGCGGGCTTCAAATTATTTATTTATCTTACAAAAAAACAGCATGTGTACTTTATGGTCAAGGCATGATTACCCCGTGGTCAGATTTGATTGTTGCATCACGCTATGTAAAACCTACAACCTAGCCGCACGGGTATTGTTGTAGAGTTGCGCATATCGTACCCCGTACGAAAGTACTCATTGAATGACCATGATCCACGGCATGGAACTTCACTCAACATAGAGACCATTAAGTCAAATAAAATAATGATGGCATGGAGAGAATGGATTCCCGAGTTCTTACATGGCAGCCCCCTTGGAACTATTAAGTGCCCGACGGGCCGGTTGGTTCCCACAGATACTGTAAATCTGTCACACGGGCAGGGAACAGTATCTGCTTATATTATTGTACATGCTATAACGGTGGGCGTCCCGCTGGGACTCGTCTAACTACATGATTGGCACAATTGATTGACTGGATAGACTAGCCTTGCTCGCACATAGTAAGAACTGAGAAATCTCTATTTGCATAATTCCAGGATAACTTGGGACTCACAATAGCAAGCCGTAGTAGTTGATTGGCCGTTCAAGATGATTTGTTTGTGTACTGTACCTACTCTGTTGCCTAACTGAGATGATCAGAATGTCAGGACATGACGGGCCAACTTCTGTCCTTGTTTGGTTGGGAGGTTGGTCCGAAGTGTCGTGATGTTATGAGAATCCTAGTAGGAAACAGAGATCTATTATTATATTTTCTTACTTACTGGTTTAGTCCTTCATATCGTGCTCCCTTGTGGTACTTGCTATTAGAGGTCTAACCTCTCTGGTTTTGCATGGCCAGATTTAGAGCCGGTTCCCGAGGATCCAGCTTACTTCTACCTCCAAGATGGTCAATACTAGAGGAATGATCGCAGGAGGACTCGAGTGGGTTCCTTACTTTATCGTTCGTTTTGTTATTTACTTTATACTTAGCCGTTTGGCACCGACATGTTAGTCGGATTGTCTTGTACTTACTTTTGCATAATTGCAACTAAAGTCAGACTGCAGCTGATAACAATTGTGTATACCTTACTATACCATCTGGCTATGTTTTGTAAAGCCAGATTTCCAAAATATTTTGACTGAGCGTTTGGGACGCCTTACTGCTTTATCTTACATGTTCTCTATTTCATGTTTCTTGTTTTGAATGATTGAGACAATAGATGTGAAATGACCATAGTGAGACTTTCATGTAGTATGCACCCCCCTCGTCTGGTTAGACAGCATTGATCGTATTATACGGTATTCATCTACCCGTAATACGTAGTTGGCTGAGTCATTCTCCCGCTCTCCAGTATTCTGGCTCTGGGGCGTGATAGGAGGGAACTGAGTACTATACGAGGTTCGTTGGCAAGCTCCTCCTAGTTGGGAAGAGAAAGATTTGTTGGTGTTGGATGGAGTTCCCAATCTATGTAGTAACATACCAGAGTGTGACGAGTGACATCCGTGTGTCGAAGAAGCTCGAAAAGTTGAAGGTGATAAAAATGGCATGATTTTAGTGCATATCTGAAGCTATTGGATAACTAGTATCAAAGTCAGAGGTATATTGTAGGTATACCGCCACTGGCATACCAAAGGTATACTGGTTTTGACACAGTTTATTTTGGAATAGTTCTGACTCAAATAGCATTTTTTTTTCTGGTATATGGTTGAAGGTCAAATTGGGTATTTTATTTACACCGTTGTATCATGATCAATGGTCCAGATCTTTTGCAAATTTTGGTGCTTTACATAGTTTTTTCCTAACCCTAATTCATTATCACAAGATCACAAGGAGAGAGTTCTCAAATGTTGCGACTTCTAAGAGAGAGATCCAAAGTTTCAGAGGTTGATTCGATGAGAGATCATTTCAAGGCGTTCATCATTGGTTCTTCCTCGTCATCTTGTCTTCGATAATTTTTCGTTTACTCATTGTAATCTCATCTATTGAAGTATTGTGGTGGTTCATTTGGATAGGATGGAGAAGTTTGTAGAGGGTCTAATCTCTATTTTATTAATGAAGGCTTTCCAGGGTTAGAACCAGATCGTCCCGTGTATTTTCCTTTATGGATTTTCCACATAAATATCGTTGTGTTTGTGTTGTACTTTTTCAGTATGATTTTGGGTATTTGGTTTTTTGTGACTTTTTTCGATTCTCTCGTTAGGTCCTATCAAATTGGGGAACGGTTTCTGCATTTTGTTCCCAATAATATTCAATCTTTTTGTTTACCTTTATTTGTTAAGTAATAGTTGATATATAATATATGGGGTTGTTTAATTTACTCTATTAGACATACAAGATAAACAAGAGAAATTTTATTTATTTATTTTGCCTATTTTAATTAATTTTAATAAAAATCATCTTCATGTTAATTTTATCCAAAAAGTTTAAACAAAAGTAGAATAACAAACATCATCTAGTTCTAATGATTGTGGAAAAGTGATATTAGCTTATTCTCTTTGCTTTGTATTAACTGGTTAGATACATCATGATAATAAAAGTGTCTAAAGAATCCAAAATTAACATTCTTATTTAAGCAAACTACTAACCCCCCCCCCCCCCCCCCCCCCCCCCCCCCCTCAATTGCTAATCATATTTTTATTATCCCCCCTCCTCTATTTTAATTAGTGTTGCCCCCCTACCCCCCCCCCCCCCCCTTTCAATTCCAACAATTAGGCTTTTTCTTTCTTTTGTGTGTGTGTGTGTGTGTGTGTGTGTGTGTGTGTGTGTGTGTGTGTTGGGGGGGGGGGGGGGGGGGGGGGGGGGGGGGTTGTAGGTGACTATAATTACAATTAATGGATTATGAAGGAATTGTGGGGATAACAAACTAAAATAGAAATGGGGGGTCGTAAAGATATGATTATCAATTGGGAGGGGTTGTAAATACAAATAACTCAATAATTTACTTTGTAGTTGAATATTTCTTTTTCCTAATAAGACTTGTAGTTTAGTTATAAGCACAAAAGTTTAACAAAAATGTAAAGTTATAATAAAAATTGGTAAGAACAAGCCTTTGTAAAATAATGAAAATATTGAAATATTGAATGAAAAATATTGGAATATGTCAAAATTAATACACATGAGTAAAACTTTCATATCATTATAAACTATAGTTACCTAAATTAGATGAAAGGTAACAATGTCTTCCATTTTAGTCTAAACATGGATATATTTGAACAAATTTTTACTCATAGATATTAACACTTCTCTTTGAGGGTGCATTTCTCTATTCATTTCAAGCTTGCATCTCATGTAACCCTAGATCATTATGATAATGATAATGACAAAACAATACTACTATGGAAGTAAAATGAAACTAATTAATGCTCTAAGTTGTCATAGTTTACCGTTTTATTAGAATGTGTCAGTCATGTTGACCAAACTTACAATGTTGAATTTGTATAACCCTAGTAGTTAGAATATTACATTTTCCTTGGCTTATATATTCCCATGCCTCCTACAAGGTTCAAGAATAAAGAGAGAGAAATAGAGGAAAGCCTTAAAATCTTGAAGAAAGTATCATATTCTTCCATCTTCCTTCTTTAGCTTTAGCTTAAAATAAGAGCCTTTTTCTTTGTCTTTCTGGCTAAGTACTCACTTAGTTCTATATCAACTTTTCTCTTAGTTTTGTTTATTTCTTATTTGTTTGGTAATATAGTCATCTATATAGATACAATTTTTAGCTCTAATATATGCATACATGTTACAGGGGGACTTAATGGATGCGACAATCGAAGGAATGAAGATGAAAGAGAAGCTCGATGATCAAAAAAGAAAGATGGAGCAAGAAGTGACAAAGAATGTTGTTCCCCTAGGAAGCCAAACTACCACTTCAAAAAAGGAAATTCTTCGCCGTGATCATACTCGAAAGAAAAAGACCACTCAAGAAGTTGGCACGAGTAGTAATATTCCACCCAAAAAAGCTATTAGCACTTCGAAGAAGGAAACTAATCCTCTTGATCCTAAGAGGCTAAGACGGTTGCCCCATTATATCCCTTATTTTACTTGAATTGAGAAACTTAAAAAAAATTCTTCTAGTTGTCTAATTTCTTTTAGAAAAAATAATTAGCTTTGACTCATTTATGTGTGCTTTCTTGTAGCCTTGCGATTAAGGAAAAGCCTGGGCAACGTGCTTCCGTTGGAATGGAGAGAAAAATACAACAACTTGAGATCACATGTGAACATCTAACGGTAATAACGCTCATGCATATTATCATTAAATAAGAAAAAAATACAATTTATATTATTATATTTAACTAACAATATGCATGTCTCTTGAATCCATCTCTACTATGTATATTGCTAGTATATACGCACGTGCATTGCCCGTATTCTAACCATTTTTAATTTATTTTTTATATACTTGGAAGAGCAAAAGTCACCATAAGAGCAAACTATATTTTTCTTAATTTTTTTTTTCTATACGTAATTACCAACCTGCCCTCATTAAATTTAATTAACAATTTTAATTGGCAAAGTTAGGTAAGGACACATTTGGAAGAAAAAAAATTGTGGTGAAGACAACTGTTCTTATTATATAATAGCATAAATATATATATGGAATTTTATCTTGCAGTACAATAAAAAAGATATCTATAACTATAACTATATATGTCTTGCTCTAATATAAATTTGGTAGAATACACCAACCCCCCCTATGTTTCATGAGTATTACAGAGACTACCCCTATTTGAAACTAATTACACTCACCACCCCTCTCCTTTAGAAATTTTATAAAACATAGGGGTAGTTAGTGTTATATTTTTATAGAAAATAGAAACTATAGGGGTGATCCACGTAATTAGTTTCAAAGTAGGGGTAGTTTCTGTAATAAGTGTAAAACATAGGGATAGTTAACGTAATTTGCCCTAAATTATAAAACAAATATATGTAGGTTAAAGCAAATCCTAAAAATTGTGTTGATATCTTTCTTATAGACATTACACTCACACAAGAGTTTTTATCCACTAAAGTAATGAGTTTTAATCAATATAAATGAATATATTTAATCAAGATTACTAAGAATATTCATCTAACAAAAGATGTCCCCAAGAATGAATATGGAGTTTTTGATCCATTAGAGAGAGAATTTTTTTGATCATCTATATGAATGGATATAGTTAATCAAGATCAAGAATTAAGAATATTCATCTAACAAAATGTCTCAAGAATGCATAATGATCACAATATTTTATTAGCCTTCTAGTTTTATGTACACTTATATGTTCTTTGAGCATATTGAGGATTGCTAATAATTACTACCTTCCTTTTCTATACATATTATTGTTTTCTAAAACATTAAGAGTTTTCATTAGTCAGATTTTTATTATACAAACACACACACACACACACACACACATACACAAACAACGAAAAGACACCTAGCAATATATGGATATAAATGATTTTATTTTGATTTTCAGAAAAAAGTGGAGGAACTACCTGGGATGATGAAGTATCATGAGAACAAACAAACAACGTTGAAAAAAGAGAACGAAGATCTCATGAGGAAAATTTATACTTCAATGCAAAATGAAGCTTATAATAAAGGTAAACGTTTTATTAACAACATAAAAAAGCTTGATATCTTGTTAAAAAAATCATAATTTAATAATGTACATTAATAAAATTAAACTTTCTTTATAACATTTTTTGCAGTTAAAACCCAGGCACTACAACAAGAGAGGGATATGTTGAACCGGTTGTACATGCAACGACAACTTGAACACCAGCATTACATACAAGGGCTTGAGCATGAAATCATTCGGATCGAACAATCTCTCAATACTCCTACACTCGGAGAACTTGGTGTTATTCGCAACACTACTGAAAATCTCAAATTTCATACATGCGGAGGATCAAATGATGTTATAAAAATATTGCAATCTTCTCAACTTGGAGAATTTGGTAGCTTACAGCCCCTCCACCATCCTACAAACACCTTCAATGAGTGTGGTGATGTTACAAATACCATGCAACCCTTAGTCCAGCTTCCTACATTCAAAGAATTTGATGGTGTAGCAAATACCTTGCCGTCCTTTGGAGAAACATCTAAGAAGGTTGCAAGCACCTCACAAGTGTCTGATTCTGCTAGGTTGGGAGATGATTATCTTAGAGCTGTCATGCAATTGCTCGAGCCTCCAAAGTTCGAGGGTTCTCATGAATTCACAGAGATCTTCAAGGAGTAGTTACCGGGTATTGGTAACAAATGATCTTCGATGAACTTTCTTTAGAATTTCAAACATTTATCGTTTCGTATCAGTTGTTTTGTTTGTCATAGTAGCTATTTTGCATGTTTCAATGAACATGATGTTTGTTTTGAAATAAGCGACGGTCTTCATCTGTTCTTGTGGGAACTTTTTTTTTAACATTCGATGTCGGTTCATAGGTTGTTGTTTATATATGCTATGTGCTATAAGATACTTTTGAACATTTTCCTATACTATTGCCATATGTTACTATACTGCTTTTGCTATATATATGTATCACAGCATATTTGAATTAGCATGTTAATTTCTAAACAAATGAATGGTCACTCTTTATTTTTTAAAAAAAATTCATCATAACTCCTATGGTTTTGTATAAAGTTTTCTTCTACCAGATATTATGGCTTTATATATCAATATGTTAGATTAATTAAGAATGTTACGTTTTATACTTCATAACTTTAAAGAATGCTTTCTATCAAATAATTGGAGATAGAAAAAAAAATTCCAATTTATCCTTGGATATTTTTTAGTGTGGACTTTTTCTACCAGATTAAAGAGTTGTGTCTCCAACTATCACCAAATTGCAAATAATATATGTGGCAATAGAAATATCTAGCTTGTACTATGAAATATACACTTTTTAAAGAAAATGTTTCCAATAAAGAACATTTTATTCAAATTTGGAAATGTTTAATTATGTACATTGAAACATTAGTGTCTACATTTATTAATTACTATACTTCATAAATTCACTACTCCAACCCAAATAGCACGATATGATTACCTTAGTATTGATTAATTATCTTAAAAGTTGTATTATCTTAACATGGAATAATGATATGACATATTGAGGACAAGATAGAGAATGAGACATGAATGTAAAAAAGATGAGTTGAAAGCAAATGCTTCCTCCTTAGGGTTTGGGTTTGATGCAAATGTAAGACATGACAAATATACATACACATAAGATGAACACATGCAACTTCTAAACTAGGAAATATATCAATAAACCACTTGCGAACAAATTTATTCTATGTTACAACCATGCAATGTGAGATTGTACGTACATGTTACTTATTTTGGTTTCTTTTTTATTCTTATTTTACTTGGTTCTTATTTTTTAGTGTTCGACAGACGGGGTAGACTATGCAGTCTAACCTCTAAATTTTTTTTTGTGTATTCTTACAAACATAAACAATAGAAGCTCAATTCGCTAACAAGAAGGCGGCTACTTCTTGATTGTTACCAACCAAGGAACTAGCCAAATATATAAGACGAGACTTAATTTGGATTGTGCTTGGGGTTGGACACTAGCTCAAACACTCATTTTCAAAACACTCTTTGGCTTCATGTTCCTGAAAAGTACCTTTGAGCCCCAAATGAATGGTAGGTTTGTGCAAAAGTTAATCCATAGGGCAAACTTTATAGTTCTTTGATTGCATTGGCATCAAATGCAGTCCCCAACAAAATATTAACTAAAATCAGAACTAACACTATATCCACCTATTCCTATTTTCTTATCTTCTTTTTTTAAGCCCATGACAAAGAATCAATCTCAAGATCTAGGCATTGTAACCAAAATAAGTATCCATATTATTGCAGTAGTTGTCGGTGGATCAATCCCATAGAATTCAGCCAATGTCTTTGCATTCTCAAGCCTTCGCCCTTAATGTCACAATGTTTGTGAGGCTGCACATAAAGTGAAATCATTGTCATTGTAGTTCAAGAAAGAACTAGACTCAACCAATGCCTTTGTGATTTGTCTAATTGAGATATTCTCGGTGGCTTTTATGTCAGTAGTGCCTTGTGGAATTTACTCCAAACTGAGTTTTTGACGAGAGTATTTCTCTCTTATTCCAAGGAGAGTGAAGGCACGACTATCTTCCCTTTCGAGTCATCTTGACTTGATAAATCAATGTTCATGAGCAAGTGGTTATCTTACATAGGCAATCCAAGTGTGTTGATAGGTATATTGGAGCTACCTAATGGCCCGTGTACCATGAGAGCTAGGCTGGACTATTTGCACGGGCTACAAGCGGGAGAGATTGTGAAACCCAAAATTATATATATATATATATATATATATATATATATATATATATATATATATATATATATATATATATACATTTTTTTTTTTTACATATATATATATATATATATATATATATATATATATATATATATAGAGAGAGAGAGAGAGAGAGAGAGAATAAGGGAGGTGAGGTGCCACCCTCTGGGTGGTGGCTACCCCTCCTCCCCGAATGCTATCATCCTGCACCGAAAAGTGTACAAGTGCATGATGGTAGCATAGGAGGTGACATATAGCCACCTCACCGTGAGGTGGTACCTCACCTCCCTTGTTCTCTCTCTCTCTCTCTCTCTCTCTCTATCTCTCTCTCTCTCTCTCTATATATATATATATATATATATACTGGTAAATGCACGTGCAATAACTGATAATAAGAATAGTATCAAACTATAGCTAAATATCTCTTCTAACTCATGTGGTTAAGTTGTTAGGTATTTTTCTTGTTTGGTTGAGTTCGATTCTCCATGTTGACAAATTTAAACTTTTTTCAACAATTTTTACAAAATTTATTTTTTAAAATAAAATGAACTGTGATATAATGACGGCTCACTTTTGAGTTATATATATATATATATATATATATATATATATATATATATATATATATATATATATATATATATATATATATATATATATATAATATTGACAACCATTTAAAAGAACCAACCTAGAGGAATTAATGTATTACAAAAATTAAAGGATTCATGCTACTTGCTAAGTCTTCTAAGTTGTTACCGCGGAATTCGAATGGTTGAACCTATAAACGATATAATTAAAAGCCGCAAAGTTAAACAACTCATCAACATCATCCACTCTAAGTATCTTTTTTCTAATATATATATATATATATATATATATATATATATATATATATATATATATATATATATATATATATATATTTGTGTGTGTGTGGCAATAGATGGTTGATTTATATATGTATATATATATATATATATATATATATATATATATATATATATATATATATATATAATATATTGTTGGTGCTTTCTTTACATTAAGAGAGCTTGCTCTCAACATGCCTTGTAAAAGTTTAGTCCCACATCGGAAATGCACCATGAGTTATCTCAACATATATACTTGGTTGTGTTGTTGAGAGATACACATGGGGTGGTGACCCTAAGGAGGGAACCATGTGGGTGATTTTACTAGGAGGTAAGAATAAGGCTCCAAGGATTAAGCATTAATGCTTTTGTCATTCTCTTGGATTAATTTCATTTGGAGCTAAGCCCCAAAGAGGCTTAGCGACTCGGACTCGGACTCGGACTCGGGCTCATGGACTCGCACCAGGCTGACTGTGCAGACTACAAGTCAGACTGATTCAATGCGATTAATTCAGATCCACTTTTTGTGGGATTTAATTCAATCTTTCCATAAGATTTGAATTATTTCGTTGCCATCTTTGTGGGATTTAATTCAATCTTTCTATAAGATTTGAATTAATTTTGTTGCTATCTTTGTGAGATTTGAATTAATTTCGTTGTCATCTTTGTGGTATTTGATTCAATCTTTCCATAAGATTTGAATTAATTTTGTTGCCATCTTTGTGGGACTTAATTCAATCTTTCTATAAGATTTGAATTAATTTCATTGCTATCTTTGTGGGATTTAATTCAATCTTTCCATAACTGAAAAGGCGGTTAGAGTTTCCACCCTCTCTCTATATATACTCTCTTCTGGCCTCCTTTGTGAGGAACGACAAATTTTATAAGTCAGAAAAAAAAAAGAGAGAGGGGGCTGCTGCCGCCATTGCAAGTCCATCCGAGGAGTCAGAACAGAAGTGACTTTGAGCGTTCCACAAGTTCTTCAACTTGCTGGTTCCTGGAAGCAATTCGTGTGGGGCGAATCTTACTTTGAGCAACGGTGGTTTGACACCCCAGCAACTTTTCTTCATCTCTTCTTTCTCTAGATTATTGTAACTCGTTCTGTCCCAATTGTAACACGTTTGCAAGGAAGAACGAGAGATCTTCTCTTCTCTATTTCTCTCCTTCATATTGTAATCTGGCTATTTGGTTTTTTGTATCATCGTAGATCTTGAGTTTGATCACTGCAAAGTTTTTTGTGTGACATCTCAGATCTCGATTGCATCAGTTTCCATCTTTGGTCAAGCCCCGGGACTAACAATCTCAAAGCAAGATCCTTGTAGATGGAAAACATTAATGCTTCGCTCGTCCAATCGAACTACTGCAAGTTGGAAAAGTTCGATGGAGAGCATTATCAAGTCTGGAAGAGGAAGGTTTATCTAACTCTTTAACTCAAAGACGTTGATATGTACTGTTGGAGGAAGAACCTTATGTTCCAGACACTGGGTCTACTGCCGCAATCAATGCGGCTACCAAACTCCAGGCCAAATAGAGAAGAAAAAATAGCATCTGCAGACTTCTTATCATGAATGCTATGGAGGATTCTCTGGCAGAATCCTACTCGAAGAAGAAATTTGCCAGAGACATATGGGAGTCTGTGGAAAAACTGTATGAAGAAGATAGGAACAGGAGCAAGATGTTTATGGTTGAAAAATATCACAAATTGCTTTTTGAGGACGATAAGTCCATGTTGCCACAGGTGAAGGAATTTCTAAAGCTGCGTCAGAAACTGGAAGACGAAGATATGCCCCTTCCTGACAAGTTTATCGTTGGAGGGATCGTCTCAAAACTTCCTGCTGGATGGAGTACCTTCTATGCAAGGATGCTCAGAAAAAAGCTAGACATTAGCTTGGGAGATCTACTTCAAGAGATCCATGTTGAGGACGAGATGCGTTCCCAACAGAAGATGGACACTCTGTCCAAATAGTTGGCTAAGGCCAATCTAGTGCAGACGAGAGATCCCAAGGGGAAGCAGGCGGCTTCTCATCACAAGAAGAAAGACTTCACCAATCTAAAAGTGAAGGGTCCTTCATTCAAGCAACAGAAGTCCAAGTCCCAAGTGACTTATTTTAATTATGGCAAGAAAGGACACTACAAGAGTGAATGCAGATCCAAGCCTAAACAATCAGAGAAAGGTGAGCCTAGTAAGGTTTTATTGGTTTCTGACATTGTTGCTACGATCGCACAGGTCACAACTGTGGAGGTTGACTCTGACTGGTGGATAGACACTAGTATGACTTGTCATGTCTGTTCTTGCAAGGAATGGTTCGTCACGTAGCAGCCTATATCTGAGAAGGTTGTTATGGCAAACCAGGCCTAAGCTGAAGTTCTGGAGATCGAGACTGTGGAGCTGAAACTCACTTCTGGGAACACTCTGACGCTTCAAGGTGTGAAGTATATTCCGGTGATTGCCAAGAATCTGATCTCTGGGAGCCTGCTCTGCAACACAGGCTTGAGGATGGACATCAATGCTGGTCAGATGGTGATGTCCAAGAAGGGAACATACTTCGGAAAGGCTTATCAAATCGAAGGAATGTTTAAAATTCAGCTTGTCAATCAGTTTGATGACATTAATGCAGTTGCATTTTCTAATTATTCTCTTGAGTTGTGGCATAATAGACTAGGACATGTTTATTGTAAAAGAATTAACAAAATGTCTAGTCTATGACTTATCTCCAAATGTGGGGGTAAGGTGGAGAAGTGTGAAGTATGTGCTCAGACGGAGATCACAAGAAAACCCTTTCATCGGGTCAATCGAAGCACAGATCTTCTGGAGTTAGTACACTCCGATATCTGTGACTTCAAACATTTCTTCACGAAGGCCGGGATGAAGTATTTCATAACCTTCATCGACGACTTCTCAAAATACGCGTTCGTCTACTTGCTCAAGACTAAAGACGAAGCTTTCGAGAAGTTTAGAGATTTCAGGACCGAAGCTGAACGACAGACTGGACAACAACTCAAGAGGTTGAGGAGTGATCGAGGTGGAGAGTACAGGTCTCATGACTTCGTATCGTTCTGCAAAGAACATGGAATCATATGCGAGACTACTGCTCCATATTCTCCTCAATCCAACAGAGTAGCAGAGAGGAAGAACCGAACATTAACAGAAATGATGAATTCAATGCTACTTACTGCAGGTCTTCCAAAATGCTACTGGGGAGAAGCTGCATTAACGGCCACTTTTATTCTGAATAGAGTGCCATATGCAACTTCGGACGTAACTCCTCATGAACTCTGGTTCAAAGTCAGACCAAACTTGAATGTCATTCGAGTGTGGGGGTGTCTGGCGTATGTGAAGCTCCCAGATCTGAAGATTCAGAAGCTGGAGACAAGGACTACGAAGGCGATCTTCTTGGGGTATGTCGAGAAGAGTGATGCTCGAAAATTTCTTGATATTAAGTCAAATCATATCATCGAATCTCGCGATGCTGAATACTTTGAAGACAAGTTTGCAAAAGACAAAAATATTGTTCTTTCGAACATTCCGGAAAATGATGTAGGTACAAATGAGACTGAAATCTCATATGGGCCAGTAGTCCAAGAAGAAGCTGTTGTTGATGAAATAACTCTTGTACCAGAACTCGCAGAGCCGTCAGCAAAGCGAGCGAGAAGACCTAAAGACTTCGGAGATAACTTTGTCACCTATCATGTAGAAGCAGATCCGCTTTACCTATGATGAGGCGATGAAGACCAGAGATGCTATCTTCTGGAAGGAGGCAGTGAATGACGAGTTTGACTCTATCACCTCCAATAACATATGGGTGTTGGTAGATCTACCTGAAGGAGAAAAGCCCATCGGATGTAAATGGATCTTTAAGAAGAAGATGAAGGCAGATGGAACTATTGACAAATTCAAGGCCAGGCTGGTAGCCAAGGGATTTTCTCAGAAACAGGAGATAGACTAATTTGACACGTACGCTCCAGTAGCTCGAATGACCACCATCAGGATGTTAATCGCTCTAACAGCTATACATAAGTTGGTGATACATCAGATGGATGTAAAGACAGCATTCCTGAATAGGGAGCTGACCGAAGAGATTTACATGCAACAGCCAGATGGATTTTTCGTCAAAGGTCTTGAAGACAAAGTCTGCAAGTTGGTGAAATCATTGTATGGTTTGAAGCAAGCTCCCAAGATATGGCATGAGAAGTTTGACAAAGTTATTAGGTCAAACGGCTACAGAGTCAGCGAGACGGACAAATATGTTTACACAAAGTTCGCTGATGGAAGAGGAGTCATCGTTTATCTGTACGTGGACGACATGCTAATCCTAGGGACAGATATAGGATGTGTCACGGAGACAAAGAAGTTCCTCTCAACCAAGTTCAGTATGAAGGACTTGGGGAATGCAGATGTCATCTTGGACATAAAGATCATCCGGACAGACACTAGAGTAGCACTGTCACAATCTCACTACATTGAGAAGATGCTCACACGCTATGGGTATAAGTATCTTCCAGGGATTGATACGTCATACAGGTATGATCAGAAGCTGAAGCCAAACTCGAGGGAAAGCGTCAGGCAGCTGGAGTTGTAGCACCCAGTTTCCCAAATGAGGGTAATTTTGAAATTTCGTGTTTATAATTATTTTAATAATGATATTTAATTCATGATATGATTTTTGGTGATTTTAAATCATTTTAACATTATTTAAATCATTACTTGTGGTTTTGACGTTTTGCTAGTGAAACCCTAGAGACTGTTTGACCTAGAGCCTAACCATGTGATTATGATATTTTAATGTCATTTTTGGCCTAAGAATATTTTTGCATTTGACCTCTTTGAATTATTTTGATATTATTTTATTTTTTATGATATTGTTTTGGGGTTATTTGAGTCGGGTTCGAATTTCAACTCAATCCGATTTGAAACGGGGATCCGGGGGTAGTTTGACTCTAGTGGGACCCACACATTAGTTAGGCATGGCCCACATGATATTAATTTTAGTCCACATGATAGAAATATTTTAGTTAGCACTACAAGAAATATGTACATTTTTAGCGCAAAAAATCTGCTATCGTACGTATTACATAGCGTTTTCATAAATGCTATGTCATCGGCAGCTATCTTAGGTTCCACCCATACGATAGCATTTTTCTAAAATGCTACGACAGGTTCAGATACAATAGCAATATCTGAATGTCTTAATTTTCTTTATTATGGCACATCTGTTTTATGTTAAAAACTTGATGACAATTCATATTTTGTGCTATGATAGGACGTTCTACAATAGCAATTTTTTATTATTTTAAAATATTTTGTTATAGCATTAATTAATTATTTCACGGCTAACGTTTCGTGCTATAATATATGATTATAACATTTTTTTTTGCTATTAAACGTATTTTCATTCAATAAGAACCTGTTTTACGTATCTATTGTAATATTAGAGAACCTGTTTCACATGATATAAATAAGAACCTGTTTTACACAAATAAGATCATTCATAACACAAGTCTAAAACCAATCCAACATACATAACACAAGTCTAGAGTTTCATTCAACATACATAACACAAGTCTAGAGTTTCATTCAACATACATAACATAGGTTTGAATCCAAAATACATAAGACAAGTCATAAGTTCATAAGCCTAGCTAGTCTAAATCTAATTTAAACTGCAACTCGGACCAAAGTTTGTTCATTCCCCTGCAAAAAAAGCAACAAGGTCTTACATCAGTTAAGCAATGAAACATCAGATTGAAAACCAAAACACAAGCATTACACTAATTAAAACACTTACCAAGTTTCTTAAAATCAAAAGATGACCAATTTATCCATTGGCCATGCGATAGACGAACCAAGTGCATCTCCCATAAACTCGATCTCATCTGTTGTTCTCCAAACCGCTGCATCATCTACCTTCACTATATCTACCCAAACTCTAGCTGCATTAGGCCCCAAGCGAACAAAGTGTACCTTTTGCTCTGGGTCGGTTGAATGCACACGCCCTTCAGCAACAACCCGCTTCCTTCCGCTAATGTCCATCAACTTGCACTTTTGATTTTCCTTGATAACTTCAGCTCCATGTTTACGCTGCCAGTTAACATAAACCAATTAATACACACAGTAATAAGCAGAACCAACTTCAGATCATATTTACCAAAATTTACCGGAGATCTTCGGATAGGGGATTGTGAGGCTAGTTGAGATTTCCTTACAGGAGATTTTGGACCTGTTGTCGGAACCTTCTCAGCAGGAGGTTTTGGAAAAGTTGCTGCAGATTTTGTACATGTTGCTCGAGATGTCTCTATATGAGATGTAGAACTTGTTCCAGCAGATTTTTGACCTGTTGATGCTGATTTTCCTCCTGATGTTTTATCAGATGATGCAGGATTCTGAAGAGAAGATTTCTGACCTGTTGCATCTGTTGTGTTCTCAAATACAACTTTGATGGCAGGCCATGCCACGAAAGACATTAAACAGTCCTCAAGATATGTCTTGTCCATCGTAGGCCTCCATATGAATGTTTCAGGTTGATGTATGACATCCACAAATACTTTAACTGCCTTTGGTCCGAGTGGAAGCCCATTAACCAATGCTTTTGGTTCTTGTGTTTGCCAACGTCCTTCAGCAACAACCAAATCATCTGCAGACAAATCCAATAGTTTGCACTTGTTTGCAAAATTTGTCCTTGGGCCCTGTCAAACACATTCAGGTAACAATCACATAATCCTACTCATCAATGACCAATTCAGTTTGCTATTAGTCTGACAAATAAATCTTACCAGTGGTGCAATGTCTTCTTGTTGGAGCCCCTGTTCTAGGTTAACACACTTAGAGGCAGGCCACGCAATCATCTGTCCAACAGCTTCCTCAATTGTGAACATGTTAGTCGCAGGTCTCCAAAGGAATGCTTCTGGTACAGTAGCAGTTTCAACCAAGACTTTAACATCCATAGGGCCTAAGCGACTCTCATTCACCAAGTCTTCCGGATCAGAAGAAATAATACGCCCCTCAGCAACGTTTGCATCAGTACCACCCCAATCAATCAAGACACACTTAGGTTGTGATCTTTTGTTCACACTCTAGAAAATGTTTAGAATATAAATTATCAGATCGTAAAGTAAGAACGAAAGCATTGATATGATATGAAAGCCTTACTCTTGCAGCCGAGTTTTCACCAACTTCAGGTTCTTGTCTCTGTTTTAAACAAGGACAAATGTCAAAATTATATATCAATTCAGTGGCTCAACGTATTTATTGAGAATTGTCTTACCTGGTTTTTCATTTTGGCAATTTCAGCTTGTAACTCATTGACTTTTTGTTGGAGATGAACTTGTTTCTCTTCCATTTCAGTCATACACTTGTGCTTCACTTGGAAACAAGCTAATTTGGTCTTACTCATGTTCCTACCCATTGCCCTCATTCGACCAGGATTGTCGGGTCCTAAAAGTTGGCTAAGTGTATCTCGTCCTTCATTCGTTGCAGAAGATGGACCATCACTACTAACCATCTCAGCTGCCTTTTTCTACAAATCATAAAATGCAGATTCCAAAGGCTAAAATGTAACAGAACATGACATCTTAAAAACTCAAATCAAAATCATTTCAAGTCCAATTAAGAACTTACAATTTTCTCAGCCGCATTTGTATTCACTGGTGTACCATCTTTTTTGGTACGCGACTTGACCCAAACCCTTAGCCTTGTCACTTCAGCTGGGTTTTCACTACCAATTTTCTGAGGAGAGAAGATATAAGAGGTGTATAAAAAGGACTTTGAATATGCTGATCATAATAAAAGAACATAACTTTAGGCTTACCATCTCTTCTGTTAGTCTAACCATTCCTTTACGACTACAAGTGTGCGGAATCTGTTTGCGCCTTCTTTCCTTATAGCTATCACTCAGAGCCTAATAGATGAATGTTACTATGTAATCTTCTATCTACTAAAACACTTACCAATTAATTCCAAATGAATACCTTAAATGTTTGGCTTGTTTTGAGCTTCACAAATTTACGCCAATCAATTGGAGAAACATTCTTAGGTCTCAGATACATCCTCTTTTGGTTGTTCTTTGCTTCATTAATCTGGGAAACTAGGTGCGATTTAGATGACCTCCACAAACATCCCATCTGCTTAAGCACTGCACTCTTTTGGTAATCTTCATCTAATTCAAATCTTGCCTGAACTCATATGCAAAACAAACAGTAAATTACAGAAATAATCTGATTATGGCACTTTCTAAGTCAGTTTAAAGATGTAACCTGAACAGATTTCCAAAGAAGTGTCTTGACTTCTTCACCGAGTTTTTTCCAACTTTCAAGTGTAACAGGAACGTGTTCCCGTACCAGTGGACCTAAGTATGAAGACAACTTAACTGACCCAGGACCATAAGGTTCTCCCATGAAAGTGAAGTCAACTCGCACTCTGGTATTTGGGTCCTTGGCGATGTCTTTCATCCTTGTCGGTCCTCGCTGTCTCTTACGCTTAGGTTCAACCTCATGTTCATGCTCTTCAGATAACTCAAACTCACCTTCAGGCTCTTCTTCATCTACACCTTTTTCACCATCTTCAGCTGTAGATGTCCTTACATTCTCAGCTTCAGTCTCTTCCTCAGCCAAAAGTTGCGGGTCTCTTCCTTGCTTCTTCTTTCCACCTCCCATTTTAATTCACCTGAAACAAATGACAGAAATGAGTTAATTCACATTTATGGAAGCAAAACAAGAAAACATCAAGTAAGCACACAATGACCAATCACACATCAGACACAACAAACAAACAAGGAAGAAACTGAAAATAATCAAAAACCTAAATTTCACACATATATGCCTTCACAATCAGTTCGGGCATTTTCAGTATCATCCATGTCAACATCCATGTCAGCACTTGATGGCAGTGGCCCAATGTCAGCATTTCCTTCTTGAAAATCTTCCTTACTGTATCTTCTTGCCGGACCTCTCATAACAACATACCAACTTGATGATTCGTCTTCCCTTGAATAAAACACTTGCTTTGCTTGAGAGGCTAAGATATAAGGATCCCTTAAAAAAGAGACTTGACTATGATTTAGGTTGACAAGTGTGAAACCATCTTCTATCTTCACTCCATTACCCATTATTGCCCATTGACACCGGAATAGAGGAACGTAAAAAACATTATAATCCAACAAGATAATGTCAGTTACTCTGCCGTAGTATGACACCAAATCAACCACTTGTGAAGTGTCTTTCGCACTAGATCTGCAGATTGCAGTAGCCTCATACAAAACCCCACTATTCTGACTTTTTCTATCTACTGATCTTGTGTGAAACCGTTGACCATTCACTATATAACCTGAATACGACCGTGCAGAAGTACGTGGACCATATGCCAACCACTTAAGTGTTTCTCCATGTTCTTTTGAATCAAGAGGTATCTAACAAATAAAAACAACAAGTCAGACACCAATAGACATATACATACCATTATAACATAAAAAATAGAGAAGATAAAACTAGCCTTTTCTTTTAGCCAATTTGCAAAATTCTGAGTATGCATACTCCATAATGTAGATGCATCACGTCTACATCTTCCATTTGAGTCTTGCAGAAACTGTAGATGCTCACTTGTACAAGATTTTGAAATAAAAAGGTATCAGTTTGTTGATCATTAAAAGAAATGAGTAATCAACTAGAAAACTGTGGAACTTACTCTACATAAGGGTCGACGACAGCCATGTTTTGGATGACAGCAAGATGGGCTATTCTCTTCTCTACTTCAGTAAGAGTAATTGAAATGCCTGCGGATATTGGCCGACCCTCTAGGATTGAGTTGTTATCATACTTAGTGTTTCTATCTTGTTTTTCTTGAACATTTGTTGTCTTCTTCAAAAATTCACTACAAAACTGGATGCACTCTTCAGCAAGATAAGACTCAGCAATACAACCTTCTGGTCTTGCAGGATTTCTCACAAAATCTTTTAGAACTTTCATATACCTGACAATTGTGAAAACTGAAAGATCAACAAAACTGTCAAATGCAAAATTTTTGTAAAAATCATATAAAATACAAGTATTACCTCTCAAATGGATACATCCATCTAAAATGGACTGGTCCACCAAGACGAGCTTCCCTTCCTAGATGTACCGTCAAATGCACCATGATATCAAAGAAACTTGGAGGAAAAAATCTTTCAAACATGCAGAGAGTTTCAACAATCTCAGCTTCCATAACCAAAATCTGCTCTCGGTCAATAACTCGCTGACACAAGTGGTTGAAGAATGCACATAAGCGAACAATTGCTACCCTAGGACCTTTAGGTAGTAAACCTCTAAGTGCTATTGGAAGAAGTTGCTGCATTAACACGTGATAATCGTGTGATTTCAAACCTGTGACCTTACAGTCATCTAATGATACGCCTCTGGATATGTTAGAACAATACCCATCAGGTCCCTTAAAGTCAAATAGACGCCTACAGAAGATTTTCTTCTCTGCCTTGGACAAATTCCAAGGTGCTGCGGGAAGGTATGTTCTTTTTCCTTGGGTGTTAGGGTGCAAATCTTTCCTAATACCAAGATCTTCCAGATCTTTACGAGCTTGAAGGCCATCCTTCGATTTTCCACAATGCAACAATGTAGATACAATACTTGCAGCAACATTTCTCTCCACATGCATTACATCTAAGTTATGCCTAACCGGTAGTTCCTAACCAACACATATACAATAAATAAAACAAAGTTAAACAACGCTTAATTGATGGAATCTGAAAAAAAAAACTAAAAGAAACAAATGACAGAATAACATACCTCCCAATAAGGTAGCTTGAAAAAGATGGACCATTTCTTCCATCTTGATAACTCTTCTTCATCTACGTTTTCTTCTTCCTCTTCTTCCTCCTCTGATTCGCTGGATAAATCCTCACTATCAGAGCCTAACCCAGAACAATCTGTCCTTTTTCTCTTACTTGCAGATTGTTTAAAATTTCCAAAGTTATTTTTGAAATTTTTCAGGTTTTGAGAAATTTCACGACCAGATAGAATTCTTCCCTTTCTCCCTTGTTCTGCTTTTCCATCAAACCATGATTTCTTTCCCCTATAACTATGCGTTGGTGGCAGACCCTTTCTATGACACATGTAGACATGTTTTCTGCTGAACTTCAACCACATACTATCTGTATTTTTCCCACAGATAGGACAACCCATTTTACCCTTTACTTTGCAGCCTGCAAGATTCCCATACGCAGGAAAATCACTAATCGTCCAAAGCAGCATTGCCTTAAGAGTAAAAGTCGATTTACTAAAGGCGTCATATGCTAACTCTCCATTGTTCCACAGATGGTTGAGATCTTCTATGAGGGGTTCTAAGTACACATCAATACTATTACCCGGATGTTGTGGACCAGGAATCAACAATGTTAGCATGATGTTCTCCTTCTTCATGCATAAATCAGGTGGCAGATTATAGTTTACTAGCAAAACAGGCCAGCAACTATACCTTGTATTCTTCATGTTGAATGGATTAAAACCATCTGTGGAGAGGCCAAGCCTCACGTTCCTTTCTTCAGCTGCAAAGAAAGGGTATTTGTCATTCATCTGATCCCATGTGACCGAATCTACAGGGTGCCGAAGTTTTCCATCGCTACTTTTGTTACAAAAATGCCACCTTAAATTCTTAGCCATTTCCTCAGACCTAAACATTCTTTTCAGCCGTGGGACTATTGGAAAGTACCGTAATACTTTCTGTGGTACACCTTTCTTTACTTGACCAGTGTGCATGTTAGTCTTCCATCTTGAAGCCTTGCATTTTGGACAATTATCGAGCTTCTTGTACTTCTTTCTGAATAGGCAGCAGTCGTTGACACATGCATGAATCTTCTCATATCCCATATCAAATGATTTCAGAAATTTCTTCACCTCGTACAGTGATGTGTGCAACACATTATCATCTAGCAACATATCCGGCAATGTCTCTAACAGATCATTGAAGCTCTTGTCAGACCAGCCATTCTGCGTCTTAAGTCTGAAAAGTGATACAATAGCCGAAAGCTTGCTATGGTTTACACAACTTGGATATAATGGTATTTCAGCATCTGCAATCTTTGCAAGAAACTCATCTTCTTTCTTGTCCTCACCCTCTGCAATTTCACCCAATTGACCCTTACTAGCTAACTCTTCATCCAAAAATTCAGCAACTTGATATAAACCAAGAATCTCATCATTCCAATGACTTAATTTACTTTCACCTTCAACGCCTGAGTTCAGTTCTCCATGATGGTACCAATCAGACCGCATCTTATAAGCCTCATCCATTCCCCTAGTAACAAGATGATCAACTACAACTCTACCTGAGTGTCGATCTATATTACGACAGTCAATACAAGGGCATACAATCATATCAGCGTCTCCCAAAGCCGCAGCCACAGCTCGTACAAAATTTGTAGCACCTCTCTCATAACCAGGATCAGCTCTTCATTTCAGAATTTAAGTTAAAAAAAAAAAAGAAATAAAGTCTCCAAACCCCTACTGAAACCTAACCTATATAATTCAAGTTTTACCTGCAAAGATGCACCCATGCCTTGTCCACCATTATATGATATAACTTTAATCTAAACCTTTAGTACATAAGCGCCATATCAGATATAATGATAGAGTATTCCACAACACAAAATTATTCAATATTCAGACCATTTAACAAATAACTCAACCGCTTATAATTACTCAAGCAAAAAAAATTCAAACTCAGTCCAGATCTGTTTAATATATCAAACATATCTCACCATGTTTAAACCAATAAAACTAAAAGCACGAAACCTAATAAACAACAACAACAATAATATACAAAAATTCAAGACATCAATTAACAGCCTAAGTAATGTAGAAAGATGGTACTAACCTGTCGTGTGATACCAAAGAAAAGCTTCAAATTCCCATAATTGCACTTAGCAGTACTTGCAAAAGAAAAATACATAATGAGTCTAAGGTTATGCAAACGTGAAGAACAAATGAAGCTAGAATCCAAAATACAGAACAGATGCATCGCACGTTTCATATAACAGATTAAGCTATAGTCAAAAAAATCTGAATTTCCTAAACCAAACAAGTTCATCTCTAATCAGACAGTAACATAAGTATTGGTGTATCCAATTGTTTGAATTTAACAACACAACAAAATGAATATGCATCGCAAGTATCAGACAACAGATTGTTCATTCTATTTATCTATGGCTACAGCTAAATCAATTCCCAAAAACTTTAATGTCAAAATAGAACATTCTTCGCAAATAACATACGCATGCAAAAAAGAAGAAAATTATTTTCGAATCAATACTAAAATCGAGAACTATGAAATTGAAACAAAAATCAAATGCATGAAAGCTATGAAATCGAGAACTATGAAATTGAAAGCTATGAAATCGAAACAAAACTATGAAATCGAAACAAAATCAAATGCATGATACAAAACTCTACAATTGAAACTTATCAACCTACAAAACCTAAACAATTGTTATTTAGATTCACGAAAGCTCGAAGGAAGGAAGAAAAACATGCCTTCAACAGGGATGGGCGAAATTAGGGACGACGACAGTGTCAAAACCAAAATCCAACTTTCACATCAAAACCAAAATCCAACTAAGAAAACATAATATTATTTTAATATGAAATCGAAACAACCCATGATACCATCAACTCTGAAAACTGAGTTCAGATTGAAACTCTCTCACATAAGAACTCAAATCCAACTTTCACATCAAAACCAAAATCCAACTAAGAAAACATAATATTATTTTAATATATTATATTATTGGTATCAAACCACAGTTTACTCAAATCCAACTTTCATAATATCTAATTGTTTGAATTTAACAACACAACAAAATGAATATGCATCGCAAGTATCAGACAACAGATTGTTCATTCTATTTATCTATGGCTACAGCTAAATCAATTCCCAAAAACTTTAATGTCAAAATAGAACATTCTTCGCAAATAACATACGCATGCAAAAAAGAAGAAAATTAATTTCAAATCAATACTAAAATCGAGAACTATGAAATTCAAACAACAATTAGAGGGGAAACCTCTCAGGTATATCACAGAGCTCAGTTTCAGATTAACAATAAAACACACCATGTTCTCCAACCCTCAAGCCTTGCAATGTGACATGTGTGTAGAGGGTGTGTCATCACTGTGATTTCAGGAATGGCAAGGACAGGGTTCAGAATTAAGTGAAGGGAAATCAGAGGGGAAACCTCTCAGGTATATCACAGAGCTCAGTTTCAGATTAACAGTAAAACACACCATCAGTTTACAGCCCATTACACTCACAGATTTATATTGAAAGCATTAGCAGTTGCATCATAAAGGAGTGAACTAACATCACACAAAACAATGTAATAACCAGTTTCAAACTTAGTTAAAAACAGTCCCACCATGAATTAACATTATTATGAGCCAACTCTTATCAAAACAAACCCCCAAAATCTTAGGTCTTAATCAGTTAAGTGAAAACACACCCAACAAGTCAAATTCGAAAGTAAACATGAAATAAACATGAACGACAAATATGTGGGAATCATTGACAATTGAAACAACAATTAGAAATCAATTTAATTAGGATTAACAGTTAGAAAATAGGAAATAACCATGTATCAGTCGAACATTGAACCCAAAACTCAAATCAAATATTCCATTTCACATCAAAACCTATTCTAATATGTAATATCAACTAATCAGAGATTAGAAAACATATACAGGATCTAATTAGCATTTTAAAAATCAAATGCATGAAAGCTATGAAATCGAGAACTATGAAAATTGAAACAAAAATCAAATGAAACAAAAATCAAATGCATGATACCAAAATTGAAACAAAAATCACATGCATGAAAGCTATGAAATCGAGAACTATGAAATTGAAAGCAATGAAATCGAAACAAAACTATGAAATCGAAACAAAATCAAATGCATGATACAAAACTCTACAATTGAAACTTATCAACCTACAAAACCTAAACTTATCAAACTACAAAACCTACAAACCCTAAACAAAATCAAATACATGATACCAAAATCGAAGGAAGGAAGAAAAATATGCCTTCGACAGGGCCGACGACAGTGTCAGTGGTCTCGGCGACCTTCACGGCGGCGTCGGCGACTCTAATCGGCAGTGTCAGCGACCTTCACGGCGAATTCGTAAGTGTGGTGAGTTTTAGGGTTTTTGGAAAAAGAGGAAAACTGAAAGAGGAAATAAAAGAAACCTAAAATAAAAGAGGAAATGAAATAAACCTAACGTAAGTGTGGTGAGTTTTAGAGTTTTTTGGTCAAGTGTTTGGCGGTATAAGTGTTTTTAGGTTCTCGCTTAATGAAACTCTATCTTAGCGTTTATCAAATGCTATTATAAAGTAACCAAAATATCAAACTTATTTTTTATAGCAGTTCAGCAAAACGTGCTATTACGTTATGCTATCAATGTGCATTTTTTTTGTAGTGTAGAGGTTAGACTAATTATTATGGATAAGGTTAGTATGATTAGAGACTTTAGAATGACTAATTTAGCCCCAACCAATTAGCCCTTTCCTAATACTCATAGAATAGGTTAGTAGGGGCTTTTGGACTTTTCCTAATAGGACAAAACCACCTTTATGGCCAGCCACAATAAGGATAGGGTTGAGCCTCCCATTTGTCATTATCCATCTATTTTTCTCTCTTGTTCTTCCCCAAATTCCTAGAGAGTAATCCCTAGCAATTTCTCCACCAAATTCTTCCATTTCACCACCAAATCTTCTTCTTTCCTTCTCCATTCTAGCCAAGGAGGAAGCTACCCAAGTTTGGGAGGATTCGGAGCTCGTTCGTGTCCTTTTGGAATCTCTACGTGTCGGTGTCGCTCCGGGAAGGCTTTTCTTCGATTCGATCTACCGGGAGGTATAAATCTCTTCTCCTTTTCATTTCCTCATGCATATAGGTCTATTTTGAGCCCATAGGAATGACCTCCATGGTTGTATCTCTATTTGTGTCCATTTTGTGTCCATTTGGAGGTCATAGGAGTGTCCTTTGTGTTGTGGATGTGTTCATGTTACATATATAGATTTATATTTTTTTTTTTTTACATATATATTTTTTTTTTTTTTTTTACATATATAGATTTATATATATATATATATATATATATATATATATATATATATATATATATATATTGTAATGAGAGTGTATCTATATTTATATATGTAATAAATGGTTCATGATGATTATATAATCAAGTTTGTGAGTGTGGTTCCTCATATTATTATTGCTATTATTGTTGTGGATAATTAGGATATATATTGTGTATTCTTTTGGCTCAAACTATCTAAATCCGTCATAATTTTTATCCACGTTTTTAATTTCAGCCCTAACTTAGAAATGTCATAACTTCTAGCTCAAAACTCGGTTTAATCTCTCGTTTTTTTTAAAAGAAGCATATTGAAGTTAGCTTTCCAAAAACATGTATTAATAGGCCTAATTCTTTCTATAACTTTCTGGAGAATTATTTGAGTGTCAGTTGTACGAAAGACAAACACGTTCTCGGTGTTTTCGCGATTCCGGGAGTTTTCGGAAACGAAAACGCGATCCGTTTGAAGTTTCGGAAAGCTAACACATAGATCTATAACATACTTTAATCCTAAAATTTAATTCATGCTGAGTTGGTACAGTATTGATTATTAGTAGGAGTTACTATTCGGCATATGTATTTTTTGCACCCTTGTGTGTAATATAATGTTCTATTTGATTTTAACCCATGTTAATGTATATATATTATGTAACTAAATAGAGAATGCAAGCATGAGTAAATGGTTAAATAAATGATATATGAGGTGTAAGTATCCTATCTAATGTAAGCATGTATAAGTATGGCTTGTAATGAATATGTAGGTTCCATTGTATGTAATGTATGGTACATATAGTAGTGCAAGAGAATAAATGAATGATGAATGAATGCAAGCATGAATGTAATGTAATAATAGATGTAATGTATGCAATATACAAGTTAATGAGATGTAATGTTCTATGTTAACACAAATCTTATATTACCTTATGTACCCCTTACACTATGTTGACACTATCATACTTGACACTTTGTTCACTTACACTTTGACACTCTTTGATATGTATACACTATGTATGCCCATTTAATCCTCACTTGCCCCTTTGCCATGTTCACATACACACACATAGCCTCTTAAATAAGTATTTATGAATATAGTTAACTTAGCTATGTATGTATATTATATATATGTTAGCATATTGTGTTGTAATATATAAGTTTATATAACCATTTGAAATGTCATGATTATAGACCTAATGTTGAATACCAATATATGCATGTGTATATATGTGTAGACATATATAGCTTAAAGTAATAGATTACCTAGTGTATATCCATTGTGAATTCTTGCCTATTTGAGTATTGAATAATTGCATACTATATAGAGTTGGGTGTATGTTGGCTTGTATAGCCTTGTATTGATGTGTGCTTGCTAGGATAGTCTTGGTTAGGCCTAGTAAGACTTGCTTGGTTAGGACATGACCTAGTTTGACTAGTGTAGTTGACCAGAGTTGACCAAGGGTTGACTTTGGCCTAGTTTGACCTAGATTCATGTAGAATGCATTGTAGTACTTTATATTACCCTTCTGGACATGTTGTGACTTGTGCTGTTCTAATTAGGAGCCAGACACCTCTCCTCGGACAGTATCTTTACCTTGGACATTCAGATATCAGGCGAGTACATTCTCTGATCATTTCATATCTTGTTTAGGATTATATTTCCTGCTTTAGATTACTTTACATGATGCTGACACGTTGGAAACATGGATTAGTACTATATGGATCTTGTTGTGCGATGTTATCCCCTTAGCGGATACATCGGATATTCATGTTCGTGTACTTTATCGTGAACATCGTGTACTCCTTGTATTCGTGACATTTGTGTACAAATCGTGTGAAATCGTGTATATTCATGTATTCACATGATCTCGTGTGCGACTAAACTTCGTGTGCAATAACATATCATATCTAGATCCTTGTGTATTGATTGGGGCGGGGGAGTAGAAGTGGTTATGTAATCAATCCAGTAGATTACTCGTGTACAACCTCTGTAGACTACTCGTGTACAACATCGTGCCGTTTACATAATCATCTTATGCTCTGAATCACTAGTCACTGATAGTTCTCTATATAGTGTAGCTATTTACTTACAGTCTTTCTCTTTTTCATCATGTTATTTCTTCAGATCCTGTATCTTACTCTCTAGCATATTTATATTTTTTAACCTGTTATGATATTGTTGAGATGTACTATACTCGCTCCTGTCCTGACTGGACCCGTTGATAAATTTTACAGATAGCTTGAAGATTGCCTGCTAGCCTAGAGGAGACACATTAGAGGTTGTTTAGTTAGCTATTTTCAATTGTCTGGAGTTGTATTCACTTTATGGGTTACTGTATCTGAGTTTGGAGATTTGAGATGTATTTTTTGGATTTGTGTATCTTAGACACTTAGATTTCTCTCTGTTGTACCTCTTTTGGATTTCATGTTTTATCTATCTTCCTTTATGCTCTACCTTAGATGTGATTGAGTTTACATTCTGCTATGTCACCCCTATTCGGGGAGTATAAACTGTTTAGTCTTATACTGTTAGATGCATTGAGACTTAGGACAGCGTTCTATCGTCGACACTGCAGCGTAGGCTGGGCGTTGTTACGTTCTCGTGCCCTAACTCTAGGGTGCGGGTCGTGACACGTTTTTAGTGGTGGCCTATGCAGGTCGAGATTCGCATTAGTGCGATTTCGTAGTAGCGCAACGACTTAGTTGTACTACTACGAGCCTGCTATAGGATATATAAATTAAGATGTTAGGATGAGAGGATACTCAATCACTGTTAGGATTCCTTGAGAGATTCCTGGGATGACCCTTGAGAATCTCATTTTAAATTTCGATTTAAACTCCTTTTCCTTATTTTGATTCACCTTTTTCCTTGATTTGAATTTGATTTTGTGGATTCATTGTAGAACTTTGAATCCTGGTATTGGTTGATAATTTTGATAAAATTTTGTAGTTGTTGATTTAATTTTGTATTTAGATTAATATTTTTAAATCCAAGGTACTCAATCACACTTAGGATTCTTTGAGAGATTTCTGGGACGACCCCTGAGAAACTCATTTTGAACTTCAATTGGAATTCCTTTTCCTCTTGTTTGGATTCACCCTCATTCCTTGCTATTAAATTTAAGCTTGATGGGTTCCTCTCGTTTGAACCGATGAGAAGGAACATATCTTCATTATTCATTCTCGCCATTATTCCCTTGCATTCTTATTTACCTCTTATCTTAAACTCTGTCTCATTATATTAATTACCCATATCTTGTCATCCTACCAGATGTACTTCGAAACCCTTGAATCTTCGTATCTTTTGCATGGGAAAGGCTAAGGAAGTGACGTAAATTATGTAGCTCAAAGAAGACGTAACTGGTTATTTTATGATGATCTAAAGGAAATCAAATGTGGAGTGTTCCATATGGAAACTTGAGATAGAAATGTGGTAAAGGTCTCGAATAGAATAAGGAGATGTATACTGCCAATCTGGAAATAATTACATTTAGAGAAATTTTGGGGTTATGAGATAGTTTATAGGTGTATTCAAAACTAATGAGGATATCAGAGGTCAACCTAGTTTTGAGAACTTAGAAAATCTTGGTTATTGATTCTGGGGAAAACTTTTACTCTAAGGCTATGTAGAAGGTTAGTAATGGAAAAGAGAAGTTAATTATATTTAATAAGGATATTAAACAAGATGCTACGAGAAAATGACTAGGGATGGAGAGAGCACAAAGTTATGGAAGTTTGGAGATTGTTGTGAAATATTTTTAGGAGAATAATATTCAAGGGTATATGTCGAAGAAAATACGGAAGTTGATTTTATGATGAAAGATAAGTTTTGTAAGGCCTAGATATTTAAATTAAATAATACAAGGAGAACAATTTGAACAAGTTCAAGGAATTCGTAAACGGAATTTAGAGATTTTGGGTCAAATTTAAGACAAGGTGAAAGAACTTGGAAATTTAAATAAATGGTTAATGTTGATTCCTAAATGTGAGGGTTGTGCTTCAAGAGTGATGTTTGGAAATTGGGAATTGCCTACGGTAGTCATGGTAAGGGTTTAAGTAAAGGTTAAATTTTCATATGGAGACTGGTGAGGTAAAGATATGATTGGCAAGTTATGACCAGATGAACTTAAGAGTATCAGAAGCAGATGACTAACTCGATCTTCATTATTTTTGTGCATTAATTACCACCTCTTGAACTTCCACTTTCTAATTGAAATCCTTGACGTTCCTTATCGTGACTTTGATATTCGGAATGTAATACTAGCTGTTACCCTCCAACAAATCTTATATGCAAGACCTAGACGAGCTCACCTTCGTGTAGGTATATCATGTCCCACTAAAATCCATTTTCTTGTACTCTATTTTCTTGATATGATTTTCTGGTCAACTGGCTAAACTATAACCTCTACCATTATACTAAATTTCTTCTTATTTCAATTAGAAATCCAGCCTTGACTCAATTCTTTCGACCCGACATGTGATGGTGTTCTGCTTGTTTTCTTAGATGCTTAACCTTGTACCTTATCTGATTACTTGACCCGTTGGTTAAGAAACTTGGACTATGTAATTCCTTTCATCATTACCAGCCTTAAATCTTGTGCTGCTAAATTAGCCTTAGTTTTGCAAGCTTATCTATTTTCGAGCTTGGTCATAACATATTTTATTGGGTGGCCACCCATTAACATATTGTCTAAGCAGAACCGGTACATGATGGTCTGATCAACCTATTGCACTTTGGTTCACTTTTTCATGTATCAATCTACGAGAATGGAGACATAGTTAAACTTGACCCTAGAATCTCATTCGCGACAGCCTTGACAATTCTCCTTGAAATCTTTTCATCGCCTATGAACCTCGTATTCGTACTCAGTCAAATTAAATTTAATCATGACCTGAATCTCCATCATTGGATGCTCATGCTCATACTTTGATTTTATTGATTTTCCTTCTTACCCAAATCTCGTTTATCCCAAAATTGATCAACTTAGATCGTGTCAAGACAAAAATCTATTTGTGATTTGTTGTGCCTAAATTTTCAATTTTTGCCATTTTATGGAATAGTAACCTTTTAATAATTTTTTAGTTGCTTGTTAATGACCAATTTTCATATAGGATGGTAGACAGCCCTACAACCTTGATGATTGTTGTTCCCTTACCTTCCCAATTAGGACACCCTAGATTGTTTGTGTGTTGATACCATAGTACTGTTTTGACCTAGAATGATTAGTGTACCTAGGTGAGACTTCCAACTGCTGCGGTATGCCCTGACCTTGTATACTATTCCTTCAAATTGCATGATCTAGAAAAAAAATTTACCTTAATTGTTGGGAGATAGGGACGTCACCCCATTAGTGTCAGTTGTAGATATATATAGGTTAGTCCTTGATGTGGGGATGTGTATCTATAAACATGTAGCTTATGAGATTTATGAGAGATTATATTATCAGCCTTGATGGGATGTACTAGTCTTTTGGTGAGCATAAATGTGTTATGAGAGATAGGGGCCTATATGTCTTAGTAATGCATCGTTCCTTTGGTAATAGAATGTATTAATAGATGGTTAATAGGAAGATAATAGTTTGAGCATACCTATAGCCTATGATCAGTTTCTTTTCATCCTTAGTTAAGACCACTTTAAAATAGGTCCAGTCCCTTGGATATAGGTTCCAATCCATATTTTATTGAAGTTCCATTACCGTCGTACAGCAGAGCAGTATTGGAGGTATTCCTAGATTGACACTTTTTAGATGTCCGTTTATTATTCCAGTGTTAGGAAGTGTTACCTTAGATATTGGGTAGGTTAGAGGCTCTAGAAGGAGTACTATCGATCTTAAATTTCGAGGACGAAATTTTTCTAAGGTGGGTAGAGTTGTAGCATCCAGTTTCCCAAATGAGGGTAATTTTGAAATTTCGTGTTTATAATTATTTTAATAATGATATTTAATTCATGATATGATTTTTGGTGATTTTAAATCATTTTAACATTATTTAAATCATGACTTGTGATTTTGACGTTTTGCTAGTGAAACCCTAGAGACTGTTTGACCTAGAGCCTAACCATGTGATTATGATATTTTAATGTCATTTTTGGCCTAAGGATATTTTTACATTTGACCTCTTTGAATTATTTTGATATTATTTTATTTTTTATGATATTGTTTTGGGGTTATTTGAGTCGGGTTCGAATTTCAACTCAATCCAACTTGAAACGGGGATCCGGAGGTAGTTTGACTCTAGTGGGACCCACACACTAGTTAGGCATGGCCCACATGATATTAATTTTAGTCCACATGATAGAAATATTTTAGTTAGAGGTTAGACTAATTATTATGGATAAGGTTAGTGTGATTAGAGACTTTAGAATGACTAATTTAGCCCCAACCAATTAGCCCTTTCCTAATACTCATAGAATAGGTTAGTAGGGGCTTTTGGACTTTTCCTAATAGGACAAAACCATCTTTATGGCCAGCCACAATAAGGATAGGGTTGAGCCTCCCATTTGTCATTATCCATCTATTTTTCTCTCTCTTGTTCTTTTCCAAATTCCTAGAAAGCAATCCCTAGCAATTTCTCCACCAAATCCTTCCATTTCACCACCAAATCTTCTTCTTTCCTTCTCCATTCTAGCCAAGGAGGAAGCTACCCAAGTTTGGGAGGATTCGGAGCTCGTTCGTGTCCTTTTGGAATCTCTACGTGTCGGTGTCGCTCCGGGAAGGCTTTTCTTCGATTCGATCTACCGGGAGGTATAAATCTCTTCTCCTTTTTATTTCCTCATGCATATAGGTCTATTTTGAACCCATAGGAATGACCCCCATGGTTGTATCTCCATTTGTGTCCATTTTGTGTCCATTTGGAGGTCATAGGAGTGTCCTTTGTGTTGTGGATGTGTTCATGTTACATATATAGATTTGTATATATATATATATTGTAATGAGAGTGTATCTATATTTATATATGTAATAAATGGTTCATGATGATTATATAATCAAGTTTATGAGTGTGGTTCCTCATATTATTATTGCTATTATTGTTGTGGATAATTAGGATATATATTGTGTATTCTTTTGGCTCAAACTATCTAAATTCGTCATGATTTTTATCCACGTTTTTAATTTCAGCCCTAACTTAGAAATGTCATAACTTCTAGCTCAAAACTCGGTTTAATCTCCCATTTTTTTAAAAGAAGCGTATTGAAGTTAGCTTTCCAAAAACATGTATTAATAGGCCTAATTCTTTCTGTAACTTTCTGGAGAATTATTTGAGTGTCAGCTGTACGAAAGACAAACGCGTTCTCGGTGTTTTTGCGATTCCGAAAGTTTTCGGAAACGAAAACTCGATCCGTTTGAAGTTTCGGAAAGCTAACACATAGATCTATAACATACTTTAATCCTAAAATTTAATTCATGCTGAGTTGGTACAGTATCGATTATTAGTAGGAGTTACTATTCGGCATATGTATTTTGTGCACCCTTGTGTGTAATATAATGTTCTATTTGATTTTAACCCATGTTAATGTATATACATTATGTAACTAAATAGAGAATGCAAGCATGAGTAAATGGTTAAATAAATGATATATGAGGTGTAAGTATCCTATCTAATGTAAGCATGTATAAGTATGGCTTGTAATGAATATGTAGGTTCTATTGTATGTAATGTATGGTACATATAGTAGTGCAAGAGAATAAATGAATGATGAATGAATGCAAGCATGAATGTAATGTAATAATAGATGTAATGTATGCAATATACAAGTTAATAAGATGTAATGTTCTATGTTAACACAAATCTTATATTACCTCATGTACCCCTTACACTATGTTGACACTATCACACTTGACACTTTGTTCACTTATACTTTGACACTCTTTGATATGTATACACTATGTATGCCCATTTAACCCTCACTTGCCCCTTTGCCATGTTCACATACACACACATAGCCTCTTCAATAAGTATTTATGAATATAGTTAACTTAGCGATGTATGTATATTATATATATGTTAGCATATTGTGTTGTAATATATAAGTTTATATAACCATTTGAAATGTCATGATTATAGACCTAATGTTGAATACCAACATATGCATGTGTATATATGTGTAGACATATATAGCTTAAAGTAATAGATTACCTAGTGTATATCCAATGTGAATTCTTGCTATTTGAGTATTGAATAATTGCATGCTATATAGAGTTGGGTGTATGTTGACTTGTATAGCCTTGTATTGATGTGTGCTTGCTAGGATAGTCTTGGTTAGGCCTAGTAAGACTTGCTGGGTTAGGACATGACCTAGTTTGACTAGTGTAGTTGACTAGAGTTAACCAAGGGTTGACTTTGGCCTAGTTTGACCTAGATTCATGTAGAATACATTGTAGTACTTTATATTACCCTTCTGGATATGTTGTGACTTGTGCTGTTCTAATTAGGAGCCAGACACCTCTCCTCGGACAGTATCTTTACCTTGGACATTCAGATATCAGGCGAGTACATTCTCTGATCATTTCATATCTTGTTTAGGATTATATTTCCTGCTTTAGATTACTTTACATGATGCTGACACGTTGGAAATACGGATTAATACTATATGGATCTTGTTGTGCGATGTTATCCCCTTAGCGGATACATCGGGTATTCGTGTTCATGTACTTTATCGTGAGCATCGTGTACTCCTTATATTCGTGACATTCGTGTACAAATCGTGTGAAATCGTGTATATTCATGTATTCACATGATCTCGTGTGCGACTATACTTCGTGTGCAATAACATATCATATCTAGATCCTTGTGTATTGATTGGAGCGGGGGAGTAGAAGTGGTTATGTAATCAATCCAGTAGATTACTCGTGTACAACCTCTGTAGATTACTCGTGTACAATATCGTACCGTTTACATGCACTAGTCACTGATAGTTCTCTATATAGTGTAGCTATTTACTTACAGTCTCTCTTTTTTTATCATGTTATTTCTTCAGATCCTGTATCTTACTCTCTAGCATGTTTATATTTTCTAACCTGTTATGATATTGTTGAGATGTACTGTACTCGCTCCTGTCCTGACTGGATCCGTTGATAAATTTTACAGATAGCTTAGAGATTGTCTGCTAGCCTAGAGGAGACACATTAGAGGTTGTTTAGTTAGCTATTTTCAATTGTCTGGAGTTGTATTCACTTTATGGGTTACTGTATCTGAGTTTGGAGATTTGAGATGTATTTTTTGGATTTGTGTATCTTAGACACTTAGATTTCTCTATGTTGTACCTCTTTTGGATTTCATGTTTTATCTATCTTCTTTTATGCTCTACCTTAGATGTGATTGAGTTTACATTCTGCTATGTCACCCCTATTCGGGGAGTATAAACTGTTTAGTCTTATACTGTTAGATGCATTGAGACCTAGGACAGCGTTCTACCGCCGACACTGCGGCGTAGGCTGGGCGTTGTTACGTTCTCGTGCCCTAACTCTAGGGTGCGGGTCATGACAGGAGTATTCTAGCATTATCGGAAGTTTGATGTACGCAACCACTGCTACAAGGCCTGACATAGCTTTCGCCGTGGGAATGCTGAGTCGGTTCACAAGCAACCCAGGGGTTGAGCACTGGAAAGCTGTGAAGCGGGTGATAAGATATCTCAAGAAGACTCAGATATATGTACTGCAGTACAACGGGTATCCGACAGTAGTGGAAGGCTTCAGTGATGCTAGCTGGTATTCAGAGGTGGAAAGTGAGAGATCCACAGGTGGATATGTCTTTTCCTTAGGTGGAGCTGCTATATCGTGGAAGTCGAAGAAGCAGACTATACTCTCTCGTTCCTCTATGGAATCTGAATTCTATGTACTTGAAACTACAGCAGATGAAGCAGAATGGCTTCGGGAGCTCATGTATGATCTTCCAGTGGTTGGGGCTCAGATACCGGCGATACCAATATACTGTGACAACCAAGCGACTGCGGCGGTGGCATCAAATGACCTCTTCAACGGAAAGAAGAGGACTGTGCGGTTGAAGCACAGGACAGTACACGATCTTATTAAAAGAGGTGTAATTGCAGTGATTGATGTTCGGAGTCAGGAGAACCTGGCAGATCTGTTCACAAAGGGCCTCAAGTGCCAGTTGGTCGATGACACAACTTATAAAATAGGCTTGAAGGCATTCTGATAGTGTGTCTTTGTAATCCTACCATAAAGTTTTATGCTATTAGTTCAAAGAGAAATCTACTAGGCATCTAACTTTTGGTTCAAAGGAGGATCGCTGATTGGGAAACTATCAGGTAACAGTGGGTACTTATTCTCTGGAACATGGAAGGGATACGGACCCATAACCACTGTTGTCTACTATGTATTTTCTGCAGAAAAAATAGATCATGTGGAAGGTTGGCTTAAACGTCTTAATGAGTTCTCAGGCAGAGAATGCCTGGTGTGTTTTACAAGAAGCACGATAGAGCAGCACTACAAGGAGTGAAACTCCATGCTACAGTGGGGTGACTCCACCATGAGGTTCCCAGGTCTGGGATAATGTCTCGGCTTTGCAAGCCAAGTCATAGCGGCGTAGCACCGCAAATAGGCAGGTAGCCTAATCTTGTATGACGTAATTAAAGAGTTGTAGATAGCACTACAAAGGAGAGGATGGCCCCATGTTACAGTGGCACGACACCACGATGAGGTACCCAGGTAGGGGTAAAGCCTTGGCCTTGCAAGCCATGTCGTTGCGGCGTAACACCGCAAGGAAGCCTTAGGCTTCATGCTGAGTAGATTGGCACTACAAAGAGGCTGAGACCTCATGCTACAATAGTATGACACTACGATGAGGTTCCCAGGTAGGGGTAATGCCTTGACTTCAGGCCATGTCATAGCGACGTAGCACCGCAAGGAAGCGCAAGGCTTCATGCCATGTCTCTTTAATAAAGAACTCACCTATAGTGTATGGAAAGACATATCAGGCCGTCTCTTGAGGGTAAACTTGTAGACGTCCAAAAATTATACACTGAAACCAGGCTGGCACAGGGCCTTTAATGTGCCGCCAGAAGCACACGTAACTACACTTTGTGAGTGGAAAGAATTACAATTGTGGTGCAGAATTCAAGGCGTAGTCCATTCTTGTATCACATTGTTATTTAACCCATGCGTGAAGATTCAAGTCGTCAGCGACATCTATCCTAATGCAAAATGGACAGTTACTGTGGGGAACGCTCAACCCTGGACACATATATATGTTGTGATATGTGGAGGATTGTTGCTGCTTTCTTTACATGGAGAGAGCTTGCTCTCAACATGCCTTGTAAAAGTTTAGTTCCACATCAAAAATGCACCATGAGTTATCTCAACATATATACTTGGTTGTGTTGTTGAGAGATACACATGGGGTAGTGACCCTAAGGAGGGAACCATGTGGGTTATTTTACTAGGAGGTAAGAATAAGGCTCCAAGGATTAAGCATTAAAGCTTTTGTCATTCTCTTGGATTAATTCCATTTGGAGCTAAGCCCCAAAGGGACTTAGCGACTCAGACTCGGACTCGGACTCGGACTCGGACTCGGACTCGGGCTCATGGGCTCATGGACTCACACCAGACTGACTGTGCAGACTACAAGTCAGACTGATTCAATGCGATTAATTCAGATCCACTTTTTGTGGGATTTAATTCAATCTTTTCATAAGATTTGAATTATTTCGTTGTCATCTTTGTGGGATTTAATTCAATCTTTCCATAAGATTTGAATTAATTTCGTTGCTATCTTTGTGAGATTTGAATTAATTTCGTTGCCATCTTTGTGGGATTTGATTCAATCTTTCCATAAGATTTGAATTAATTTTGTTGCCATCTTTGTGGGACTTAATTCAATCTTTCTATAAGATTTGAATTAATTTCATTGCTATCTTTGTGAGATTTAATTCAATCTTTCCATAACTGAAAAGGCGGTTAGAGTTTCCACCCTCTCTCTATATATACTCTCTTCTGGCCTCCTTTGTGAGGAACGACGAATTTTATAAGTCAGAAAAAAAAAGGGGGCTACTGCCGCCATTGCAAGTCCATCCGAGGAGTCAGAACAGAGGTGACTTTGAGCGTTCCACAAGTTCTTCAACTTGCTGGTTCCTGGAAGCAATTCGTGTGGGGCGAATCTTGCTTTGAGCAACGGTGTTTTGACACCCCAGCAACTTTTCTTCATCTCTTCTTTCTCTAGATTATTGTAACTCGTTCTGTCCCAATTGTAACACGTTTGCAAGGAAGAATGAGAGATCTTCTCTTCTCTATTTCTCTTCTTCATATTGTAATCTGGCTATTTGGTTTTTTGTATCATCGTAGATCTTGAGTTTGATCACTGCAAAAATTTTTGTGTGATATCTCAGATCTCGATTGCATCAGTTTTCCATCTTTGGTCAAGCTCCGAAACTAACATATATATATATATATATATATATATATATATATATATATATATATATATATATATATATATGTGTGTGTGTGTGTGTGTGTGTGTGTGTGACAATAGATGGTTGATTTATATTATAGTGCTCAAGTTATATGTGTAGGTATATATGAATCTGATTTAAACGTTTTAAAAAGTTGAGCTGTGCGTGATGTGTACGTCATGTCCTGGTTGGACTGTGTACGGACCGTGTACGGGATGTGACACATGCGAACCTTTTGACAGTGACATAGAGACACATGATTACTCGTGTCAAAGTGTGGGCTATTAAATATACAATATGCACAATATGGAAAATGACTACGTTGGTAATGCTTTGTGTGGTCTATGGAAAGGTTAGAGTGCTTTATGCCTCAACAATATTTCAAGTAACATAACTAAGCCCCTTTATTTCATCAACTCTAATACTAAATCTCCTAGACGCATGCAATATGCAACTTGGAAACTCAGACGATAGTTGACCCAAACAAAGTGGCAACAACAATCTCTCGAATGAGCTATGAGTCAAGATGGTTCATAAGCGTGTATACATACAAAATAATTTGACTGGCTCGTTATCTTTTTCTTTCTCTACTAGGTTTTATCTTTTCGTAGAAGTATTTTGGAATGAGTTATCATTTTGTTATTTCATCATTGATGAAACATGGTGGACTATTTCTTCCTATCCTCAAAAGACATCAATTATATATGAGTTACATTGTCGATCGTGATTTGATGAGACTCAAGAAGCATATCTTTGATGCACACCTATCATTGCACCTCAATATCCTAGTCGATCAATTTAGGACACTGCACATGTCCAAAAACCTGGAAGACGCACATTTATATGTCTCTCATACCAACCTTTTGTATATGATCTTGAAATTTAGTCAAATTAGGCATATTATATCTAAAGAATCCTTTGAAATGTTCATAATAATGGGATAAAGTTGAGAAGGATACATAAGTAGATACATAAATTGAATCTACTATAAAAGCATCTGTCATAGGACACATGATTGCACATTGTCAAGTTTGAGCTCTCATTCATCTTCATAACACAATCAACCAGTCATTATTTCAAAAAAAATCAATTTACTCAAATTGTCAACTTTAAGTAGGTATGAGACAAGAATTGACCCATTGTGTTCTAAATTTTTTGAAAGTGCACTAAAAATAGAAAGTTTAATCCAAAAAACAAGAACACGTTAACTTACGCTCATTACAGAAGAGGTCTATGGCCCAGGGAGATAGACACAACTAGTGGAGGCTTGATGCAAGCCACACTCATGCATGAGGCCCATGAGGCGGCTGCCTCATGCTTAAAATTGTAGATGTCACCAATTTGTTTTATACTATTTAATGTGTATAAGTCCAATTATGAACAAAGGTCCAACAAACTCATTCTACTCATTTAATTCACGTAAGGATAAAAAGTTTACTTGAAAACTAAGTTGGTGAAAAATAAGTTGCAATTGGCTTTACTTTGTAACTCAATAAACTAAGTATGGGTAGGTAAACAAGGTGCTAAAGTAGAAAATAATTTTTGGAATCAAAGTTAGTGACTCCGTACTATAATTTATGGTTATAAATAAAGATAGGACTTGTAAAAGAAGAAGAAAAAGTAAAAGGAGATAATACGTAGTCAATATCTCTATAATGCAAAAATTGACAAAGAAATATTGACAACTACCAAAGTATGTTTAAAAGCCACAATCCTAAGCAATCAAAGGTTAACATTTGGCATTTATCTTTAGATCATGGAGGGAGCACAACTAATATTGGGTGCTCTTGTTGACGGATGATGTCTTATTATGTTGTGTTTTAATCTATTTTATTATATATATTTATTGTTATATAATGGTTGATATAGGAGGTATGGGATATTTTGTTTCATTAGACATACATGATTAACAAGAGGAAAGGTTAATAGAAATATCATTCATAAACCTAAACTATGCTAATTTCTTCCAATTTTTATAAAAAAAATAGTAAGAAACATTATCTAATTCTACTGATTATGGAAATATGATGACATGTTTCTATTTGCATATGATTAGACGAAATTAATTTTATTAACTTGACATAATTATCATGTAATCATGATAAATTTTAGGAAGAAGATATAGAAGCGTTAATTTCTTATTTAAGCAATAGTACAATTCACTTCATATTGGACTACTTTTTCGCTAAATAAGACTTGTTTTATTTAAGCACAAAGAGTTGAACAAAATTTTAAGTTATAATAAGAAAATATTAAGCAATGGAGAAATTATTTCTAAAACAAATAAAAAAAACAATTGCAATATTGATGTCTGAATGAAAATCATTAACTATGTTAACCCTAATATTATTAAGAAAATGATTAAAACACATGAATAACTTTTTTGTGTTCATAATTATCTGTACTTCCTTAAATGAGACAAAAGATAACATAGCCTTCCATTTCTAAGGATAAACGCAAAACGACTTCTATCTCATAGATATGCTAGACTGTAAGCACATTGATACTCCTATTGAGCAGTATCATTGCCTAGCAGAGTGTCCAAATCAAGTTCCCACTAATCGAGCTCGTTATCAAAGGTTAGTTGGGCACTTGACTTATTAGCTCATACTAGACCAGATGTTGCATAGTGAGTGTTGCCAGTTGGTTTATGCATATTCTATTTTGAGATGTTTGAAGTCAGTTCTGGAAAGATGAGTGCTCTTTTCTAAGCACAATAAATTTTTGGAGCTGTGTGGTTTTACAAATACAAACTGGACCGGTTGTATCACTGATAGAATATCGGCATATAGCTAATTCACCTTTGTTAGAGGTAATCTGGTGACATTAAGAGTAAGAAGCAGAATGTTGTGGCAAAGTCAAGTGTTGAGGCTGAGTACAGAGGCTGGCTCATGAGGTTTATGAGGGTTTATGGTTGAGAAATCTCTTATGAGATTTAGAATTTAAACTTAAAAGTGTAATAAAGTTGTAGTCGGGTAGCTATTGAGATCATTATAATCCAGTGCAACATGACCGCACTAAGCATGTGGAGATTAATCGTCATTTTGTAAAGAAAAGCTAGATGCAAAACTTATTAGCTTTTTTTTTGTTCCTATTAAAGAGCAACTGGCAGATGTTCTTACAAAAGGTTTTTCTAAAAAAAAAAATCATTTGACTCACTATGGAAGTTGGACATGGTCGATGTTTATTCTCCAACTTGAGGGGGGTGTTAGCACGATTCATGGTATTATTTTCTATATAGTTGGAATATATTTAGTACTTACTATATAGGAATATCATCATATATGATAGTACTTGAATATGGTAGTACTTACCATATAAGAATACCATCATATATGGTAATACTTGTATAAGGAATATATTTTATTTGTTGGCCCATAGGTCATTATCACACATAATTTTGATACCCGACTAAAACACTGATTAGATACAACAAATAATATACTACTAAAATACAAGATGCTGGACGACTACTACTCTGCTACAACATCTGAACAAGTCTTCGCCAAATTACTCAAGTTGTTGAATAAAGATATATTATCTATTTTCTACTATATTGAGTCTAGAAAAAATGTACATCGGACGTATTGGCACTTGGTTAGCTTTCTATATCCTTACAAAAAAGTCCACCAAATAGTCTACCAAAATTCGCATTTGTTCAGTCCACTTACCACACAAACCAGCCCACACAAAAAGTCCAAACACCATTTCATTCTTCAATTTGACCTACCTGAGGGCAACCAAATTCGGACCGAATTTTGCCCAAACTCGGACCAAAATCGGTCCCCTTGACCCAGTAACCCTTGGGATCAAGTCACCCTGAAGAACAGGCTCCAACGTTAAAAATTATGAACGTTTGGGAACCGAATTTTGTCAGAGTTCGATCCCTCAGAACCTTATAAATAGAGAAGAACTCCACATTCATTTCATCTCATTCCATTCTCTTCTCTTGTATCTCTATAAGAGTTTCTCTGAGATTCTTAACCTTCCAATATGAGCTTTACGACTCCTAGCCAAACAAGTGTCAGTCAATCTAGAAGTTTAGTTCGAGTTGTAAAAAGGCTTGAAAACCATTTTCGTTTTCATCCCAGTTCTGAAGTCGACAAGTCCTTCGGATCAAAAGCTTGTGGTGTGAAGTAGTGATCTTCGGAATAAAAGCACGTGTTGTAAGAAGTGACAAACACTTCAGACCAAAAGCTTGTGTTTCACTAAATTGTAGATTAAACATCAAGCTAGTGTTCTCAAGACTGGACTAGTCCTCTCAGGAAAAAAAAAACCAGTATAAACCTTGGTGTTTGAATTTGCTCTTCTGAACTTCTTACTTTATGCATTTATTTGATATAACCTTCTTATATATTAGTTTATTTACAGCCATAAATCTTAATTTATGATTATTTATTCTGCTATACACATGCACTCTATTCACCCCCTTCCTGTAGGTGCTCAATGTTCCAATAGTATTTAGTGTTACCATATAAGAATATAGCGTGAGTTATGGTAATATTTGTATATGTTAGGAATATATTTAGAACTTACCATTTAAAATATCATCATATATGATAGTACTTATATAGGATAGCACTTACCATATATGAATACCATTATATATGATATTAATTGTATATGGTAGTAATATATTTTATTTAGTATTACCATATAAGAATATATTTTGTATTTAGTATTTTGCAAATTATTGTTTTGCATATCCAAGAAAATTTGTCTAGTTGTCTCGGTTCAAACGATAGGTAACTTTTATACGACTCGTATTCGACCAGACACCTGTAGCTTTTGTGTCTCGGTTCGACGGGTAAAGAACTTCCATACGACCCGTCGAAATATCCTCTCCATGCGTTCCTCTTCTTCCTGCACTTCTTCTTCCATGATACAACTCTTCAAAATATGAATTATTTTCCTAAAGAGTAGTGTCAATAGATGAAAAATAGCTCATAGAATAATACTTCCAGATTGGTGGATGGAAGTATTTATACCCCTTCTAATATAGCCAACATAGCCAATAAAAACACAAATAAAAGCAGTTAGAGCAACAGTAGATGTTGTATTATGATCCTGGTCGGCTACTCCTAAGAAATTAGGCCATTTTATCAGCTCAACGGCCTCCATCACTTTCGAAAAATTACCCTACTTACTGTGGGAAACCATTCAGCTTCCAATAAGTTTTCTGGACATGGACAAGTCCATTATAGTACGAACAACGATGAGATTTATTAGAAAAACCTAGTGGGCCCTATTAGCACAGTGGAACTGAATAGCTAAGCTTGAAATTTCTGTTTGTGCCTTTTGTAGACACACTTGCTGAGATACATCCTTGAGGATGTATGTGAAAGATGCAGTCAAGCTAGGAGGATCTATGCCACGACCCGCTCCCGAATAATCGGATACGAGTCGGACACGCTCAGCCTTCGTCGATGGACACGACGAAGTAAGCTGTACAATACTAAGGAAAACTTCAAGTCATAATGTAATGTAAACAAACACAGCTTTTATAACGTTCCAGAATGATCACCAATATCCATTAAGTCATTTAGTACAAAATCAGTCGGAGACAAATCCGGTCAAATAAAATAAATATACAATAATGAATATCCAAAATACAATCTCCAGAAAATAAAATAAAATAGCCTGCAATATCCAATGCAATCACATGCTCCATATGGCCTTAAGCTCACCTGCAACATATCCTGTCAGGAAAAGAGCAAAGTACAACCTTGACAAGACGATATACAATGTAATCTATGGTACAGAATATAAGGTGAACCAGAATACCAGAAATAAAAATGAAACTACGGTACCAGAAGTGAAATATAAAACTGCAGGCAATGGACGACAATCAATATGCAAGACAATGAACACGGCTATCAATGTACAAGGCAATGAACACGACAATCAATATGCAAGTGTGACAATTTGAAATATTAAACTAATGTGTGACCGGCTTAGGACCACAATCAATCAATGAGTCAATCAATTCTACAAGATCCGGCTTCATCGTACGTGAAGTGTACGATTAGGCTATCCACAATACCTATGTTGGGTGTGGTCACACAAAAGCTAATATTCCCCCAAACCCCGCAATAAACAATGACTCACGATGCAATGAACAAGGTACAAGACAATCGTGTGTATCTCGTGTCCGATATGAGAACATGACACATGAATGTAAGACAGAAATACAAAGTAAAAGTCAAGTCGGTGTACTTGCCTCGCCTTGGAAGCACGAGAGTAATACTGCATGGTTGTTCACCTGTTATAATTTTTGTACAAGTTATTAGGGCGATAAAGATGTTAACTAATTTATTGCTAACTATATCCATTTACTAGTTAACCAATATTTCCTTTAGATATATATTTATACTAGTTAGCAAATAATTCTAGAAAATAATTATTTTTGACTCAAATGGATTTACTAAAAATATACTAACAAAATAACTGTATTATAACAAAATCTTTTAATTAAATAAAATACTAACCACACTTAACCAAATTAACTATATTTATATGTATTAGATAAGAAAAAAAATTTATAACAATTTATTGGTTCAAACGAAATGTATCTACTAGTAGAATAATATTCGTAAAGCAATTTGCTAAAATATTTGTAAGGAAAACAATTTAGTTTAAATGGAAAATAAAAATATTTAATATAATTTTTAATATAAATTTTCCAAATACTAGCAAGTAAAGTTCTAGGAAAATTGTTTTTAATACAAAAAAATATGCTAACAATATTTTAGAGAACATATATGAATTATTCTAAGTGTTTAGAAATATAGAAACATTATAGTAGCATAGTAATAATTTTTAACTAAAATTACTTATTAAGTTTACAATCAATTATTAACAGGAATAATACAACATTTTAACAAGAATTCAAGTAACTCAGCCCATCTATACTGAGCCCAACTCCATTCTATTTTTCTACTGGCAGCCCATAGCCCAAAGGCCCAAAACTAAAACAAAAATCTGAGCTCACAACAATTTAAGTAAATAAGAACTCAGTCCAGTGCTACAGGCCCAAGAACAGGCCTAACAACCTGGCCCAACCAGGCCATACACTCCAGCATCTCCTGAGCCCGAGCCCATATACTCACTTTCAACCCATAATTCAACTCCTAATAAAATTTAGCCACAGTCAAATATTAACACTGCTAAAACCCATAACTTCCATCAACCCGGCCTACACTGTTAACCCTAACATATAACCACCTTACAATTCTCTCTCCTCTTCCTATTCTTCACTTCCTTCACCCAACAGCAAGAAGAGCCGAGAACCTTCTTCTTCAACCAGAGAACTCCCCATTCCCTTCTTCTCACTATGAACCCTAGTTTTTAGGAAAAACCCGAGCTCCTCCTCTCTCACAGCAACAACCCTCAAAACTCTTCCCTGACCTCTTCTTCTTCCCAGAGTTTTCCCAACTCAAAACCCTAGCACAAACCCCCAAAACTCTACTCCTTCCTCACAGCTAGTAAACCCTAGTTCTACAGAGAACAAGATAGAGAAAGGAGGTTCGAGAAGATCGATGGGGAAAATTTACCCAGGCGACGTCCGTGGAGGAGATTCGACCACAGCGGATCTGATGGAGCTGAGATCCGGTCGGCCACGGCTTCTCGGCGGGGCTTGAGAACCTCAGATCCGGACCGGATCTGAAGGAGACGGCGACACGGCTTCATCGGTCTTGGCTCAACGACGAATGGCTTCGATCTTCGGCGGTGGCGGCTCCGTCGAACTCGGCGAGGGAGCGCTCGGTGCAGATCTACTCGTCGGCGAGTAGATCGGGCTGGTCGGCGGCTCCGGCTACTCTCCTGACTCGGTGGCTCGGCGACGACGTGCTTCACGAGACGTCGGTCTCCTTGGTTCCCAAAAGGGCAGCACGGATGGCGAAGCGACGATGCGAGGATCGAAGGTAGCGCAGAGATCGATGTGACACGCTGCTCGAACTGGTGGCGCGGTCTCCGAGATCGTGCGCTAACCGAGGAAGCTCGGTCTTCGTGGGGGCTCGCGACTCGAAGTGGCGCACGGTCTGCGAGGCGTCAGATCTGACTGTGATGACGAGGCAGCTTCTCTCCGACCGGCGGTGGCAGTCTCCCTCGCGGTGGCGATGCTAGTCCTCCGGCGAGAGTGCGGTGGCGCACGACCAAACTTGGCCAGAGCAAAGGAGAGAGAGTAGAGAGAGAATAGTGAGAGAATATAGAGAGAGACTGTAGAGAAAGAGAGATTGTCAGTTGTCAGAACTATATTGGAATGTGTGCCCTTAAATAATAAAATAATAATATGTGTGCGTGTGTGTGCAGGAAGTGGCAATTGTGGTAAATAACTATAGATCTGGGGTCTTTGTATACAGTGGCAGTGTTGGTAATTTAATATTGATCTGGGGCTGAAATTAGGTTTAGTAACAGAATTATATATTTCAAATTCAAACAGGTTTTTCAAATAAAAATGATTTCAACTGTTTTTTAAATATCAATATTTAAACAAAATTTCTAATTCAAAATTCAAACAGTTTTTCGAAATAGATTCCCTAATTACAAAATTACCAACTGTTAATAAAATCAGTTCTCCTTTAATACTTACTAATAATAATTCCAAAAAATGGTTAATAATATTATTTGTCTCTCAAACAATATTATTAAGAAATCAATAAGGTTATTATTATGAAATAGAATATTTATATATAAATATTCATTTAGCTACAAAACTTTGTTTATAATAATAATTCGTTTTTATTATCGCAAAGAAATTACGTGATGCACTCTATTAGCAAATTTTCAACATAAATCAAATCATTAGAACTATAACAATAATATTCAAAAATACTTTCAATTTGAGAAAATTTATTAACACTCAGAATTCGTTTAATCAACTCTTCAATCAAAATTAGATTTTCATAAAATAATATTAAATCCAAGAAAATCTAAAAAAACTCAATTTTACCAAATATGATTTTTGGGAGTTACAATCTACTATCCATGATAGATCTTTCAGTTTCTCATGGCCTTGCGTCCTGAATATCAGTCGGCAAGTACTCGGATCAGTCAGAACATCCTAGATGCTTCTATCTCTAAGCTACATCTAAGGAGACTCGTCTGCATTCTCTTTCTACTGTTGTCTTTACACCTACTTCTGGTTCTGTGACTATTCTTGTTATTACTCCACATCCTCCTTCTTCCATTTTTGAGAAGGCTCGTGCCTCCATCTCCAAAACTTCTCCATGTCCTCCATGTTCCTATTCAGGAAGCCTGGACATTTTGTTACCACTTGTTATGCTGGTCAACGGTGTTGTCTGATTTGTTCTCATTGCCACAAGTCAGGTCAGTTAGTGGATGATTGTTTTATGTTTCATCCACATTTAGAAACACAATTCCTCCAGCAGATAAAGACAAAGGATTCCTCCTTGAATCGTTCTTCGGTTCCTCAGGCTCACATTATTGATAGTACATAGACATTGACATGTTCTCTTCTCTCTCTTGCTGCGGTAGATATTCAGCACCATCTTGATCAGTTAGAGCTCCAACTCTAGTGCCAGCATGTCTTTGTTGGCTTCTCAGTATTTGTTTTTTCTACCTCTACTGATACGTCTACTTTTGGATATTAGACACTGGTGCTTTTCATCATATGACTTGTAACCTTAGTCTCTTATCTAGGATTACACATTTATTATCCCACTTTCCCTCTTTATACACAACTGATAGTTCTTAGTTGGTTATCACTTAATCTAGCTCCATTATTTTTGAAACTTTGGGTCTTCTTTTTATTTTACATGCTCCCCATCTTACTTTATACCTCATATCGATTAGTAGCCTTGGTAAGAGTAGGTTTGTTGTTATTTTTTAATCTCTCACATGTTCTTTGCAGGATCCTCATACAGGCCAGATGATTGGTCGTGCTCGTACGAAGGGGCGGTTGTACCACTTTGAGTTTCTTTATTTTTTATTATATCGACCTTCGAGTTCCATGCTGCTATCGTCTCATCTACTATCAGCTTGTGACACAAACGCTTAGGTCATATTTCAGTCTCTCTTAAAAAGTTTATTCCATAGTGGGGATCTTGAGAACGTTTCTCTCTTCTCTATCCACAAGTATGGACTGTAAGTTAGCAAAATACTTAGTCCTAAAATTCAATAGTATTTTTGAATTAGTCCATCCTGACATATGGGGACATACTCATATCCCATCTATGACTGATTTTCTATAATATGTGTCACGTCCCAGAACCAGAATACTGGAGAGCGGGGGCAGACATAGCCAGCTACGTATAATAAAATGGGATCCACTCCACTATACGGTCACGGCTGTCTAGAAATATGAAGGTTTATCTACAAGCCATCAGTCTCTTAAGGTCAATAACAAGCCTAGTGTCTCAAACACAAGCAAGTAAGTAGATGTTACAAGATGTAAGACCACCAAATATACAATTGTAAGGCGTCCCAAACATTACATATTCAGATGATCATGAAGCTAGTCGTACAAAATGTGAGGACTAGCAAGAGTTAAGTCATACATGATCAACCTCGAGTTGCCAATCATGATTACAGCCCGTAGGCAGACAGAAGGTAAAGTGCATCGAGCTAACAAGTGCTCGTCGGCTAAATGTCTCAGAAGAATAATGTACAATTGTAGTGGGAGAATGCCCTGGTTATGCCTGGCGGTCACCATCGGGTTGAAAAGCAGGTAGATCCTTTGCTGCTGCTCCGGTATCTGGCCATACAAAACCAGCTGGGTCAGACCCCAGAACGAGCAAGTGCCACAAAGGAGGCTTCACTTAGGAACTAAAACCAACAATTAGCACAATAATAATAAGGTAATAAAGACAGGAATTAAGGAAAAGCATAACAGGTGATATACGACGAGATAACCATGGGACTATTCAGATAACCAGGTTACAACCCGTAAACCAAACAAGGACCGGGGTTGTAACCCTTCGTCTGAACGGAACTTGGATTCTCCCACCATTTATCGGCAAAATAATATAAAAAATCTGGCCATGTAAATAATCATGATATTGAAGTGAGGTAAGGCATGTCGAGCCTATCATGGGGTACAACAAGACAATAAACGAAGAGAGAACATAGAACTGTTTCGGGAGCCAGGTTACAACCCGTAAACCAAACAAGGACCGGGGTTGTAACCCTTCGCCTGAACGGAACTGGTCCCCTGATCTTTATTGTTTAAGGCAAGCACAAGTAATCATGTCATGTCAGAATTTGTACAGAATCAGGACGAGACAAAGCTGGACTAGACTCCATCCAATCAATCACGGCCAAGCAAAGAGTACGGCTTGATACTTTAACTAACTAGGGTTATCACAGGCCTAGTTACTAGTAAGATGCAATAAGAATTCTAAGTTCGGTTACATGTTTGTTACTACCTGAGTGATCCCAGCAAGAAAAGAAAAAGATAGCATGATATAGCAGACACACTGTAGTAAGATACATGTGTCCTAAGGTACCACACTCGACGGCGGGCTGGAAGTGCGCTCATCTCGACGGATAGCAACAAATCTCATGTATATATATATATATATATATATATATATATATATATATATATATATATATATATATAAGGCCGAGACCAAAGGGGCAATAGGTAACTGGGAAATTCACCATGAACTATTTGATCAATCTAGTCATTAACCTAGCCAGATTCAGTATGAATTCCTGACCGTGGTACTCAGGGATCATGCCCTAGACATGATGCAAGACACAACCGGACTAGTAGTTTATACAAGCACAATCATCCACGGTGTCCAGGACAATGAATTAATTTGTCAAGAGTGCGCCACGACGGGCCACTATCATTATCATTATTACTTATCAAGAGTGCGCCACGACGGGCCACTATCAAGCATTGTCAGGGTACTTGTCAAGAGTGCACCACTACGGGTCAATATCGAGTCATGTATAGCAGGTCAAGTTATCAGGTCAAGTTATCATGTCAGGAGTGCACCACGGCGGGCCACTATCAAGCATTGTCAGTTCTTGGTCACACCATGCCAGGTATAATTGTCATTTCAATCGTGTCAATCAAATCGTGATTATCAAGTTCGGGACAAAAAGGCGTAAGGATATAAAATGGGCGTAAAAATATACAATAGGGGGGTTACAAGACATGGGCAAATAATAATAAAATAATAGTACACAGGGCTATTGGAGAGTCATGCGGCTAAGGCATATGCGGCCAGGAATGATCTCATGCGGCTGGGAGGAGAACAGCCCATGCGGCGGAATTCATCAGGACGCATACGGCTAAGGGAGTCGGGTTTATGCGGCTGGAGAAGACTGGGCCTTATGCGGCCAGAAAGTAACCGGGTCTCATGCGGCCAGGGAAAGGGGGCGCATGCGGCTGAGGGAGGGGATGGGCTTCATGCGGCCAAGAGGGCTGAGTACTATGCGACTGGATGCCAGTGGAGTTCCATGCGGCTCGATGTGGTGGACACATATGCGGCTGAGTGATGAGAGGCATCCATGCGGCGGGCAGAAGCGGGGTTCCATGCGGCCAAGAAAGGGGAGGCGCATACGGCTGCGGAAGGCGGGCACTATGCGGCTACACAAGCAAGGGATGCATGCGGCTAGGTGGTTGAGCCTCATGCGGTCAAGTAGGAAGCAGGTCTATGCGGCTAGTGGGACCAGAAGGCACATGCGGCTCGGGGAAGAAGTTCTCATACGGCCAGCGGGAAGCAAGACCTATGCGGCTCAAGAGGAGCGGAGTATTATGCGGCTAGATGAGTTCGGCCCTCATGCGGCTCAAAGTACTTCCAGCCATGCGGCTGAAGAGAACACTTGCCGCATGAAATATTCATGCGGTCAAGTCAAGCGCAGTTCATCTTCTCCAAAATTCCGAGAAGAAGAACACCATGAGAGCCAACTTCTCAAGCTTCATAACTCCATCATCCGGAGCCCAAATCCGAACTTCCATAGGTCAAAATGGGATAGAACGAAATACTCTACAACATGGAACCATCAAAACTCGGAAATAACAAGATTAAATAGATCAAAACCCAAGAAATCCGAAAATAACATAAACTTAGATCTACAAGAATCTAGCCATGGAAATTAAAAATGCCAAGTACTAAAGAGTGTTAGAATGCTGTAAAGAAGATAATGGAACAATAAAATTTGGGTTCCTCCATGAAGCAAGATGCACTTGCCTAGACCTTCCTGGTAGGTGAGGAAGTTAATGGAGGAAGAAGAAAAGTAATGAGGAGAGAGAAGGAAGTTGGGTTAAATAAATGGGGATGGTGGTGGTAGGTAGGGGTTCACCTTGGTTCATGATGAACCAAGTAAACCAAGCCAAGCTGAACTAATCCAATCCTATCCAATTAAAACCAAGCTCCACTAATCAGAATTAATCCATGAACGATAAATGACAATTAAACCACAATGCTAAATATGAAAATAAACCACAACTAACTAATCAAAGAAAATGAGAAATACGGATCAGAAATACGAACACGTATAAAATACGTATCACGAATTTCGGGGCACTACATCCTACCCACCTTAAAAGAATTCCTTCCTCGGAATTTAATCAAGAGGCTAGAGATGTCGGGACAGCTATACTATCGCAAGCAATCTACGCTACCAATCAATCATACAATCATACATGCAAGCAAGGAATCGAAGTACAAGGCATAAGGAAGATATTACACCTCACGAGCCAAACCGATTGGGATAACGTGATCGGATATCATCCTCACACTCCCACGTTTGACTCTCCCAATGAGCGATGAACTCAAGCAACACGAACTAGACTGATAGTCTTGCGCTTGAGGTCTCTCTCTTTGGTCAAACAGGGACACGGGCCTCTCCTCATACGAAAAGGTTGGTACCAATAACCGTTTTCGAATGATCTAGGACATGGCTCGGGCCCGGGATATACCGTTGTAATTAGGATACATGAAACATGACATGTGTCCCGTATAACGACGGCAGAAAGCAAGACAATAGGACACAGATACCTCTCTGCCGATTCTGGATCTAGGCCTGGGCCAGGGCGAACTGCTGAGGCCTCTGTTACTGGAAGGCCTGGGCCTGAGACGGCAATGGACCCGGGAACGGGAGCTGCTGTGGTTGGTGAACTGGAGCTGGTTCTGGTGCTGGTGCTGGTCCCATAACCGAGGGACTAGTTACTGTCGACGATGATCTATTTCTGAACGGACAAGATCCTATCATGTGGTCCGGCGAACCACAAACCAAGCACAATCCCTGTGCTCTGCGGCACTCAGTAACAACATGCCCGGGCTTCCCGTAATGAGAACAACCGGTTGCGAAAGGCCGCTTCTGCTTCTGCTGCTGGGGATAGGTCGGGGCAGAATGCTGTAAGGAGGTAACCGAACCTGTCCTTATAGCTCCAATGGTCAGGGCCCTAGCTGCCGGGGCCGGTGTTGAGGATTGGTTCATCTGGTCGTGAGACTGCTTTCGATCTCCGGTCCGGTCCGCTATCCTTGGGGAAGTGTACTCATGCCTCCTCGCTGCTCGTAAGACAGCATCAAAAGTTCTGTGCTCGAACTGCTCTACTGCCAATATGATCTCCAAGTGGAGCCCCTGCTGAAATTGCTGTGCTCGGTCTAGCTCGGTTGCCACCAAGGTGGGAGCAAACCGACTCAACCTTGAAAACTCGGCCGCATATCCGTCGACCGTCCTGCTCATCTGCCTGAGATTACTAAACCTGACCTACAGGTCATATCTAGCCACTACGTCGAAGTACTTGGTCTGGAACATATCACTGAATACCGCCCACATGACAGGCGTACCCAAACTAGCTGCTTGCATAGCCCACCAGCTGCGGGCTAGATCTAGTAACTGCAGGCGCACCACCGCCACCTTCTCTGCTTCAGGGGTCCTGGCTGCCTCCAAGATAACTTCAATGTCCTGTAGCCAGGCATCTGCAGCAATAGCATCCTCGCTGCCGTCGAAGAAGGGAGGGTTCAGGCGCTTGAAATTGTTGACCGCACTATTCCCTCGAGGACCACTTCCGCTCACAGCATCTTGTACTGCTTGCTGCAAGGCATCACCCCGACGGTCCTGAGACGCAAGCAACTCACGGATGAGCCCTATCAAGACCCTATCCTCTGACCCTGCTGGCTGAACTGGCTGGACTGGGGGCACTGGTTCTTCAGAAGGCATAGCTCGGGAGGCGGCTGCTGAGGACTGATCTTGATCTTCTTGCTGTTGCTGGGCTGCCGGCCGAACTCCTTCTGGCTGATCAACAGGAACGATGCCAATAAAGTAATGACATCAGGAATATTAAGGAAGGACCAGGATAGAACAATGATGCAAGCATGTTATCAAGTCAGGGATCCAAGGATATAAGAAGATACGAGTGGAGATCAAAGGCGAGCACAGATTGAGACATCTATCCGGTAAACCCTCATATTTCTTGATTGACAAGACCTGCATGGGCCACCACTTAAACCATGTCACGCCCTAGAACCAGAATACTGGAGAGCGGGGGCAGACATAGCCAGCTACGTATAATAAAATGGGATCCACTCCACTATACGGTCACGGCTGTCTAGAAATATGAGGGTTTATCTACAAGCCATCAGTCTCTTAAGGTCAATAACAAGCCTAGTGTCTCAATCACAAGCAAGTAAGTAGATGTTACAAGATGTAAGACCACCAAATATACAATTGTAAGGCGTCCCAAACATTACATATTCAGATGATCATGAAGCTAGTCGTACAAAATGTGAGGACTAGCAAGAGTTAAGTCATACATGATCAACCTCGAGTTGCCAATCATGATTACAGCCCGTAGGCAGACAGAAGGTAAAGTGCATCGAGCTAACAAGTGCTCGTCGGCTAAATATCTCAGAAGAATAATGTACAATTGCAGTGGGAGAACAAAAAGAAACCCACTCGTTGCCCTGGTTACGCCTGGCGGTCACCATCGGGTTGGAAAGCAGGTAGATCCTTTGCTGCTGCTCCGGTATCTGGCCATACAAAACCAGCTGGGTCAGACCCCAGAACGAGCAAGTGCCACAAAGGAGGCTTCACTTAGGAACTAAAACCAGCAATTAGCACAATAATAATAAGGTACAAAAGACAGGAATTAAGGAAAAGCATAACAGGTGATATACGACGAGATAACCATGGGACTATTCAGATAACCAAGTTACAGCCCGTAAACCAAACAAGGACCGGGATTGTAACCCTTCGTCTGAACGGAACTTGGATTCTCCCACCATTTATCGGCAAAATAATATAAGAAATCTGGCCATGTAAATAATCATGATATTGAAGTGAGGTAAGGCATGTCGAGCCTATCATGGGGTACAACAAGACAATAAACGAAGAGAGAACATAGAACTGTTCCGGGAGCCAGGTTACAACCCATAAACCAAACAAGGACCGGGGTTGTAACCCTTCGCCTGAACGGAACTGGTCCCCTGATCTTTATTGTTTAAGGCAAGCACAAGTAATCATGTCATGTCAGAATTTGTACAGAATCAGGACGAGACAAAGCTGGACTAGACTCCATCCAATCAATCACGGCCAGGCAAAGAGTACGGCTTGATACTTTAACTAACTAGGGTTATCACAGGCCTAGTTACTAGCAAGATGCAATGAGAATTCTAAGTCCGGTTACCTGTTTGTTACTACCTGAGTGATCCCAGCAAGAAAAGGAAAAGATAGCATGATATAGCAGACACACTGTAGTAAGATACATGTGTCCTAAGGTACCACACTCGACGGCGGGCTGGAAGTGCGCTCATCTCGACGGATAGCAACAAATCTCATGTATATATATATAAGGCCGGGACCAAAGGGGCAACAGGTAACTGGGAATTCTCCATGAACTATTTGATCAATCTAGTCATTAACCTAGCCAGATTCAGTATGAATCCCTGACCGTGGTACTCAGGGATCACGCCCTAGACATGATACAAGACACAACCGGACCAGTAGTTTATACAAGCACAATCATCTACGGTGTCCAGGCCAATGAATTGATTTGTCAAGAGTGCGCCACGACGGGCCACTATCATTATCATTATTACTTATCAAGAGTGCGCCACGACGGGCCACTATCAAGCATTGTCAGGGTACTTGTCAAGAGTGCACCACTACGGGTCAATATCGAGTCATGTATAGCAGGTCAAGTTATCAGGTCAAGTTATCATGTCAGGAGTGCACCACGGCGGGCCACTATCAAGCATTGTCAGTTCTTGGTCACACCATGCCAGGTACAATTGTCATTTCAATCGTGTCAATCAAATCGTGATTATCAAGTTCGGGACAAAAAGGCGTAAGGATATAAAATGGGCGTAAAAATATACAATAGGGGGGGTTACAAGACATGGGCAAATAATAATAAAATAATAGTACACAGGGCTATTGGAGAGTCATGCGGCTAAGGCATATGCGGCCAGGAATGATCTCATGCGGCTGGGAGGAGAACAGCCCATGCGGCGGAATTCATCAGGACGCATACGGCTAAGGGAGTCGGGTTTATGCGGCTGGAGAAGACTGGGCCTTATGCGGCCAGAAAGTAACCGGGTCTCATGCGGCCAGGGAAAGGGGGCGCATGCGGCTGAGGGAGGGGATGGGCTTCATGCGGCCAAGAGGGCTGAGTACTATGCGACTGGATGCCAGTGGAGTTCCATGCGGCTCGATGTGGTGGACACATATGCGGCTGAGTGATGAGAGGCATCCATGCGGCGGGCAGAAGCGGGGTTCCATGCGGCCAAGAAAGGGGAGGCGCATACGGCTGCGGAAGGCGGGCACTATGCGGCTACACAAGCAAGGGATGCATGCGGCTAGGTGGTTGAGCCTCATGCGGTCAAGTAGGAAGCAGGTCTATGCGGCTAGTGGGACCAGAAGGCACATGCGGCTCGGGGAAGAAGTTCTCATACGGCCAGCGGGAAGCAAGACCTATGCGGCTCAAGAGGAGCGGAGTATTATGCGGCTAGATGAGTTCGGCCCTCATGCGGCTCAAAGTACTTCCAGCCATGCGGCTGAAGAGAACACTTGCCGCATGAAATATTCATGCGGTCAAGTCAAGCGCAGTTCATCTTCTCCAAAATTCCGAGAAGAAGAACACCATGAGAGCCAACTTCTCAAGCTTCATAACTCCATCATCCGGAGCCCAAATCCGAACTTCCATAGGTCAAAATGGGATAGAACGAAATACTCTACAACATGGAACCATCAAAACTCGGAAATAACAAGATTAAATAGATCAAAACCCAAGAAATCCGAAAATAACATAAACTTAGATCTACAAGAATCTAGCCATGGAAATTAAAAATGCCAAGTACTAAAGAGTGTTAGAATGCTGTAAAGAAGATAATGGAACAATAAAATTTGGGTTCCTCCATGAAGCAAGATGCACTTGCCTAGACCTTCCTGGTAGGTGAGGAAGTTAATGGAGGAAGAAGAAAAGTAATGAGGAGAGAGAAGGAAGTTGGGTTAAATAAATGGGGATGGTGGTGGTAGGTAGGGGTTCACCTTGGTTCATGATGAACCAAGTAAACCAAGCCAAGCTGAACTAATCCAATCCTATCCAATTAAAACCAAGCTCCACTAATCAGAATTAATCCATGAACGATAAATGACAATTAAACCACAATGCTAAATATGAAAATAAACCACAACTAACTAATCAAAGAAAATGAGAAATACGGATCAGAAATACGAACACGTATAAAATACGTATCACGAATTTCGGGGCACTACATCCTACCCACCTTAAAAGAATTCCTTCCTCGGAATTTAATCAAGAGGCTAGAGATGTCGGGACAGCTATACTATCGCAAGCAATCTACGCTACCAATCAATCATACAATCATACATGCAAGCAAGGAATCGAAGTGCAAGGCATAAGGAAGATATTACACCTCACGAGCCAAACCGATTGGGATAACGTGATCGGATATCATCCTCACACTCCCACGTTTGACTCTCCCAATGAGCGATGAACTCAAGCAACACGAACTAGACTGATAGTCTTGCGCTTGAGGTCTCTCTCTTTGGTCAAACAGGGACACGGGCCTCTCCTCATACGAAAAGGTTGGTACCAATAACCGTTTTCGAATGATCTAGGACATGGCTCGGGCCCGGGATATACCGTTGTAATTAGGATACATGAAACATGACATGTGTCCCGTATAACGACGGCGGAAAGCAAGACAATAGGACACAGATACCTCTCTGCCGATTCTGGATCTAGGCCTGGGCCAGGGCGAACTGCTGAGGCCTCTGTTACTGGAAGGCCTGGGCCTGAGACGGCAATGGACCCGGGAACGGGAGCTGCTGTGGTTGGTGAACTGGAGCTGGTTCTGGTGCTGGTGCTGGTCCCATAACCGAGGGACTAGTTACTGTCGACGATGATCTATTTCTGAACGGACAAGATCCTATCATGTGGTCCGACGAACCACAAACCAAGCACAATCCCTGTGCTCTGCGGCACTCAGTAACAACATGCCCGGGCTTCCCGTAATGAGAACAACCGGTTGCGAAAGGCCGCTTCTGCTTCTGCTGCTGGGGATAGGTCGGGGCAGAATGCTGTAAGGAGGTAACCGAACCTGTCCTTGTAGCTCCAATGGTCAGGGCCCTAGCTGCCGGGGCCGGTGCTGAGGATTGGTTCATCTGGTCGTGAGACTGCTTTCGATCTCCGGTCCGGTCCGCTATCCTTGGGGAAGTGTACTCATGCCTCCTCGCTGCTCGTAAGACAGCATCAAAAGTTCTGTGCTCGAACTGCTCTACTGCCAATATGATCTCCAAGTGGAGCCCCTGCTGAAATCGCTGTGCTCGGTCTAGCTCGGTTGCCACCAAGGTGGGAGCAAACCGACTCAACCTTGAAAACTCGGCCGCATATCCGTCGACCGTCCTGCTCATCTGCCTGAGATTACTAAACCTGACCTACAGGTCATATCTAGCCACTACGTCGAAGTACTTGGTCTGGAACATATCACTGAATACCGCCCACATGACAGGCGTACCCAAACTAGCTGCTTGCATAGCCCACCAGCTGCGGGCTAGATCTAGTAACTGCAGGCGCACCACCGCCACCTTCTCTGCTTCAGGGGTCCTGGCTGCCTCCAAGATAACTTCAATGTCCTGTAGCCAGGCATCTGCAGCAATAGCATCCTCGCTGCCGTCGAAGAAGGGAGGGTTCAGGCGCTTGAAATTGTTGACCGCACTATTCCCTCGAGGACCACTTCCGCTCACAGCATCTTGTACTGCTTGCTGCAAGGCATCACCCCGACGGTCCTGAGACGCAAGCAACTCACGGATGAGCCCTATCAAGACCCTATCCTCTGACCCTGCTGGCTGAACTGGCTGGACTGGGGGCACTGGTTCTTCAGAAGGCATAGCTCGGGAGGCGGCTGCTGAGGACTGATCTTGATCTTCTTGCTGTTGCTGGGCTGCCGGCCGAACTCCTTCTGGCTGATCAACAGGAACGATGCCAATAAAGTAATGACATCAGGAATATTAAGGAAGGACCAGGATAGAACAATGATGCAAGCATGTTATCAAGTCAGGGATCCAAGGATATAAGAAGATACGAGTGGAGATCAAAGGCGAGCACAGATTGAGACATCTATCCGGTAAACCCTCATATTTCTTGATTGACAAGACCTGCATGGGCCACCACTTAAACCATGTCACGCCCTAGAACCAGAATACTGGAGAGCGGGGGCAGACATAGCCAGCTACGTATAATAAAATGGGATCCACTCCACTATACGGTCACGGCTGTCTAGAAATATGAGGGTTTATCTACAAGCCATCAGTCTCTTAAGGTCAATAACAAGCCTAGTGTCTCAATCACAAGCAAGTAAGTAGATGTTACAAGATGTAAGACCACCAAATATACAATTGTAAGGCGTCCCAAACATTACATATTCAGATGATCATGAAGCTAGTCGTACAAAATGTGAGGACTAGCAAGAGTTAAGTCATACATGATCAACCTCGAGTTGCCAATCATGATTACAGCCCGTAGGCAGACAGAAGGTAAAGTGCATCGAGCTAACAAGTGCTCGTCGGCTAAATATCTCAGAAGAATAATGTACAATTGCAGTGGGAGAACAAAAAGAAACAAGTGATATACAAACTGCAAACAATCCAATTTCTCATGAACGGATAATTCTCCTGCAGGGCCTACGCCTCTTCCCTGTGATTAGAACAAGTGATATACAAACTGCAAACAATCCAATTTCTCATGAACGGATAAAGCACATTGAAATTGATTGTCATTTCGTCCGTGAGCATTTTTTTAGCACGCACTATTTCTCTACCACATGTGACCTCTATTGATCAACAGCAGACAAATTTCATTACAAAATCAACCCACACTGCGATCTTAGTTTCTATTGGACAAACTCATGTTGTTTGACCCATCATTAGTTTGAAGGTAGGTGTACATAATTAGATTTAGGATTGAAATTATATTGGTTAAATTTCAGTCTATAATATATATATATATATATATATATATATATATATATATATATATATATATATATATATATATTATAGACTGAAATTTAATCAATATAATTTCAATCCTAAATCTAAATAATGATGTGTCAAACAACATAAGTTTGTCCAATAGAAACTGAAATCACAGTGAGTTTAGTCCGTTGGATACACCTGGAGGGTGTCGGAATGGGCATGATTCAAATCCCCCCTAGACATTACTCGCCGGCCTAGAGAAAAAAACACCTCAAATAAATAATAATAATAATAATAATATATATATATATATATATATATATATATATATATATATATATATATATATATATAGTTGTATGGCATTTCAGATCATCTATCTATACAATCAATATTGTTGATTTGTTTTACAACCCACACTTATATAGGCTCGCTAACCGCACCTCGAGGGGTAACATTCTGCATCTTCCAAACTTCCACTCCGGGAATGATTCATATCTTGTCACCTGAAAGCCAGACTGCATTAATTAATACTGTAAGCACTAGGAAATGTTTAAAACAGAAAACAAGACGAGATCCTACCTGGAATCTTCCATTAAATCACCTAGCCATGCAACAAGCTAGTAATCACAATGCCCCATCCATGAATGCTAATCCTTTTGAAAGATTCGAAAAACATGAATAGATATTTTAACTTATCAATTGGCAGCACCAAGATTTTGCATTATGTTTACATTTAGGTTGAAGAAGAGGACCTGAGAGATTACACAGAAAACAAGCTATGTACAATCTAGAAGTTGAACTTCTGTTCAACTGATCAATCAAACTAAGCTGGAAGTCAGAAGATGCTCTTGGTAGAAATTTCTGAGCCGCAACTTATATGTGAAACTAATGGTAGAGTAACCTACAACTCTACCATTTCCAAATGAATGTGAGTTCCCTTTTTCTGGTACTTCCAAAACCAATTCCCAGTGTCCATCCTTTCCTCCATTATAGGGTCCAGCTTCACTACAAAACCTGAATAAAGAATGAAGTGATGGAGTTAACGGTAGAACGTCCAATGGAAAATCTTATGTAACACTTTATATGATCATTACTACCAAGTACGAGTTCTTTCTTAATATTTTAAAATAAAATAATTGAATTTTGGCTCCTGGCAATAGTGTACAATATTGAAACATGCTGATTTGTAATTAAAGACCTTGAACTATCTAGTTTTGGCAATATAATACCCTAAACTAATTTTAAGCAGTGGAATACCCCAAGTTTGAGCAAGTTACTCCTTCAGTCGGCTCACGGTGTGTATCGGGCCGGGCCAGGCCGGCCCGGGCCTAGTATTGACCGGATTTGACCAGCCCTGGGCTGAGCCGGGCTTGGCCCGAGGAGAGAACGAGTTGGGTTATTCATGGATAAATATAATGGATGGGTCCTGGACCGGTTTTGTAAAACCTTAAATCCAGTCCGAACCCGAACCCGAACCCGAATAGGCAGTGGGTCGGACTTGACCGGGATGGGTCCCGGCCGGTTCAGGGGCGGATCGGGTTGGCCTGGTTGTAAAAAACAAACTTAAAGAAACAAATGGAAGGAAATAAGAAAATTTGATTAATTTGATTAAATTTTAATTTTTGATATAACATTTTTTATAAACTGCAATTTTTTTGATATAATACAATATAAATTTAGCATGAAGTGTAGTGTTCAATATAAAAAATTTGACATAACATTTTTTTATAAATTGAAAATAAGAAAACTTAATCAATAACATTTTTAAAATTTTGATATAACTAGTTAGAGTATTCAACATTCATATTGTCACGCCAATACTTTAGCTACTTACCTCAACCACAACGTAAGTTAGCATATGAAGTGTAGTGCCCAACACCACAAGTTGGGTTATTCATGGATAAATATAATGAATGGGTTTATGTCATGCAACTTCTCGTCAATCTAAAATCAAATCACAAGGGGAAATGTGAGGAGAAAGAAGAGAGAGGGGGGGGGGGGGATATGAGCTGATTCAGCAGTGAACCTAAGTCATGCTGAGAACCGATGTCACGGTTATAATAGCTACCCAGAAAAAGAACTATTTTGCTGACCTCACACGATCAACAAAGTCCAGCACAACCCTCTAAAAGATTAAAAGCCTACCAATTTATCATTGTACTTTTTTTTTGTCCAATGACAAAAAAATAGCTCAACCTATGAATGGTTGCCTAGTAGAACAGACATTTTTATTAAGAGTTGAAGAGTAGGTTTCTTCCAGGAGTGCAGCAAAAAAAATGAGCACAACAAGGTTATTTTCGGATTTGAATATTCTTTTCTAGTCTTAATACTTTATTTAGGACCCATATGACTGTTGGCCAGGTTGCTTAGCAAAGAATAGGCTGGAATCTGGATTAACCCTCGAGTAACAAGTAGTTAGATTAATTCGACCTGTGTAGAAGTTTACATAAAAATAATATGCTAAAACATGTCCTTTCCTGCAGAGCAGAAGATCTCACCTTAGAGCAATAATACTCTGAGGTTCGGTTAGACATTCAGATCACAGACGCAAATAAGCATAAGCATGATATCCCTGCAAGACAGTTTCCATTTAGGGGGCTGTTTGGTTGCCCGTAAATGGAAATATCATGCAAAAATTTGTTGCATGTAGCATTTGGTGGTTGTATGTGACATTGCAAATATATTGTTTGGTTTTATTGGTAACATCAAATGATGTTGGGGATTCACAAATCCATTGTTTTAAATGGAGTTCTTAGGATGCTTGGTTGCAAATTTTGTTGTGATTGTGCCTTGAATGAAGAGAGAATTAGATAAAATGATGTAATAAGTGTTGCCATAAGTGATGCTGCAGCCATTTTGGCCGCAACAAAAGCCAAAGTAGTTGGGGGGTTGATGCAACATTTGTTGCCTCATTTCCACCATTGACATCAACCAAACATTTGAAATGTTGTAAATGATGCAACAAATGCTGCATGGATTTCCATTTATAGCCAACCAAACAACCCTTACATTTTACTTTCTTTAGCACAGTGTCTTTATCAATATTCCATACAATTTCTACAAAGAGACTGATTTGGTCCAAGCACCCATACCAGAACTGCTAGCTAAAATCATATCTTGTTGGCAACCTAGCTCAATTGTCATATATAGTCATATATAAACAAAGACAAGAGAATATATGACTCAGAATGAGAGGGTAATATCTCAGTTGTATGTACCTCCGCACGTGGCAATACAAGGAGAGAAACATTAATGATGGAACCAGATGAACAATATGCAGACATTAAGTTAAAATATATAGTTCAAATGAAACAGTACACGGACAGGAGAATGTGAATAACCTCAAGATTGCACAAGCAAAAAATTCATGCTAAATAGAAAAGGTTCCCGCGACTACTGACTGAGCTTGTCTGTTTTACAGAAGACTCTTAGTTACCCTACAGAATTCTCAGAACAAAGTCATAATTGGTTGCAATATGTTTCCAGCCTTGAGAAGAATTATCTTGTGAACAATGATAGGCAAGATATGATAAAGAAAACAACAATGTAATGTTTACGAGAGAGAAATAATCCCCTGTTATAAAACAAGTATTTTTATTAGGATGAAATGGAACCGCAAGAAAGAAGCCTTCACTAACCTGCATCACCTGCAATGATCCGCATCTTGTAACCATTTGGCACTTCAAATACATGATTACCCTGAAGGAGAAGGGAGATGGGTGAAATTCAGTATTAAACGTGGGGGAAATATTCATTAGTAACTATTAGAATAACTGCACCTGCAAGACAACATTCGTTGCCTCAAATTCTGCATTTCCTTGTAGAACTATCTTCAGCATCTCAAATCTCTGAAGATCGTGCTTCCAATAGACATTCTCAGTAGATGTCCAGTCTATTCCTTTATTGAGTATCTTGACATTCTGCAACTTGCATCTCCCACATCTTCCACCATTAATGCAGTAAAAGAACATCAATTAGAATTTCAAATTACTTGTCTGCTATTATTTGAACCGAGCAGCAAAACTTGTTACCTGTTTCCATAGCGTAGAGTAGGTTCATCATTTCCATTTGCCATAGTGGAGCCCATAGCGTTTTCAGCAATCACAGAAACGCTTCCCTCAAGCTGAAGTTTACAAAATCATCAATCTGAATTATAGAAAAGTATTATTGGTAAATAGAATGTTACGTAAAAGATAATACCTGCACCTCTCTCCAACAGAACTCTGCCACTTCTATATGTAATTCAGAACCTGCTGAAATAGAGCCACCAAAGAACTGCAAAAAGTTTAATTTAAGACCAAACTCATATGCTATTATAAATATCAATACTTCGTCAGAGAGATTTATCCTGAAATCTGTTGATAACCAGTAGAATTTGAAGGTTGATATTGGTTCCTGCCTCTTGGACTACAGAACTTGTTTGTTTGTAAGAGGAAATTAGAACTTCTAATCACTAGCTTCTGGATTTGTAGGTGACCGAGAAGCATACTCAACTGCTCCAACATGATTCAGCTTCTGATAAGGTTCTATCTCTAGGATTACATGTTAGCGTACCATGGATTTCGTGGTTAACTTTTACTTTTTGAGCCATTTATGACTCCACACATTCTATGGACCAATTCCTACTGTATAATTGAGTTTAGCATACCTAATATTCAAGCTGTGATAATTGGAAGTAGCTTTTGGTTTCATTTTGCATCATCTTTGTACGGACATATGATTATGGACATTTAGTTATATATGCCTCATGACTAATGATGTCTTATTAGCTTGTAAATCTGTTGAGAACTAATAAGGGATTTAGTCCCACATTGGAAAAATGTAATATGAAGAGGAGCTAGACTCCCTATAAGTAGTGGAGTAGCCCATCAATAAAATAGACAACAATTATTCACTACATGGTATCAAGAGCCATAACCACAAAAAAAAAAAAAAAATTCCAACCCGCCCAAAGCCAACCCCCCCTGCTGCCCCACTGCCGCCGCCGACACCCCCCTTGCTGCCCCCCCCCCAAGCCGACACCCCCCTGCCCCCAACGCCCACCCCCTGCCCCCCCCCCTTGCTGACCCCGACGCCCCCCCTCTCTTCCGACCACATCTGCGGCCGAGCCCCCCCCCCCCCCCCCCAAACCCTAATTTGCGAGCGCGATTATGTGGACGATTATTCGAAGACGGATGGTTGTCAAATGCTTTATTTGCACCTTCTGTTCCTAGATTACGTCCTCCGGAACTACAAATGCTTTATTTGTATTCCGTTCTCGATCTGCAAATTAGGATCTACATGCGTGCGTCAGTGTTTGCCACGTTAGCAGCGCATTTGTAAGGTCTTTGTTGGAGACTTTACATAAAGACGACGACGACGAAGCCGACGAAGACGACGACGACGACGAAGCCGACGACGACGACGAATCACAGTTGAAGACGCCATGGATTCGATCAGTGGTAAACTGACAGCAGAAGAGATGAAGGCCTTGGTTGATGATATTTTATCAAAAAGATTAACCGAGGCAACTCCACGTGTGATCCATACTGATGTGGTTCCGTCACCCTACAAAATGGAAAAGCTGGACAAGCTGGAGACGAAGTTGGAAGGAACGTCCAACTACTTGAAATGGTCACGACAGGCACTGCGGACGCTCAAGGACCGAGGCTTGGTTGGCTACGTCAATGGCCAAACCATGGCGCCAGATGATCCCTCCTCAAAGGAGTTTGCTATTTGGGAGATTGTCAACAATGTTGTGGCTGGATGGTTGACAGCCTCCTTGACCGACCAGGTGTCGGACAATGTAGAGACAATGGAGGCTGCTGCTGATATATGACGGACTTTGAAGGATATGTACTCAGGCTCAGGCAATCCTATGCGGGTCTTCCAACTGCAAGATGAACTTGATAGGGTGGCCCAGGACGACCGTACCATCTCTGAGTACGCCGCACTGTTGAAGAAATATTGGTCTGATCTGGATCACTATGATCCTCTTGGGATGGAAGATGCACAAGTCGACCAGCATTTGCGAAATATTTTCAAAAGTTCTTGGATTATATTTCGCGACAACGGATGATGAAGTTCTTGAAGGATCTTAACCCTGCGTTTGAGCATAGAAGAAATGTACTCCTAGCACAGCCCATGCTTCCAACCTTGGAAGAAGCCATAGCTGCCATGGCACAAGAAGCGGCTCGATTGAAACTGATGCCCAACAAGGGCTCTTTCCAGGGAGAGCCAGCCGCTGTTGACAAGTCTGCCCTTGCCGCCTTCAATCAGCCTCCCTCTGTGGCCGGTGTTTGCCACAACTGTGGTGACTCAGGACATTACATCAGATTTTATCCAAAACCCTTGTCGAGTGATCGTTGACGGGACCGCGGAGGACGTCGAGGTAGTACAGGCGGTTCTGCTGGTAGAAGGGGAAATTATTCTGGCGGCCACAAAGCAAATCTGGCGGAAGACGGGGGCGAACATCACCTAGCTGAGTTAACCCCTCTTGAGAAGGAGTTCCTCGCGAGGTTACGCAGCACGAAGCTGGGTTCGGACGGCAGTCATGGGACGTCATCTTCCTCGGGGGATCACATCACTTGCTTTGCCCAGACAAGCACAGGTATTCCTGCGTGTGCTCTTGCGGCAACTGTCCACCAACCAGGTTGGATTATGGACCCTGGGACATCTCGCCATGTTACGGGGTCCCGCGGTGAGTTCTAGGACTATACTTACCTACCGACGCCGGAGAGCATTCAGACTGCTGATGGTAACTCCAGCCCTGTCATGGGTAAAGGCACTGTTGCATGCACCCCTTCTCTCACTCTCACCAATGTGTTACATGCTCCTTCTTTTCCTGTCAATCTTCTTTCTATTAGTGCCATTATTCTTGATCTTAACTGTACAGTTTCCTTTGACATTCCTACGGTGACTTTTCAGGAGAAGGGGACAGGACGACGACTAGGGACTGGCACATGGCATAAGGGGCTGTAGTACTTGGACAGGACTGGACTGGACAAAGCATTGGCATCTGGTAGCAGATACACCACCTGAAGATTTACGGCGCAGTGTAGAAGATGAATTGTTACTGCACCACCAGCGTGTCGGTCATTCTTCTTTTAAAATTATTAGTCGAATGTATCCGTCCTTATACCAAAGGGCTAATAAAGAGAAGTTATTTTGTAATGCATGTGAGTTGGGTAAACATACCAGAAGCACGTATATGAGTGCAGGAAATAGTAGTTCAGCTGCATTTGATATGATACATTCGGACGTATGGGGCCCTTGTCCTACAACCGGTATTAACGGTTTTCGATGGTTCGTCACTTTTATTGATTGTTATACTCGCGTGACATGGGTCTACCTTATGAAGAATAAAAGTGACGTCTTTGAGGCATTTTGCGACTTTCATCGCCGGGTAGAAACACAATATGGCACTAAAATTAAGTGCTTACGGTCTGACAATGGAACGGAGTATACAAATAAGCAGGTTGCTGAGTATTTATCCACTCATGGAATACTATACCAAACTTCATGTGCCTGCACACCGGCACAAAATGGTGTGGCCGAACGGAAGAACGGACACCTGCTGGAGGTCGCACGGATGAAGATGCTGGCTATGAATGTCCCGAAACACTTATGGGGGCAGGCGGTGTTAACGGTCTCTTATCTCATCAACAGAATGCCATCTCAGGTATTGGACTGGAAGACACCGTTGGAGATGCTTACTAGTGCAACCACGTACACTGTTCCACCGAAAGTATTTGGGTGTGTATGTTTTATCCAAGATAATAGGCCAGGCGTTGGCAAACTGGATCCTAGAGCGGTTAAATGTGTCTTTATCGGGTACACGGCAACTCAGAAGGGATACGCATGTTGGAGCCCAGTTGAGCGAAAGTTGTTTGTAAGCATGGACGTTACATTCAGAGAACTGGAACCATATTATGGTTCGGATGACGGTTCGGCGTTTGGTGACACACCTAACACAGAGGGTGTTAGATGTGAGGGGGAGAAAATAAGCCCATCTGTGGTAGTCGGATCGGTGCCATGCCCGGTCGTGAAAAACTGGACGAAAGGGGAAGAAAACAGCGACTCCGATACAGAAGATGAAGAAGATACATATGTTAAACAGGAGGAGCAGCAGACAATGGAAAAGGAGCTCCAAGTCTACAGAAGGAGACAGCAGAAGTCCAGTACTGTGCCTGTACCGTGCCCTGTGCCTACTGTACCAAGTCCATCATCTACTCCTGCTCCGACTCTTGAAGATGTTGCCCCCGCACATAATCAATCTGATTCTGATGCGGATCTCTCTGACTCTGATGGTATGATCTCTCCACCACCTATTGCTCCCTTAAGGAGATTTTTTCGCATCAATGCGGGTAAGGCTCCTAGTCGTTTTGATGATTATGAACATGATATTGCCAACTACATGTCTTATTCTAACATTTCTTCGAATTATCGAGCCTTCATTGCATCATTAGACTCTACTTCGTTTCCCAAAAGTTGGCAGGAAGCAAAGAAAGATCCAAGGTGGAAAGCTGCAATGATGGAAGAACTTGGGGCACTGGAGAAAAATAAGACGTGGGAGCTGGTTCCATTACCCAAAGGGAAGAAAACTGTTCGATGCAAATGGGTGTACACAGTAAAGAAGACGTCAGAAGGAAAGGTGGAACGATACAAGGCGAGATTGGTTGCAAAGGGATACACACAATCATATGGCATCGACTATGATGAGACGTTTGCTCCAGTAGCAAAAATGAGTACCGTAAGAACTCTGGTCTCCATTGCAGCAAACTATGGGTGGAAGCTATACCAATTAGTGTTGGCCCAATGATTGTATCATGTTTTTGAATATGGTTAATATGTTAAGTTTAGCATTTCATTATCACTAATCTTTATACTATCACTATACCATTTCTACTTATACTTATACCTTTGGTGATATGTGCCTATTGGTTTACATATTAGAGATATGAGCTTATCTATCTTAAATTTAATTGGGTCGCCAAAATCAAAACTATGTTTTTTATTGTGGTCGTTCAATTAAGTTTAATCATTATGATATCACTAACTTTTATCCTATCACCGTAGCACCTATACTTAAACTTTGCATAGTCCTAATGTGCTTTATCTTATCATACTTGCTACATGTATATTGCTTTGTTCGCCTAACATGTATTTGCAGAAAAGCAATTTGCAAGATCAAATGTGGACATATGCTATGAAGAAATCATGGTGGGCCAAAGACGATGGATCCCACAAAATTTTTCTGAACCACCCGACGACATCTCTGGAGCCATGCACCGGGGGTTCCGCTGCCCGGTCAGCGGACGGGGGTCGAGGGGGCAGCGTCCCTCGTCGGGGGTTCGGGGGCGAAGCCCCCGAAAGGTATTCAATTTTTTCAAACTGGATATCTTTGGACAGCTGCCGCCAAGGGAAAAAGCCAGCACCTATCAAAGGAAGAAGCCAAGCCATGCCATCATCATTTCAAGACTCTGAAGAAGCCTGCACCTGCCTAAGTTTATCTGGAGTCTGTAATGAGTCTTAGGAATTATTGTAAACACAAGAAATGGATGGCAAAATCGAAAGCTAGGGCAGAAATAAGCCCAGGATCATTTTTGGTGGAAAACGGCATACCGACGGTATACCGGTTTTTGTTCACAGAAAGTTTCTGTTAACAAAACCGGCATACCGACGGCATACCGGTCCATACCGACGGTATACCGCTTCCGAAACGTTGAAATTCCAACGGTCGGATTTCCAGCAATTAATGATCCTAACGGCTATATTTCTAGCCGTTGCAATCCCAGACCGGTATACCGCCGGTATGCCGGATCATACCGGCGGTATGCCGGTTCGTGGACTGAAAAGTTGCCTTGAGCTCTTTTCAAATGCTTTGGTTATAAATAGCCTTGAACCCCTTCATTCAAGGTTGATGCTTTGAGCCTAAAAATTTCTAAACCACCAAAGCTTATCCACATACAACTCTACAAAGCTTTCATTTGCCATCCACAAATTGTGTTAGAGTTATTGAGTTGAAAAGTGAGATCTTCATCCTATTGTATAAGGAGATCAAAACCTATTGTGAAAGGTTGAAGTTGGAGAGTCTTCATATCCAAACTCTCGGTTGAAGTTGGGGAGTCTTCGTATCCAAACTCTCGGTTGAAGTCGGAGAGCCCTTCGGATTAAAGCTCTTGTGTAAGAAGTTGGCGAGTTCTTCGGATCCAAACTCGTGTGTAACTATTTGCTCAAATAGTGGATTAAAGCCGGAGAGAGTTCCGGGACTGGACTGCCTCTTAGGAGGATACCAGGATACATCGGGTGTCGGGATTGTGTTTGCTTCTTCTCTTGCACTTATATTTTTAAATTGCCAATTAGCTTGTGCTAAGTGCTTGTTTAGTTAGCTTGACCCTATTCACCCCCCTCTAGGGTTCCTACAATTGGTATCAGAGCCAGGACTCTATTATTAGGCTTAACATCCTTAGAGTAGATCCTTGTTATTTTTCTATGGCATCGTATTCTTCCTACTCCTCCTCCGATAAAGAGGGTTTTACTTCTAGTAGCATAGAGAATCATGTCTCTTCTAAATGCAAGAAATGCTCTAAGTGGAAAGCCATGGCTAAACAATCCTTAGAGATTCTTGACAACCTTCATTCTGCAAATGAAGAATTTTCTGAAAAGGTTGTTCATTTAGAAGAAGCAAATGAGTTTTTGAGAAATGAAAACAATGTTTTATTATCTAGACTTGATTCTCAAAACTCATCTTGTGTTTCTTTAAAGAGTTTGAATGAGGCTTTAATTTTGAAAATCAAATCTCTTTCCTCATCAATAGAAGATCTTAAGAGGCAAACACATGAGCTTAATCATTTGCATGATTCTTCTATTGACACTTTAAAGAAACAAAATGATGCTTTTATCTCTAGAATTGTTTTATTTGAAAAAGAGAATAATGCTTTAAATGTTAAATTTGATTCTCTTACTTGTATGCATGATGATTTGATATTAGAACATGATATTCTTAAGACCAAATCCATACATGCTCACTCTAGAGACATTCATCATTCTAGTATGTCACATGTTCATAACCATGCTCATTCTGATACATGTGCACACACTAGCAAAGGGAAGAAAACTGTTCGATGCAAATGGGTGTACACAGTAAAGAAGACGTCAGAAGGAAAGGTGGAACGATACAAGGCGAGGTTGGTTGCAAAGGGATACACACAATCATATGGCATCGACTATGATGAGACGTTTGCTCCAGTAGCAAAAATGAGTACCGTAAGAACTCTGGTCTCCATTGCAGCAAACTATGGGTGGAAGCTATACCAATTAGATGTGAAGAATGTCTTTCTCCATGGAGACCAAAAAGAAGAAGTGTACATGGAACTCCCGCCAGAGTGCTACGCTACAGAATCAGACGGAGGGACATCGCATGGAAAAGTGTGCAAACTAAAGAAGTCGCTATATGGGCTCAAGCAATCTCCTCAAGCCTGGTTTGACAGATTCAGAAAAGCTGTTACAGGCATGGGATACCATCAAGCAAATGCAGATCATACGGTCTTTCTTCAGCATGCAAGAGGCCACATCACTATACTTGCTGTATACATGGATGATATAGTAATCACAGGTAATGATGAAGTCGAGATCGCTAAGCTGAAGTCAAAACTCGCGAAGGAGTTTGAAGTGAAGGATTTAGGAGCGATGAGGTACTTTCTAGGTATCGAGGTGTGTGAAGGCGAACAAGGAATTGTTCTCTCACAGAGAAAATACACACTAGATCTGCTGAAGGAGACAGGGATGCTGGGATGCAAAGCAGCAGTCACTCCAATTGACCAGAAGTGCAAGTTGGGAGCAGAAGCAGGAGAGCCAGTTGATCGTGAAAGATATCAACGACTTGTAGGAAGATTGATTTATCTGGGGCACACTCGCCCTGATATCTCATTTGCGGTGAGTGTAGTAAGTCGCTACATGCATGATCCAAGAACGGGTCATATGGATGCAGTGTTTCAGATCTTGAGATATCTGAAAGGGACGCCGGAGAAAGGGCTATGGTTTAAGAAGAATGGATGTATAGAAGTTGAGGGATACTGCGATGCAGACTAGGCGAGCTGCATAGACGATAGAAGGTCTACCACGGAATATTGTGTCTTTGTAGGAGGAAACTTGGTCTCATGGAGAAGCAAGAAACAGTCAGTGGTAGCACGATCTACAGCTGAAGCAGAATACAGAGCAATGACTTTAGGAGTGTCGGAATTGCTGTGGGTGAAAGCGTTGCTGACAGAGTTGACGCTGGACAAGGGAGCGCCGTTACGTCTTCTTAGCGATAGTCAAGCTGCAATAAGTATAGCTAACAATCCAGTTCAGCACGACAGAACGAAACACATCGAGATCGATCGATTCTTCATCAAAGAGAAGCTGGAACAAGGGATACTGAAGATTGATCATGTTCGCTCAGAAGAACAAGTGGCAGACTGTTTGACTAAGGGTCTTAGTTCATTAAGTCTGTCGAAGCTATGTAACAAGATGGGAATGATTAATATCTATCGCCCATCTTGAGAGGGAGTGTTGAGAACTAATAAGGGATTTAGTCCCACATTGGAAAAATGTAATATGAAGAGGAGCTAGACTTCCTATAAGTAGTGGAGTAGCCCATCAATAAAATAGACAACAATTATTCACTACAAAATCCACTATTAATATTGGTTGCATACTTTTGTTTATGTTGTGTTCCTGTACATAGATATAGTACTTAACAGATGTTTCTGCTGGAATTGGTTACTAAAAAAGTTATTTAGATTGAAATGTAAACAAGCTACTTCACTAGAACAATAACAACAAAGCTTTCATCCCAAAAAAATTCAGTCAGCTGCTTGAATCCTTTTCTTCCATTCAGCTCTGTTAAGGGCCATGTCCTCTATAACACTAACAAAAACCATATCCTTCATGTTATCCATTTCCCTCAGTGTATTCTTCATGTAGTACCTCGTTTATACTTTACACTAATCATTATCATGCCAATCAATCATGGACATTTTCTGGAAAAATAACAAATGTCAGGATATGATCGACGACTACTGAATTTCTTGATAATGTTAGGGATATTTTTGACACCATGAAGGAATATGAGTACGCTTGCATGTGAGTGAGATAGCTCAGATAGGAAGGGAGGCAGCAGGTAACTGATGGTGAATGAATGAACTACTAGGTACACATGCTCTATAAAGAAAAAGATTAAACTAGCTAGAATGAAAGTAATACTATCAAATTTGATTTAAGAGATCTGAAGAAACCTCCAATTGGTTCTATAATCACATCAATTATTGATGTCTTGAAATTATTAATGACATACTAACTTCAGAACCGATTTTCCTAAATCTTTCATTTGAAAAGTGATTATATATATATATATATATATATATATATATATATATATATATATATATAGTAAAAGAATGGCGGCTGCTCCCCCGTGCGATCGGGCGACCGAACCCCAAACTAAGGTTTCGACCTTTCCTCCCCCCCGACCCCCCGATCCGCTTGCGGGGAGGGGGCCTTGGCGGCTGGGAGGCCGGGGGCGGGGGGGGGGGGGTGCGGACAGCTGCTTGGCAGCCCTAACGGCGGCAACAGCGTGACCCCCCCACGCGGGGGGGTCGGGAGGCACCGGCGGGACCCCCCCAGGCGGGGGGGGGGGGGGGGGTCGGGTGGCAGCGGGGCCGGGTCCGGCGACCCCAGGTCGGGCGGCAGCGGCGGATCCTCCCGCGGGGGGGGGGGGGGGGGGGGGGGGGGGGGGGTCGGGGGGCGGCGGCGGGAACCCCTCATGCGGGGAGGGGTCGGGCGGAGGCGGTGGTGGCACTTCCGGAGGAAAGTCTTCCGTTTTCGAGTTCGGGTCCGGAGGGGACAACTCTGGGGATGCCGGCTGACAGACTGTGACGAGACGACGGACTGGAGGACGGAGAGGAGCACAGTCCCAAGGTTCGGGAAGGACGGGTCCAGAAAATCAGGGGAATCGATCCCTGATTGGCGCTATGGATCCCCGGCGCCGGGGGGGAGGCACGGTGCGATCAGTTCCGGGTTGGAGGCCTAAGGCGACGGCGGCCGAGAAGGCTAAGGGTATTGCTACCGATACCGGCAAGACAGGCCAGGGCCCTGTTAACCCCCCGATCAGGCCGGTTACTGCGGAACAGAGGCCTCGGTCATGGAAAGAGGTCTGCACGCCAGTGACTGAGAAAAGTCCGATGTCGATGGAGTTTGTCCCACCGATGTCGGTTGGAGGAGGACTTCGGGCGTATTTCCCAGCTGAAGAAATAGCGGTTGTTTCCGAATTCTGGAAGAACACTCTGGTGTTATATGTGTTAGGAAACAAGCCGTTCTATGGCCAAATTCGGAGATATGCGGAGAGGGTCTGGAGACCCAAAGGGAGCATGGAATTCTTCTCTCGGGAGAACGGGTTCTATTATGTCAAATTTGGTTTAGCGGAGGATGTGGCCAGGATCCTGTAGGGGGGCCTTGGTCGTTTGACGGGAGACTCATTATACTGAAGGAGTGGACGCCGGAGTTGAGGTGTGAGAAGGAGGTGCTGAACGCTATCCCCATCTGGGTCCGATTTCCTGAGTTTCCAGTGAAGTATTGGAGTATCCCGCTTCTCATGCGACTTGCCAGTCTTGTGGGGAAGCCGATCAAAGCAGACGAGGCCACCACTTTTCGTACCAGACTGATGTATGCCAGGATCTTCGTGGAGATCAAGGCGGGCTCTGTGCTACCGAGTACGCTTGAGTATCAGGTACCGTCTGGGGAGGTTCTGACACAGGCAGTGGAGTATGACTGGGTTCTCCCTATGTGTTCTCACTGTGAGTGCTTTGGACATCCTACCAGCGCTTGCAAATACAAGGGGAAGGAGACTGCCAGGCCACAGACGACTCAGACGGAGGTACCTAGGAAGGAGACGACCTCTAGTCACCTACCGGGGGAGACGGAGCCAGTCAGACATCGGGAAGAGGACACAAGGATGGAGGTTGACAGGAGGTTGGAGTCAGGATCACCGCAGGGAGAGGAGAGCACGCATGGTGCACTGGTCCCGTTCATACCACAGAGGACCATCGTGACCAGGGGTATGAGCGCGGCTGGTGGTAGTCAGATGGTGACGGAGGCCCCCCCGGCGATCATGGTGTACAGCAGCAGGAAAAGACATGCTCCGGCCACACGGGAGGATATCCCTCAGGCGAGGGATATGGATGACCAGACTGAAGACAATCCTGACTGGGCCCTTACACTCAGTAGGATACAGGCCCACCTTGCTCCTTCTATGGTAGATGCTATCATTGATCAGGCGGATGAGACACTTCCCTCGAGTGTCGATCCAGACGAGTGCCAGAGGGACCCATCCTCTCTTTATTAGATGTCGGTCCTAGCATGGAACATTAGGGGGGTGTTCCATAGGACGATGGAAGGAGATTGGAGGGGTTCTGAGACGAGAGGCGTGTGACATTGTCATCCTACTGGAGACGAAGATTAGAGGGGCCGCTATGCTCTCACGTAGGACTCCGGCAAACTGGGATCACATTCACAACTTAGATCTTTGTGGTATGGCAAGGATCTGGGTTAGGTGGAACAAAGGAAGTTGGGAAGGGGTGCAGATCCAAAAATCAGAACAACTCATCGGTGTTACTTTTGTGAACAAAGGTGGGTTCCGATTCATCCTGGGGGCTGTCTATGGGCACAATGACAGGAGACTTCGGGAGGCTTTGTGGGAGGATATTGTGCATCTGGGTCTCATGGCGGACAATCTGTCTCTCCCTCTGCTCATCATGGGGGACTTCAATGCTATGCTGCTTCGCCATGAGAAGGTGGGAGGTCGTCCTGTTCCGGATTCGATCTTATATGACTTCCAGAGGTGTCTGCTACTGTCAGGGATGAGGGGGCTGGAGCGAGCCGGACATATCTGGACCTGGCACAACAAGGCTACTCAGAACCGGATTGCATGCCAGTTGGATCGAGCCTTGGGCAATAGTGAGTGGTTCAGGTGCTTCCCGAACTCGGTGGCGGAAGGTCTGGCGGCAGGTACTAGCGACCATTCTCTTATCCGGGTTGGCTTCGGTGAGAGACCTACTCTGAGGGCGAGGCCATTCCGGTATAACAATAGCTGGTATCTGTCGGCTGGATATGAGGAGGTGGTTACGAGAGAGATGCAGCACTTCCGGGAGGGCACGGCTCAGTTTCGCATGGTGCACAAACTTAAGCAGCTCAAGCAGGCTATCAGGGGGTGGGTGAAGACGATTCCGCGGACTTCTCTGGCAGATAAGGAAGCCGAGCTTCGGGACACCCAGGTGGCCCTCCAAGCTGACATTCTGAACGGGGAGCTGGCGGCCAAGGAGAAGCTTCTGATTGAGGAGGTTAGCACCATGTGCCAGCAGAAGGAGATTAGTGCGGCACAGAGGGCTAAATGTACCTGGCTTAAAGATGGAGACCGCTGCACCAGATTCTTCTACGATGTGATCCGCGCCCGTCAGCACCGGAACAGCATTCCTAGACTTCTGAATGCTGAGGGACGGCTTGTTGGGGACCCGGTGGAGATTCAGGAGGAGGCCGTCAGATTCTACACGGCTCTTTATCAGCAGACAAACTACTCCAGCACGTTCCCTGCACTTGTCACGAAGAGACTGGTGTCCCGACATGGGAACAGTTTGCTTCTGGCACCTGTGAGGATGGAGGAGGTGGAGGATATTGTTATGAAGGCCAATCCCAACAAAGCTCCCAGGCCTGATGGCTTCTCTTCTGATTTCTTTAAGCGACACTGGGGTGTGCTTAAGACCCATGTCCTGGCGGCGGTTCAGGAGTTCTTTCTCGAGGGCAGGCTTCTGAAGGAGATGAACCACACTTTTTTGACGCTGGTTCCTAAAAAGGAGGGAGCGACTTCTCTTGCGGACTTCCGGCCCATTGCTTGCTGTAATTTTCTTTACAAGATTATCACTCATCTTATGTGCAGGCGTATGGAAGGGATTATGCAGGGATTGGTGTCCCAGAATCAAGCAGCGTTCATCAAGGGCCGGTCGATAGCGGAGCACAGCCTGCTAGCTCATGAGATGGTGAGGGAGTTCAGCAAATCTAGGAGGATGAAGGCTTGTGTGAAACTTGATCTCCGGAAAGCTTATGATACGGTCAACAGGGACTTCTTGTGTCATTTGATGCTTGCCATGGGATTCGACGAGAGGTGGGTTGCGAGGGTGAGGGAGTGCATTTGCTCCCCTACTTTCTCAGTCCTCATCCAGGGCACGCCGCATGGCTACTTCAGTAGCAACAAGGGGTTGAGGCAGGGTGACCCCCTCTCCCCGTATCTATTTACCTTGGTGATGGAGTACTTTACCTGCATGATGGATACGGCTGTGCATAGCAAGAGGATCGTCCCCCTTTTCAGATTGGTGAGTCCGGTTGTATCCCACTTGATCTATGCTGACGACTTATTGGTGCTTCTCCAGCCTTCCATGCGGGGAATGAGAGCGCTCTCTGACATTATGGAGGAGTTCGGGCGGCTATGTGGGCTCCAGTTAAACAGGGAGAACAACAGAGTCTACTTTAGCTCCCGGTGTACACAGCAGGAGGAGAGAGCCTTCGCCTTAGGTGTGGACAGAGGCGAGCTCCCAGTGAAATACCTAGGGGTTCCGCTGACGGTCAACTATGCCAGAGAGCAGGATTGTCACAGCTTGGTGGACTTTGCTCAGAGGAGGGTGGAAGGCTGGCAAGCTGCGGGTTTATCTTTTGGCGGCAGGATCGAGTTGGTGCGTTCGGTTATTGCAGGCATCACGATGTTCTGGTTCCAGTCTATCCAGGTTCCCACGGCTACTATTCGTAAAGTGGAGGCCATCTATGCTGATTTCATCTGGAGGGGAGGGATGCACGCGATATCCTGGGACCAGTTATGTCGGCCTCGGGAGGAAGGAGGAGTAGGGTTAAGGCCTCTCCGTTCGGTCAGGAAGGCAGCTTGTGTGAAGATGGCATGGAGATTCATTAGGGGGGTCGCTCTGGGCAGAATGGATGGCGAACAGATACCTGAGGAGGACCAACTTCTGGACTTGCAGGATAGACAACAATTTCTCGGTCACGTTTAAGGCCATCCTTAGGTGTAGACCGGTGCTTCAGACCGCTATTTGCAGGCAGATGAAGGATGGGACGTCTATCGACCTCTGGCTGAACCCTTGGTTGGGTTCCAGATCCTTGCTCGATCTTCTGGGGGGGCAGCTGGACAGAGAAGCGGACAGGGGGCTCACTTGTAGTCGGATCATTAGAGAGGGAGTTTGGAGGCCAGAGAGTTATACTTGTACCGCTCAGCTAGCCGAGGAGATTCGCCTTATTACTATCGACGCTAGCCAGGCGGAGGATACATGGTGCTGGGCCGGCCCAGGTACGGGGGGCGGGTCAGGGCTATTCTGCTTTCGGAGTTGCTACGGTTTGGTTCGGACCCATCATGATCTGGCGGAGGAGGTGGACTTCATTTGGGGCAAGGGCGTTGCACGGAAAATGCAACTATGTGCATATCGTCTTCTCCGGGGTAGACTGATGACGAGAGACAGACTCCTCCGGTTTGGGATGCAGATCCCGGATGCCAAATGTGTGCTATGTAATGACGACGATGAATCTATGGGACATCTTTTCTTTGTTTGCCCGATGACCTGGCACATTTGGACTGAGCAGTGTGCACAGCTGAGAGGAGTTGGGGTGGATCGAGACATCCGGAGCATCCTCAGCTGGATCCGAGATCACAGAGGCCGGGATCCGGGGTGGGCTAGAAGAGCCATAGTTCGTCTTGCTGCGTCTGTTTGGCACATCTGGAAGGAGCGGAACAGACGTATCTTTGAGGGCTTGACTACCCCCCCTATTGGAATTCTACATAATATAGAATTCGATGTATCTGTAATGGCCCCATAATATTAGTTTTTGGGGCATGGAGAGTTGTGATGTTGTACTTTAATACCTTTTCCGCTATATGCGAGGAATAAATTCACCCTTATTCCAAAAAAAAATATATATATATATATATATAGTTCTCATAAGTGATTTAAATAATCAGACTAGTGCACGTAATTATTTTCAGGAGTCCTAACATATATCTCATCTTTATATGGATGAAAATCGTATTTCAGTTCAACAATATTGTAATATTTCATTTATGATAGTTCATAAAAAATGGAAGTAGAGGAAACACAATAGAATGTTTATCAAAGATTTATTTTCTTATAGTTAGCTTTTTTTAAGCATGCATGCGTATAACCTCTCAGAGTTGGTGTCCTATAGTCCACTTTGAATATGAAGTTGCAACAAAAAAGTAGATTGTGCAATTTTCTCTCTCTATTCTGCTGTTTACAGATTTGGTAAGTCTATATGTGTGGCAAGCATGTGAATTATATCAACTCTAACAAGTTCTCTCCTATCGAACAAACTGGTCATACTAGAGGCCATTGAATTAAAAAGCGCGCCTAGGCGTGCGCCTAGGCGCAAGGCGCAGGGACAGCGCCTAGGAACAAGCCAGGCTCACCACCTTAAAAAAGCGCGCGCCTAGTGTAGAAAGGCGCAGGCTCCAGGCGATCAACAAGGCGCGCCTAGACGTAAAGTTACTTTAATATATATATATATATATATATATATATATATATATATATATATATATTATTTTTGAAAAAAGGTGAATTTTATTACAAATAAAAAGCCATAATCTTACAACATACAAACAGAATGGGACTCCCAATCAACACTCATCAAATCTCCATAGCATTTACATCAAACTCGATGTTATGGAGAATGCCCACTGGGGGGGTGACCAGCCCCTCAAAGATCCGACGGTTTCGCTCCCGCCATACATGCCAAACCGCAGCAGCTAGATGAACTCTGGCTGTTCGGAACCATTCCTGCCCTCTACCCCTGCTATCTCGGATCACCGTGATGATGTCCCCAATACATTTCCCGGAGGCGAACACTCCCAATACACGACTATGCCCCGACCAGATCTGCCATGTCAGAGTGCACTCGAAGAAGATATGCTTTATAGATTCAGGTTCCAAACCGTAAAGCACACATTTGGGATCCGGAACCGGCACTCCAAACGAACTCAGGCGATCTCTAGTCAAGAAGCGGCCCAGCAGCAGCTTGTAAACACACAACTGCATCTTCCTGGCTAGACCCTTGCACCAAACGAACTCATAATCAGAACTCAACGGGAAAGTACGCCGGATAAGGTTGTAGCAGCTACGAAACTGGAACTCCCCAGTCCCCGAAGAAGCTCCAGTCGGCTCCTAAATCCACCGATCCGCAGGCAGAGTCGGATCAATGACAGTAGACATAATGCTCCCACCTAGCTCCTCAGTGAACCGATAAGAATCCGGCCTCCACTCCCCATCTCGTATGATACAACTGCACATCAGACCACGCCTGTCCTCCTGATGAGTCGGGGCTCCTCTGATGTCCAACAGCGAACGCCGATCTATCCAAGGATCCCGCCAGAGGTCCGTACCCGACCCATCCTTCATGACACTCCGGATAGCAGACTTAAGCACCCCCCCTGTGTCTCAAGACAGTCTTGAACGTGACTGAATGGTTGTTGTCAGTAGAACACGTCCAAAAACTGCCCTGCTTCACGTATTTGATGTGCATCCAGTCCGCCCAGAGAGATCCCCGGCTGATGAATCTCCAGGCCAGCTTAAGCGCAGAAGCCTCCCTAATCTCCAGCAACGGTCTGAGCCCCACTCCTCCCTCCTTTCTGGGACGACAGAGCTGGTCCCAGGAAATCGCATGCATGCCTCCCCTCCAAATGAAATCGGCACAAAGACGCTCCACTCGCCGAATAGTGACCACTGGTAGGAGGATAGACTGCAGCCAAAAATGGACCACAGCCGAGATCACCGATCTGACCAACTCAATGCGACCGCCAAATGACAGACCTCCTGCTTGCCACCCTTCTACTCGCCTCTGGACATATTCCACCAGACTGTGGCAATCCTGATCCCGCGCATAATTGACTGTGAGAGGCACTCCTAAATAACGAACCGAAAGATCACTCCTCGCGATACCCAGAACATCAGCCCGCTCCTCCTTCCGGGGGCACAGGGAGCTGAAGTAGACCCTACTCTTATCCCTGTTCATCTGGAGACCCGAAAAGGACTTCAAATCTTCCATAATTGCCGCAAGCGTCTGCAACCCATCCGTCGAAGGCTGGATGAAGACAAGCAGATCATCAGCATAAATAAGGTGGGTAATTGGGGGGACCATCCTCCGAAACAAAGGTACCAGCCGTCCACGGTGCACTGCCAGATCCATCAAACAAGTAAAGTACTCCATAACTAGCGTGAACAGGTAAGGTGACAATGGGTCTCCTTGCCTAAGCCCACGGTTGCTCTGGAAGTACCCATACGGAACGCTCTGGATGAGAACAGAGAAAGTAGGGGACGTAATGCACTCCCGGATCAGCTCAACCCAGTGTTCCGCGAATCCCATGGCGGTCATCAGATGACAGAGGAAGTCGCGATTAACCATGTCATACGCCTTCCTCGGGTCCAGTTTAACACAAGCTTTCTCCCCTCCGGGTCTGCTAAATCCTCTCACCATCTCATGTGCCAGGAGACTATGCTCTGCGATCGACCTCCCCTTGATGAACGCAGCCTGATTAGGAGATACCAAGTCCTGCATGATCCCCTCCATCCGCTGGCACATAAGGTGCGTAATTATCTTATACAGATAATTACAACACGCAATAGGTCTGAAATCTGCCAATGCTGTCGCACCCTACTTCTTCGGCACCAGCGTCAGAAAAGTGTGATTCAGTTCTTTCAGAAGCTTTCCGTTGGTGAAGAATTCCTGGACCACCTCTACGACCTGATGCTTCAGAATGTCCTAATGTCATTTGAAGAAACCACTGCTGAAGCCATCCGGACCAGGAGCCTTGTTGGGATCCGCCACCTTGATAATAGATTCCACCTCCTCCAGAGTAACAGGGGCAAGAAGAATGCTATTTCCATACGAAGTCACCAATCTCTTCGTAACAACCTCTGGGAACACGGATAGGTAGTCAGGCTGGAAATATAACTCAGAGTAGTACCTGACAGCCTCGCCCTGAATCTCAGCCGGCGTCCCCAATCGAGTGCCATCCGCATCAAGAAGCTGGGAGATGTGATTCCTATTCTGTCTAGTCCGGATAACATCATAGAAGAACTTAGAGCAACGGTCGCCATCCTTCAGCCAGGAACATTTGGCTCGCTGGGCCGAGCTAATCTCCTTCTGTAGCTTCAGGATGTTGACTTCTCCGATCAGCTCCTTCTCTCTAGCCGCCAGGTCCCCATTCAGCATGTCAGCCTGCATATCCTGCTGCAAGGTCCGCAACTCCACCTCCTTATCTTCTAAAGTGGACTTGGGCAACCCCTTCACCCACCTCCTAAGGGCTCTCTTCGTGGCCTTGAGACGACGAACCAACCGGAATTGAGCCGTCCCCTCCTGACCGCTAGTAAGCCCCTCAGCGACAGCCTCTAGGTAGCCCTCCGAAAGATACCAACTGTTGTTATACCTGAACGGGCGGGCCTTCCCAATAGACCGAGCAGTGAAGCCAACTCTGATGGGGGAATGATCGCTCGTCCCAGCTGCCAGACCCTTAGCCGAAGTGTTGGAAAAGTGACGGAACCACTCCCCATTGCCCAGAGCTCGATCCAGCTGACAAGCAACTATGTTATGAGTTGCTTTGTTGTGCCAAGTCCATATGAAACCAGAGCGAGATAGTTCCCGAAGCCCCGCAAGCAGGAGGCATCTCTGGAAATCATAGAGGATAGAATCTGGAACCGGGCGACCACCCAGCTTCTCCCCTTGGTGCAGAAGGGCATTGAAGTCCCCGATCAAGAGAAGAGGAAGGCACATCGAGTCAGCAACAGATGCAACACGGAAGATGTCGCTCCATAGGGACTCCCGTCTCCTTCTGTCATTGTGGCCGTAGACAGCCCCCAGCAAGAACCGGAAGCCACCCTTGTTCACGAAGGAGATGGCAATCAACTGCTCCGTCATCAAGATCAAGTCTCCATCCCAACTCTTCGAGTTCCAGCGAACCCAAATCCTGGCCATGTCACAAAGAGCCAGGTTGTGTAGTTGGGCCCAATGAGAAGGGGTCCGTCGAGAAAGAGCCTTCTCACCTTTGATCTTGGATTCTAATAGAACAGATATGTCACATTTCTCTCTGTAGAGCACCCCACAAATCTCTCTCCACCTCCCTAGCGAACACGCCCCCCTCACATTCCAGGCGATAATGGCCATTAATTAATTTGAGGTGGGATCCCCTGTAAAACTCCCGGGTCGGCACCTGGGGGAGGTGTCGTATCCGTCGCTAAGGAATCCTCCTCCATCCCAGTCGGAGCCGCCTGTTGGGGAGCGACCTGAGATAGAACCAATGTCCAGGCAGGATTGTCAACACACACCGCCTCCTCTCTGTCTGTAGTATGTCCCACCACCATAGAGGGGCCATCTCTCAGCAGGCCGACAGCCCGTCTCTTCCTACAGTAAACCTGCCCTCCAGACGATCCGTCCTCCCCTCGTGCCTCAATCGCCGACGCCGTCATACCTCTAGTAACTATACTACTCAGCCCCTGGCACGTGGACATCACCCCACCCGTGGGTGCAGGCTGAGTAGATACAACGAGGCTCAAACCACCATCACTCACATGATGAATAACCTCCCTCTCCAAAACCTCCGCTCCGCTATCATCTCTGAAATCCATATCGCAGGGGACTTCTGGATCCACACTAGGGGGGATAATAGGCTCCACCGGAGGTCCAGCCTCCGAACATGCATTGGCCAGATGCCCGAAGCAGGAACAGCGTGGACAGGTAGGTGGAACCCATTCGTACTCCACCCTCTGGGTAAGCACCTCCCCAGAAGGGATCTCATATTCCACCATCTTCGGGAGCTCCCCCCCTGTCCGAATCTCCACAAAGATCCTAGCGTACATCAATCGCGTCCGAAAGGCAGTAGCTTCATCTGCCTTGATCGGGGTGCCCACCAAGCTGGCCAACCGCATCAACAAAGGTATGCTCCAAAACCGGACAGGAAACTCAGGGAATCGAATCCATACTGGGATGGCATTCAGAACTTCCCTCTCACATCGCAGCTCCGGAGTCCATTCCTTGAGAATGATCAGTCTACCATCGAACGTCCAGGGGCCACCTTGGAGGATTCTAGCGACATCCTCCGCCAGTCCGAACTTCACATAATAGAAGCCGTTCTCGCGAGCATAGAACTCCATACTCCCCTTAGGCTGCCAGACACGCGCTGCATAGTCCCGGATCTGCCCGTAGAAAGGCTTGTTGCCTAAGACATACAGGACGAGGGTATTTTTCCAGTATGCTGTCACCTTCTGGATCTCCTCCGCAGGAAACGAGGCTCGAAAACCCCTCCCTGCCTTGATCGGCGGAACGTACTCCATCGAAGTGGGGGTTTTCGGCCCCACAGGTTTGCAGATCTCTGCCCAGGACCGTCCAGCAGGCCGAGTCGTCGTCCCAAGAGGCCTCGGGACAATCACCGGACGAGGAGTCCCAGATCCCAGATCATCCAGATCCACCACCTTGCTCTTCCCCTTGGCCGCCGTGGTCGCCTTAGGCCACCAACCCACCGATCTCACAGCAGACACCCCCGGACCCCGGCCAGATGGTCGAGACCCTGTCCCGTTCAGACGGCCATCAGGATGGCGATCCCTAACCTGACCCTGTCCGTCTCCCGTCTTCCCCCCGGTCTTCGCCACATGACGGCGTGTAACCGTCGTCCATCCGCCGCCCTCCGTTTGGCTCCCCGAAGATCCCGAACCTGCTCCGAATTCAAAATTAGGGTTGATGGTGCCGCCCCGCAGAGTTCGATCCCCTTCCATCAACGGAACAACCCTCTCCGCCACCTTAGGAAGGCCACCCGACCCCCCTACCTTCGTTCCCGCCCCCCCCCCCTACGCCTGGGGGGGCGCCGCTCGACCCCGACACGGGGAGTCCGCTGTGAGATCGTTTATGAGCTTTATTGGAAAGTATATAAATTATTATCATTAATATTATTGTGGGTTTTAGATTGTTTTCTAAATTAGAATGTACTTCTATATTTAAAGGCTTATATATATGTGGTTTGTATATTATATGTATATAGTTTGGGTTATTTATATCTAATGGGCTTTTAGATTGTTATATATATATATATATATATATATATATATATATATATATATATATATATAAAGAATAATTTTGTGCCTATGATTTGTGATATTTTCAAGGAATTTGGACTTCTATGTAGCTAAGTTTTTAAATGTAGATATTTTTTACATATAAATAAAAAGTGCGCCTAGCTTTCAAAAGGCGCGCCTTGAGCCTTGCGCCTCAGGCTCCAGGAACCTTTGCGCCTTGGTGCGCCTTTCGCCTTTTAAAACTATGCTAGAGGCCCTACTCACACAAAATAATGGACAAACATGTGAATCCTTTAATATAGTTTGCAGGTTTGCTGCACCTTCTGTGTCCTAAAGTTTTGAAATGCCAAAAGTGACTCAGCTATCAGATACTTGCAGCTTATGGCCATCTGGACGAGAACAGGTTAGTGATGCTTGCAAGACCTGGTTCACGATTTACTGTGATTCATGGATGAGTGCTATCATATTTGGTGTTCTCTGTTCATATATAGGCTAATAAAATTCCGATGACCTTTTACCTTATATAACCAAGAGAGTTATAATATTATATATATAGCACCTTATACAGCAAATTTTCATGATTAATGGATGTTCTATTATCGTATTTGGTGTTCTTTGTAATTTGTATATAGGCTAATATGTTCCAATGGATTTTACCTTTATCTAAATAAGAAAATTAAAATATTTAGCACCTTATAAAGCCCAAGTTGACTCATTTAGGTCTTTTAATTCCCTAGGTTTCCATTACACTTCCCAATAGTATATATTTCACCAACCACCACCATAGCGTGTAACCTTCCCATAATAAGCTACATTTAATGTATAACTACAAAGAATACAAAAAAGTACCCAATTTCACTTGCATTGATGACTAATCCATTGTAATTGTACATAAATTTTGGTGTAAAAATACAATTAATTTGGAAGGCATTAGTTTGAAATACATGTCCAATTTAGTATAACCCGACAAAGCCCAACCAGACCAAACCATGTTAGAATGGATTGAGCTAGAGTCTAGAACCCTCCCAAGGTCCTGGGCACTGGTAGGGTCAGATTGGGGTTCAGGGACATGTAATATCAGATTATAACAGGGAGCGAACCTTCAAGATTTTCCCCCCTAGTAACATATTAGCCAAAAGATCCATTTGCACCTCAATTATTTGACAACCAATTAATTCACGCTTCACTTGCTACAGTAGGAGCAGCAGCAACCAACCACATGAAATGAAGTTTCACATGCAGCAAGGAAGCTATACTGTGACCAGATCCATACTGGATCCACAATGGATCAACACTACAACTCCAATTGCATGGTACCAAATGGCTCTGTCAGTAAGAAATCGTACTTTATACTAATCTTTTTAGGCATAAGATGGACTAACAAGTTTGGTTGTACATACCTTTTGTCTAGTGACCTCCCAGAGCGGACCCAAAGCAGGATGAAGAAGAATGATAAAAGGTGGTCCAGAATGGAAATATTTCATATTGTCTTCAATCTAATAGAGATAAAGAGAACTTATCACAAGCCGTAGATTTCAACAAAAAATAATTATATAATGAAAAACATAAAACTTAAAAGATGCTAATGCCAGAGTCCACGAATTCCTACAGTAACATTGGCCCCATTAAAGTTTACATGCTCTAAGATTTCGACATGTCAGTTGACCAATATTCCCAAAAGCTCAAGCTAATAGAAACGGGCCATCATTACATATTATAGCTCGTTACACCCCTGTCACATGCAGGCCGGTAATGCACTTGGGCAAAAGCCAAGTGGCAAGAGGATCACGTATGGAAAATTAGGCACTATCAACCAATTTAAATGGTGTGTGGAGGGATTCCAACCCAGGACCTTTTTGGTCTTGTAGCTTTGATACCTTAAAATCCCTGCCACTTGCAAAAAAATCTAGAGTGTTCACGAGAGTTGAGAGTTAATATTAATATTGTTCAACACAACAAAAACATAATTAAAAAAAAAGAATGCAATGAGATATCAAGTAAAAAGGTTTTAGCCCACTGAAAAACTTAGGCACATAAAAGATGCAACTATGGTAGTGAATTAAAATGACGCTCAAGGAATAAAATGTTTCAACAAAGTGGCTACCCAAATTTTATAGTAGTGACAGAGGTACAGTACATTATAACGCACATTTAATCAAATACTTGAATAATATATTTATGCTGAAAAACACAATCTCTGCACAGTACATTATAAAACATATTAATCAACTCCATATATTGTGCTGAAAGAAACCACTTCTCCTATGAGGTGAGTTGCATTAGCACATACCATTTTTACACTCTAAACAATGATTCTCATATTGAATTGGGGGAGAGCATACTTGAGAATTCATTCAATTTCATATTATGAGATCACAAATTGTGCGTGTCATTGACCATTTGAAGCATGGTAAAGGTCACTTTTAGGTCCATGCATTATACATGCCATCCTCTACTTCGTAAAAGTTAAAAAAAAAAAAAAAATTGAAATTGAACCCTCTGGATCTACACAGAAAAACTATAAAGTTTAAAAATCGAAATTGGACCTTCAGATTTACACAAAAACTATGGCATGCTAATCGATAAATGGAGACACAAGATATGTGAGAAAATGGAATATCAATCTGTTTTGAAACTAATCTCTCAGAAGCACATCCAAAAAATAGAAATACTATTTCGAAGAGGCCAACAGATAAGACGAAAACCTTGAGGAACATTAACAATTACTAAACTTACAAGCATAGTTTTACAGTACTTGGTAGAAAAACTCACAAAGCTCGTAGGCTCTCACAATGACGTGTTCAGGAAAACTCACAAAGCTCATAGGCTCTCACAATGACGTGTTCACGGTGTTGGGAACGAAAGGCGGAACCGTTCTCCCAAACGGATACGATCTGGCAAGGACCGAAGAAAAGTCAGACAAACCAAATATTTCAAATCGCAATCATGCACAACGCACACACCAAGACTTATACGTGGAAAATCATGATGGAAAAAATCACGAAATGATCGGAGTCCAATAGGAAAAAGTCTCCACTGATGGAATAAGAAGATACACCGACTCCTTACAAACTTCTCCGATTCACATGCATCACCGCAACACTTCAATAGATGGAAATAGATTACAATGAGTACAAAGGAGACTACCGAAGACAAAACAGCGAGAAAGAACCAATGAAGAATTCCTCGAAACGATCTCTTCTCGAAACAATCTCCAAAACTCTGAATCTCTCTCTTCCTTTCTTAGAAAGTTGCAAACTTTGAGAATGCTCTTCTTTTGATCTCTTGATAATAGATGATAACGAATTAGGATTACAAAAGACCTATTTAAAGCATCAAATCCCGAAAAGATTTGGATCGTTGATCACGATCCAATGGTGTTTCGACCTTCGACCCCAATACTGGTATACCGACGGTATACCGGTTTCGGTATAGCAACGATATACCAAAAAATTGCCCTTTCGAGTCGAAACCTATTTTGGAACAAAATATTGTCACAACAGTATAAAAGCAATACACCAACAGCGGTATACCACCGGTATACCGCTGTCTCTAATATTGTATTTTTTCAATAATTTTCGATACTCGCTGAACACAAGCCGTTTTTGTCGCCTTCGACATTCCGAGCTTCTCCGACGTACGGATAATGTTCGTCGTACTCCGAGGTATTTTCCACATAGGTCGAGAATCCGATCCAACACCAACAAATCTCTCCCTTCCCAACTAGGTAGAGAAACTCATCATTCTGACGATCCTCCTGCAGTATTCAAATTTATTCCTTGGCAAACCTTCATGAACATATCTACTTCATTGTCCTCTGTATGAACATTCTCAAGCGCCGCGTCCATCGCCTCAAGCACATCTAATATCCAGTAATACCGAGTAGTAATATGCTTTGACTGAATATGAAATGTCGGGTTCTTTCCAAGGTGAATAACATTGTGGCTATTGCAAAGCAAAATGTACTTCTCTTGCTTAAGCGTCATTTTCTGCAGGAACTTCTTAATCCATAATAATTCCTTGCAAGCCTCTGTCATCGTTGTCATAGACAAGACAACACACTTTTGCATCCGCAGTTGCAACCAAACTGCTCCAACAACAAACATCATAACATAGTCCGAAGTCAATCTTTTGATATCCACATCCTTAGCCATATCAGCATTGGTATACCCAACCAGCTTTGGCTCGTCACTTCCGAATGAATACTTCCAATAACTAGTGCCCTTAAGATAACGAAAGATCTACTTGACCGCTCTCCAATATATCCTCCCTGGATTGGAAAGATACATGCTAACCATACCTACTACGTGAGCAATATCTGGCATTGTACACACCATGACTTATATGAGACTCCCTACAGCTGAAGCATACGAAACTTCCTTTATATCTTCATTTTCGTTCTCGGTTGATGGACAGTGCTCCACAGTGAACTTAAAGTGAGCTGCAAGAGGGCTACTTAGTTTCTTCAACTCGTCCATCCCGAAATGATAAAGTACTCGGTAAATTTACTTCTTTTGGGACAACCAACGCAACTTGGACTCTCTCTCTCTTTATCGACAAATCTTCATCCAAAAAATACTTCTTGTTGTGCCTAAATCCTTCGTAGAGAAGGTCGCGCCTAGTTGGTCCTTGAACTCCGGTATTCTGGTGTCATTTCGACCCACAAATAGCATAACATCAAGGTAGAGCAATAAAATGATGAAATCATCCTCGGCAAAATGCTTCACAAATGCACCATTATCCAATGTCGTATAGGCATAACTACGCTCTCCCATAAACGACTCAAACTTTCTATACCACTGTCACAGAGTCTACTTTAGACCATACAGACTCTTCTTCAACTGGAAGACCAAATGTTACTTGCTTTTTTCACAGAATCTCTCTTGTTGTTCCATGTATTATTTCTTCTCGAAATCGCCGTAGAGGAATATCGTCATCCATCTACTCAACCAGCAAATCGAAGCTAGATGCTAAACCTAGCAAGGCCCAAATAGATAACAACTTGACGACCGATGAAAAATTTCATCAAAATCTATGCCATTTCGCTGACTGTAGCCTTTGACTACCAGCATCGCTTTATATCGAGGGCGAGTAGCATCATTAGTCTGCTTCACTCTAAACAACCATCGATTCTTCAAAACCTTCTCGCCCTTTGGCAATCGCACCAACTCATAAGTGGAGTTTACATGTAAAAAATCCACCTCCTGAATGGCCTATATCCACTCCATGTATTCGTCTTCCATCACCTCTGTGAAGCTTTCGAGCTCTTGTCTGTTAGTCAATAGCGCATACTCATCTAGCGAGTACCTTGTGGATGATCGATTTTCTCTTCCACTAGGTCGTAGAGTCTAATACCCAAACTCATCCCTACCATAACCGACAAATGACTACCTCGTCTTCGGTTCAAGTTTAGACCCCTCATCCTTCACTATATGCACGAAGGCCTCACGTAAACACTCACAGGTAACTGTATGACGGCTCTTTGTCGTACCATACATTATCAGGCACATTACCCTGCAAAGGAGCACTATGAGACAAATTAATAACATAAAAAGCAGTGTTGAGCGCGTTACCCTAATAATTGTCCAAAAAAATTGCCTTTGACAGCAAACGCCATACCCTCTCCATCAGTATCTTGTTCATACGCTCCGCTATGCCATTGATGTGAGGTACTTTTGCCATAGACTTCTGGTGTCGAATCTCTTACTCTTTGAAATAAGTATCAAAGGACCAATATATTCGCCGTTATTGTCGAATGAAACAAACTTTTTCTTGTATACAAATTCCTCACTGCCCTTCCTCATTTTACCTTATTTTCCATCATATAATTCTAACTCCTGTTTCTCACATAGCACTTACTCTAGTCTCCAATTTCCTAAACCATAAATATTGCAGACCTTAATGTAGTTATATAAGATTACATGGTACTTTACCAACATAGGTTCTATTGACTAATGGGCCAAAAAGAGCAGTTAAACACTTGAATCACAGGCCAGAACTTAATGAGTTCCATACCTCTGCTCATACTGTAATAAAGACCTAAATTAACAAAACTGATTCCACTTGGAATTGCTTTGCTTTAAACATAGGCTGGAGTCTAAATTTTGACCACCAATATAAAGGTTTTTCTCGAAATGTTTAGCATCTTGTTTTATTCTCATCCATTTATTTTCAGAGAGAGTGTCATTAGATGATATCAGCATAGATGCAAAGTAAATCATGTCGTCATAATCATCAAGTCCCTTTCATAAGAATGGGGTTGGTTATGAACCATAAGAAAGCTTCAAAAAAAAATTTGACAAAGTTCTTATAACCGGCCATTGGCCTGATATCAACTCTCTACGTTGGTGCCAAATTCCTAGCCTCGATAGCTATAAACATGAGAAGTCCGTGCCATACAACCTAGAAGGCCAATTGAGAGGTAGGTGGACCAACATTTTGGCTATGCAGATTAAGCTCATGCAACCAAAGAGCACCCTACAATTTACCCTAGACAATAGAGAGTCTAGAGAAAAAAACTAAAAAGTTAAAAAGAGTAAAAATATGCTCCAACTACCACTATATGACCAACACATCTAGTAATAATCATGATAGTATAATAATAATAAGTATAAAGACTTGTCCTGTCAAAATTAACATTAATGTTGTTTTGTTCTATCAGAATACAACAAAGTTCAACTCCTCACTCACGAGGCACTATCATAAACTAAAATTAGTATTTTAACTCAAACCAGCAACAACCACTTTCTTAAATTACCACAAAAATGGCATTGGCATTTACTTCAAATTTTCTTCCATAAAATTCTTCGATGTCAAGAAGAACATTGCTAGCTATTATCAAGGATAATGCAAACTTTTACCTTCAGGAACAAACAGAAGGTACGATTTAGTGATTCTCTAACAATAACATCAAAAGTAACTACAGCTCCGATAATCTTTTAGGTGCTGTACACCAATAACACTACAATATCTTCATAAAACAAATATAACAATACCACTATCTATGCCTTCTAAAACTGGTGCATATCATGAATTATGTTATTCTAATGCAATTTAAACCTTCAAAAGCCTTCTGCAAGGTAAAATTATATACTAGTTGTATATGCATCCAGATCTTCACCTTGAGAAATAAAAATTATACAAAAGCTCAACATGATATACAACACACGTACACAACATAAATGATAAAATATAAACCAAAACAATTAACATTTCATGAAGTACCAGTAGGATTTAACAAGAAGAATTACCTCGGGGATTTTTATATTACACTCTGAGAGAATATCAGAAGCATTCCGTATAACATCCAACAGCGAGCCATCAGGGGTCTGTATATCAGAACCAAAACAAAAAGCTCAAGTTAATACAGGTCCAGGTGGTAAAGAGATGGAAAAAAGAACGAATTCACAAAGCCAGCAGCATAATGGGCTAGGTAACAACGTTGGTAATTGGAATACAAAATATTTAACAAGATTAGTTATAATGTGGAATTTGCTCGAAAGGGACAATATTATGTCTTCATAAAAGATTAATTCAAGTTATCATTCTTCCGGATATCAGGTATAATAAAGGTCTCACATGCCTGATGTAATGATTTATCTGTTGGTTTTCTCTTTCTTTTAGCAGATGAAGTAACCCTTTTCCTTTCATTGAATACAATAAAGGTGTCCAATTCACCTGTGAGCATACCAAGTGATGATAAATTGTTAAATAAAAATCAACAAAAGCTAAAAATTCTCGAAAAATCTAAAAATAATGACCCAAATACATACTTTCTATGTCTTTATTGCATCTAGAGGTAAAAGTATTCAGAAAATTATCTGCAATATTCTGCATAGTGCACTCAAGTCTGCCACCATAAACGCTGCAAGATGAAGAAAAGATGACTTCAATAACACTATAAGAAGGAAATCAGATAACATACTAAGAGAAGAAATGAATCTACATGTTGTTAAAATGTTTTGCATGAAAAAATAACTTCTCACAAAAGATGATAATCTGAATGCTAATATTTGATGCCATGAAAATTTTAACTTGTTCTGAGAAAAGGGAAAAAATTAAAAAAAAAAAAAAGGCTTGGCCGTGCCTGGTAGAGAAGAAAGACAAATGGAAAGGTAAAGAAAAAAAATCATAGCTGTTTCCTTCATTCAGGTGCTGGGGAAACTAGGAATAAAATCAGTATTGAAGCTCAAAATTGACAGGGAGGCATTTAAACAAGACCAAAACAATGAAACAGTAAGGCTTAAGAGGAATCCAGTAAGCCTTTAGCAAGGTCCAGTAAGGCTTGGCCATCCGGTAACTTTTTTTTAATCTTCCTTCTGTTACTTCAATTACACTCAAGAAGGAAGCAGAAACAAAATTTTGACATAAACTATCTTTTCACAATCTTTTCCTTTCTTTTATCCTCAGTTTTTATTGCCATTGAACAATGGGAAACAAGTGTCCCCTGATTTTCATTCCTCTATCAGGTCCAAAAAATGCTTCATAACACAACTAATTCAGAAATGATGAATAAACAATAAGTATAATAAAATGCTACGTCACACATCTAATCATTACTTCATTCCTTTACTCTGTGATGCATATGCTCATCATCAGATACCATGCACGCATAGTCCACTATGAATTGGTAAACCAGATTGTATGTGTAGAAAAGCTAAATGATGTGGAATCATTTGACATCTCTATATATTCACATCTCTAAACTTGGTACAGCTTATGTTTGGCAGTAAACATATATTTCAATAGTTTGGACCCTTCAAAATGATTTCTTATTTTTCGTAAATTATATCTTGTTTTTAAGTTCATCTCTTCTTGAAATAATAGAACAGTATTGCACATATGATCTTGTAACTGTTAATCAACTCTTCTTGATAGATTGGTACAACATGGTGGAAACAAAATTCATCAGCTCACCAAGACCTCTCATGTTCGCAGATGATATCTTGTTTAACAGTTGATTTCTTCTTGAAACAATATTATAATTTTGCATAGAAGACAATGTAACAATCATTCAGCTCTTCTTGATATAAAGGTAAAACATGTGGCAACACAAGACCTTTCACCCTTTTTCTGTAAAACACATGTAGATTTTTCTTTCATTGTGGAGACATGAGTCCCTTCAAAAATTACAACACTCTTGGACCAGCTGTTCTACTGATAAAGCCAAAATGATACCCTAACACCTTTCACAAGTCAATAATGGTCTCATATTATTCGGAAAGCAAACAATACTATTATTCTTTGAATAAAATGTTAAATATCACATTGTTCTTTACCAATTAGTACTCGGATACTGTTGGAGTCATCCAATAATTAGGGTCACACATGTAAAATTAATTGTGTTGTGCTATCTAAATAATTAAGTCAAATTAAAATGGTCTATTTAGAAAATATTCTACGCACGACTTGGAGTTAGCGGCGATTGTGTTCGCGTTGAAATTGTGACGTCACTATCTATACGGCGTGGCGTGCGCGATCTATACCGACCACAAGAGCCTCAAGTATCTCTTCACCCAGAAGGAATTGAACCTGCGACAGAGGCGCTAGCTCGAACTGATCAAACACTATGATTTGACGATCGACTACTCTCCGGGCAAGAGAAATGTTGTGGCGGACGCTCTGAGTCGAAAATATCTTGCCTCGCTATCCATCAACCGCAGACTACTACAAGATCTAGAAGAAATGGGTATCGACCTCCGGGTTCGATTCAGGGATGTACGGTTGGTGCAGCTGCAGTTAGAGCCGAGTTTGCTGGAAAAGATCATGACCGCTCAGAAGGATGATCCGTACCTTAAGAAGATGCGCGAGCGAATTTCAACAGGTAGTGCGACCGACTTTGCGGAAGATAAGACCGGCTTGCTGAGATTGAATGGCCGACTATGTGTTCTGGATGATTCAGAACTACGAAAGGAGATAATGTCGGAGGCGCATTATGCGAATATACCTTGCATCCGGGCAGTACCAAGATGTATAAGGACCTCTGCACGACCTTCTGGTGGCACGGGATGAAGAGAGATGTGGCGCTCTTCGTGTCACAATGCATGGCCTGTCAGCAGGTGAAAGCTGAGCATCGGCGACCGGGCGGAGAGATGCAGAACCTCGCTATTCCAAAGTGGAAATGGGATCACGTCACTATGGACTTTATTGTTGGTCTGCCGAAAACACCACGGGAAGCGACGCCATCTGGGTCATCGTCGATCGATTAACCAAGTCAGCGCACTTTCTTGCCATCAAAGTTACTTGGAGCGTTGATCACCTGGCGCAGATTTATCTTGACGAGATAGTACGGCTGTACGGAGTTCCAGTATCCATCGTCTCTGATCGGGATTCACGGTTCATGTCGCGATTCTGGAGTAAACTTCAGTCGGCGCTGGATACCAAGTTGCAGTTCAGCTCAGCTTACCATCCTCAGATCGACGGCCAAACGGAACGCGTTAATCAGATTCTCGAAGACATGCTACGACTTTGCGCAATTGACTTCAAATCAAGCTGGGACGTCCACCTACCGCTGGCAGAATTTGCATACAACAATAGCTACCAGTCCAGCATCCAAATGGCGCCGTATGAAGCTTTGTACGGCCGGAAGTGCAGATCGCCCATTTGCTGGGATGAAGTCGAGGAACGACAGGTACTCGACCCGGAGCTGGTGGAACAGACTGTGGAAAAGGTCAAGCTAATTCGGAAAAGACTGAAGATTGCACAAAGTCGGCAAAAGAGCTACGCCGACACCCATCGAAGACCGCTTGAGTTCCAGGTGGGCGATCACGTGTTCCTGAAGGTGTCGCCCATGCGCGGAGTTACTCGGTTCGGCGCGAAGGGAAAGCTGAGTCCGAGATTCGTTAGGCCGTTCGAAATACTCGAGCGGGTCGCCCCAGTGGCCTATAAAATTGTCCTACCGCCGGCGCTCGAAGGTGTTCACAACGTCTTCCACGTCTCTCAACTGTGGAAGTACGTAAACGACCCTAGCCACGTGGTGGATTTTGGCCAGCTGGAGCTAAAGTCCGACTTATCCTACGTTGAAGAGCCAGTTCAAATCTTAGAACGCAAGGATAAGTTGCTGCGAAGTCGAGTGATCCCTCTTGTTCGCGTCCTCTGGAGAAACCATTCGGTCGAGGAGTCGACGTGGGAGCTTGAGTCAGAAATGAAGGAGAAGTTCCCTTCATTGTTCTCGTAGAGGTAGGTTCTATTCTTAAGTTTCGAGGTCGAAACTTTTTCTTAGTTGGTTATGGTGTAGTGTCCCGTCCCTACATCGTGTCCCGTACTCCGTCCACGGGGTGCGCGAGAAAGGAACACTGTGGCTATTGATTCGGTCGGGACCGATAGGCCGGGATCGATCGAGTCGATCGAGCGGGAACGGTTGAATTAAGATCCATTTTCCGTTATGGAATGGCTTCTTCGGAACCAAGTCTCATATTCAGCGGATTGCGCCTCAAGGATTGACTCTGCGGCTGAGTCAGGAGAGACCTCCCATTGCTCTGCTTTTCACGCCACTTGCGTTGGTTTTGGCTTTGTTTTCTGAATGCGTTTCGTGAATGTTTTCGATGGTTTCATGGCTTGCATTTCGAACTCGCATTTCCTATCGAACTTCTTGAATAATGCAGTGTTCTAATCGGTTGCTTGTGCGATTTCAAGTAATCGCGTAGGCGACGTCTAGCGCGACCAACAAGTTCTCTCGCCTGAAGTAAACTCAAGGTGAGTGGCTGACCATTCTCTTCTCGACCCCTTCTTAGGTAAAATCGATAGTGTTGCTGCGGATGAAAGAATGAATTCAAGGGCACGGACACGATAAAATGATCAAGTTTCAAAGAGAATGTAGGCTAGATCTTAATAACTAAATATTATCTTAACTCGGTCATTGGACAACTTGTCGACAAGGTAGAGTTTCCCCGTAACGACAACCCAAGGCCATGGGACCGTTTCGGCCAAGAAAGGAAACACGATGTATAGCTGTGCTGGATGATAGCACGGGTTAAGCGGAAACTTGCAGCGGGGCTCGCTACTTGCGCTGCAAGGGCCCCGGCTAACAAAAGCTATAGAGTCCAGAATGGCTTGTTATGCCAGTGACCAATCACACGTAATATTGCACTTGGTATAAAAATGATAACAATTGACAGGGAAGAACATGGTAAGTTTCATAAGGCGCGGCGCGGTCCGCCGGGGGTAAGTTCCAACGTATTTTACATTATGCTTGTCATATGCTTGTTTGAAATTCATTATGATGGTTAGAAACATTCACAAGCTAATTCATATAAACTCTTCGACCAAATGAGAGCGTGGAACTTAAATAGCCACGCACCAGTACAAAGTGTAATGTACTGATCCTCGCTCTCCGCGCAGGTACCCCGAACCACGAAGGGCGTGCCACTTGAAACTCAAGACGAAGTGAACCCTTTTAAAGCCTCGTCCGCGTGTGAAGGCTTGTGTTCTGAAATTCCTTTTGAAGACTCCGCACTCAGTACAAAGAAGATAAATGGTGACTCGGCTTCCCTCGATCGCAGGTGAAAAGTGTAACTATTTTGCTTGTAAAAAGGGATGTAATGTATGGAACGACTATCTCATCAACGTTCGTTTTGTAATGTCGAGTCATGTTGTAGCCCGCGCGACAATGATTAAATGGAGTCAATGTAAATGAAATGTTAATATCAATGAAAAGTCTACTTCTATTTCAATGTGTCAATCAATTTCTTTGCGTACTCTAACTTGATGTTGTGTTTCGGATGACCTTATGACTACGCCTTGTGCGATCGCAACTTAGGTTCGCATGGCATCACGTCCGGGGGACGACTATCGATTCTACGGAATCGGGGCATGACAGTAAGAGTGAATCCATCGATCGTATCTTTTGCCAGGGAGAGCTCGCGAGTCAAGTTTGGAGAGCCCTCTCGCATCGGTGCGGGCAGAACCAGAGGAGTGGGTGCTTCGACGATCTCCTGGTTTACTGGGCCTACGCTTCACACGGCCATCAGATCGTCGCAGCGGCGGCTACCTGGATCTTATGGAAGAATCGGAACAAGGCCAGGTACGAAGGTCATCAGTACTCTAGAGTACAGCTCATTCAGGAGACCCTTCATCAGTGTCGGAAGATCAGAGCTATATGCTCGCATGCGCAGGAGCCCTTTTGGGACGCTATCCTCTATTAGCCTATTTTTTTCTTACTTTTGGGTTGTATACATTTTGGCACAGCTGTTTACGGCTGGTAGCTTACTTGTAAAGGCTTCGACATTTTGTGCCTTTTATGAATAAAATGGGGGGGTTTTATTAAAAATATATATATATATATATATATATATGACCTCTAGCCTAGTGGTTAAGAGAGATGCATGTGGCCCGAGTGGTCAGGAAATCGAATCCCGGTGGGGAGCGTTCACCACAATTACCTTCTTTCAATATATATATATATATATATTTTTGTACCTTCTTTCAATATATATATATATATATATATATATATATATATATATATATTGAAAGAAGGTACAAAAATATATATATATATATATGTGTGTGGGGGGGGTTATGTCCCAACTTATACGGCCACAAAAGAGAGGGTTTTCTCTTTTCTTTTCTGCATCTCCATCAACAGAGAGGGAGAATTCATCTTTGTCATTAAAGGTCGTAGCAAGTTGGAAAATCGAACCGCATAAAGAGACGTTCGCTATTAGATACATCAAGCCAAGCAATGGATTCATGTACGCTTCCGCAATTATTTATAATCTTTATCTCATGAATCATCGTATAAATTCTAACAGATACTTCAGTCCTATTATGTTGTGTAGTGCCAACAGTGTCGACACAACAATATGGAAGAACTTATACATGCTAATGAATAACAGGGCACACTCTCCAGAAATTTAAGGTGGCCAAGTATAATTCAAAAGATTTGAGTTGATAACATTGTTAATCAAGAAGACAACAACCACATTAATCCCAAATTTCTGGAGTTGGTTGTTTGAATCCTCTTCTTCCATTAGGCTCTGCTAAGGGCCATGTCCTCTGTAACGCTAACAAGATCCTTATCCTTCTTTAACACTTCAAACCGTTAGTCTAGGCCTACCTCTAGTCCCAGCAGCTCCATTAACTATAACATTATCGCTCCTTACGGCGACATCTCTGGGTCTGCGTGCAGAGAAAATGAATACATAGTACTACATGACCCAGTAGTTCAAGACCATAACCTGATGATAAGAGTTATTATGCTATTAAACAATATAAATTTGCAAACCAAGAGGGTCCTGAAACTATAAGTTAAACTACCCTTCTACTACAAATTATGATGAAGTAAAGCATGAATAAATCAATAAAGGAGAATTGAGATGATATCATATTGATAGACAGGGCCGGCCCTGAGTTGTTGGGGGCCCGAGGCAAAACTTCTAAAATGGACCCTCATACATAATGTAAAAAAAAGTATAAATAAAACAAAATTTTGTTGTACTCAAGATTTGAACCAAGGACCTCTTAAATGTAAGTTTAGCATTATAACCACTACATCACAATGCTTTTTGTTAAAAAGAAGCACATGATACATACTAGTTCTATTATACACAGTTCCATGTTGGTGCCCCCTTTCGTCAGGGGGCCATGGGCCGTCGCCCGGCCTGCCCTGGGCCAGGGCCGCCCCTGTTGATAGACATCATATCAGTATAATATATTTGAAGAAACCTAGTCTGTCCCATGCCAGTTCAACCTTACACAGTCAAGGGTGCTACTGTTATTTTCTTCTTCTTTTTTGCCAAGCATGCATGTAATGACTTTTAGGGTACAAGGCACCTCTCCCCCAACTTTTAAGGCCAGGAGAACATCTACATTCTAGGGTTACACTTACACACCAGGACTATTCATGGTAGTCCCCCTATTTTATATGTTAACAGAAAATGAATGAGATTACCTGTGTGAGTGCTTGCGTCTTTGTATTACAAGACCCAAGAACTAGATTAGAAACAAAGGAATGGCAAAGAGGAATGATAACATGCAGATATGGTATGAAGCAACAGAGATATGACTATATTTGTCGAATGATTTGTACCTATGCTGGATCCCAAGATAATCAACATATGAAATTGTCTTTTTCAAATTCAGTACGATTCCTGGTAAACAAGTTGCATCTTGACTGGACCCAGCTTTCTCAGCAGAGCGCAAGTCAACATAGAGGACGTTTGTATTGGCAGGAAACTCTGCCTGCAGGCTTAAACACAATAATGAACAAATTCAAGAAATAACGAACAAAATGAAGAAGAGCATAGAAAGAAAAGAAAAAGAATTATCAGTACAGGGCAACTACTTTTTACTGTAGACAAATGAAATTAATGGTCAGTAAGAAAACCAAAATCTAAGAATGAAAGACACAATATATAGAACAAGCTTCCATAAAAGTGAAGAAACTGTTTTTTCAATAACATAATCAATGGTGTGCTTCTTTTGATGAAGGAAGCTTGAGCATTCTAGGCATGATCACCATCAGGACAACATTATTCTAAAGCATCATTATGACAATATGCTTGAGGATTGTACGATTTGATGATTTCAACTGTAAATCAGTGTTTTTCTCACATTACTGCTGACATCAACCAAAACTGAATGCTTTATGTCGCAAAATAAATAATTCATCAGTTCATACCCTACCTTACCAAGTATTTTACCACATATGTACCAAGACACATCAACGGTTATGGTGTCATTAATGTTATATTGAATAAATTTTACTATAAACAGTCATAGGAGTCGAGCCTCTAGATCGTTGCCAAAATACTAACCAAATGGCAAGAAAATAATAAGATGGAAACCAATTGGCAAGAAAGTCAACCTATTTCTAAGGGTATGCAATTTAAGCTCAGGAAACAAAGTAGCAATATAAAAGTAATACCATCAAATTCTACATATGAGTACTAAAGCATATTTCATAATGCACAAGAGCTTCCACTTTCAGTAGTCATAGCGATTATTAGAGTAGGCTGCAGTCTTTAGTGTTAGTTAGCAGGAAAATCTGTGCAAAATTTATGATGGGTCATCTAAACTAGAATCACTAGCATAAGTTTAATTTGAATCATCTAAAACAAATATTAAGTATAAAGAATAGGTGTTTTGGAGGTTCCTTACATATGCATCTAACTTATAAATGGACTTTTGTAGAAAACAAATATGGCTAATTTGCACTTAAATACAATCAACTTTCAACTTGTTTGCAACTTGCTACCATAAACTATTTTTTATGCTTTGCTACCATGATGGTGTTAACGGAAAATGTAAAATGGGAACTTTGCCCATCGCCTTCTTTCTCATCTCTTAACAAACGCAGGTCCAAACCCTAAACAAATCCTGCCAGCAAACACCTACCTCCCTTGTCTCCTCCAGCCATTGTCATCATTGAAGAACGTGTAGGCAACTCTAGAGGGGGGGGGGGGGTGAATAGAGTACTTGTGACAATAATGAACAATTAAAAAATCAACTCTATTCAATCCCAATTAGTAAATAATTAATTAGAATATAATTGCGGAATTTAAATAGAGATCAGAAGGCATACGCAGACAACAATTTTTAACCTGATTTTCCTCGTGGAGGACTAGTCCAGGCCTGAGAACTCTAGCTCAGGATTAAAATTCACTATTTGTGAAATAGCTTTACAACCACGTGCCTTTACACAGAAGAGCACGCCAACTTCTTGAAAAGATCGCTGAGGCAAAACTTGAAATTTTTCAAGTGACTTCTTGAAGTCTCTTGCACAAAACTTCTAATTGACTCGCACCGAGCACCTTGTAGGTTTAGGAAGTTTTGTGGCTAGTAGATGAGAAAAGTATGGCACTTTGGGATGTATAGGCTATAAGAGAGAAGAGATGAGAAGATTGGATGAATTGAAATGGAAGAAAATGGTGCCTATATATACTAGTCCTGGGAGACAGAGTTCGGCCAGAACTCTGTCCAAAATTCAAAAATTATGGCCGTTGGACAACTTGCAATGAGCAATCCCTAAAAATTAGCTCCTGGAAATTAGGAGACAGAGTTCGGCCCGAACTCTGTGTGGGGGCAGAGTTCGGCCCGAACTCTGCCTCCTAGGAGACAGAATGCTCAATGGGCTAATGGGCTTTGGCAGTTTGGCTTTTTGTTTGTGGAGCTTTCTGGTTATCTAGTCTATGGTTGAGGTACTCAGTGCGACTCAACGTACAATAGCCTAGACTCAAATAAAATATAAAAATACAGACTTCCGAAGACAAGATCGAGCAGTACTCGTCAAGCAGTCGTCGATGATGATTGTCTGACTCGATGTGTTATAGTCGTCTGATTTGTAGCTTTGATGACAATTTATGTGTCGAGTTGGATCATGTCAGATATCGATTTGTTAATTATCAAGATTAGGTTGACTGCGATCCAGTTTGGGTCAACAATCTCCCCCATTTTGATAATTGACAAAATTGCGATATTTGCGTGTCGCAACATTCATACCTGGACACATATATTGCTCCCCCGTAGATGGACAATTCAGCTCTCCGGTAAATAAAGAAGTCATGATACAAGTACTAGTCCAAACAGTATAGCACAAGTGTAGCACAATATAGCACAAGTTTTATCCAAAAATGGTTAAGCAAATATCACATATTTCTCCCCCTTTGACATTTAGCACAATGAAATAGAAGCTCCCCCGTAAGTAAATAACCATGGAGAAAATAAGCAATCACACAACCAAGCTCAAGTCCAACGTAAGAGATAACTAGCAAATAATCCAAATAGAAGCCAAAAAGCATAAAGTAGTACAAAGCAAAGTTTTCAACTACATAATCACTGAATGAAAATGACAAAGTGCATAAACAAAAGACATCCTAAGCATCAGCAGCATCATAAAATGGACCATGGCCGTCACGGAGCACGGGAAGGTCCAGCAGAGTCGGATGGATCGCTGGCAGAGCGACGAGGATCAACAAACGCCGCATCTGGATCTAAATACCTCCTGACCCAGGTGTCGTCGATACGGTAACCTTCGCGAGAAGGGTCCCGTACCATAGGATAAGACACCGTAGGATTGTTTGCAAAAACAAAAATCTTTTATTTCACAAACTTTAAAGAATAGTACAAGAGTACAATGAATTCTGGAAAAGTACAACTGTAGGAATCCGATCTGAAGACGATCACTTTATCCCTTGGACGATATGAACTTTGAAGACGATAGCCTCTGAAGAATGCAGCAGCACTTGGACAAGAACTCCTGATCTCTGATGATCTTGAATAATGATCCTCCTTAATGAAGAACTTGAAACTCTATTTATAGAGTTCTAGAAATAACTATTTTATAATTATTCTGGATTGCGCACAATGAACTGCGCTGGAGACAGACTGTGCAGACTGCAAACTGCGCTGGCCATTGGGCAGTTGCTCGATCGTGGGCTAACCGTATTCAGACGCGTGGCATTGTTTGATTGAAATGCGCTTGGTCGGGTACAGGCGGTTGCCACGTGGCGAGCAATTGATGGCATGTAATCCACGTAATAAATGTCAATTATTTTCAGAAATCTTGATGGATCGTGTAATTTAATAGCGCTAACTTCAGACTGCGCTCAGCTCTGGTCAATAGATTGCGCTGGATTGGGAGAGCTGGACCGCGCTAAGGTTGGACTGGCATACTGCGCTCAGGTTGGACTGGCAGACTGCGCTGGACTGTACAGCTGTTCTCGAGCGCCGTGTTGCACAAGAAACGAACAGACTCCTCGCTTTTCGGGCTGTCAGGCTGTCAGAGGATTTGATCTTCTTGTCAGGTAATAATGGCGTTGCCACGTCAGCGTAGCGCGCTCGGGCGTTAGCGCAATTCAACCTCGCAAGTTTGATTTGTAGCGCAGTCTGTCTCCAGCGCAGTTCATTGAAGGGTGCGCAATTTAAACTTCTCTGCCTATTTGATGGATGCAACTTGATTTTTAGGACTTACAAGACCCCCTTCAAAGTTTTCGAATTTTGAAAATATTCAAAGTTTCGAAATACTTTGAATTTCGAATTTGAAATCAAGTTGCGCTTTGGATGCGCGTTTGGAGGAATTAGCTCCGTCTTTCGCGGCGCAATCGGAGGCGACTGTTACGTTTCTGTGAGAAAACTATAAATAGTTTCATCTTCTATTCTTTTAATCTTTACTTGCTTTCGATTTCTCAAGAGAAAGAAACTCTTCTCCTACTCCGACTTCTTCTTCCTCCTCTCGTCGTCGACATCAATGGCGCCCAAACGATCGGCCACAGAGAAGGGAAAGGCCCCTGCTGAACCTTCGACTCGTGTTGCACCGCGAGTATCTCGTCACGAGACGGGCCACCCAGCTCTTCAAGGTGAATGACGAACCATGATCGAAACCCTTTTTAGGGTTTTTGATGTTTTCGAACCTTCATGCCTCTCTCTTTTTAGAGATTGATGGTATTCTCAACCATTTGCGCCACCCTGTTTGGGGTTTCGGCTGCATGTACAACAGTTTTCATAGAAATGAAAACTGTATCTTTGCGCAATCGGTTGGAAAGCGCTGACAAAGTGTTCAGCGCAATCCATTGATTTGCGCATCGATGCGCCAACTGATGTTTTGCGCAAGTCGGCTGTGCTAGCGCGAACTGATGTCTTGTACACGTTGGCTGTGCTGGCGCAATCTGATGTCTTGCGCACGTTGGCTGTGCTGGCGCAATCTGATAGATTTTTTCACACAACGCAATTGGATAAATTGTGAAGAAGTTTTTAATTTCTTTTGCACATACTGATCTTTGTCTCTTTATTGATGCAGTTAACCTCAGAGAACACCCAAACTATGAGGTTCTTGCAGGATCTCTGTCCGAATCAGAATTCAAGGAAGATCTCTCACACGTCTCCTTTCCACAGTATGCTTTACCATCATCCCGGTAGGCTGTCTTGGTTGCGCAAGATAATGATACTTTATTGTGTCTGATGAACGGGCAACCTCTTCAGACTGCTGACACTGTCACCCACAAGAAACCTCTATTTTTGTTTGGTGAGGCTTTTGATAAGAATTCTCAGCCAAGGCCTCGCATGGAACAGAGAATATTCCGAAGGGGCGAGAAGACGATATATCTGACAGAGATCTCCAGATGTCTTCCTCTGTCCAGATATGCTTTTGCGAGCTATCCCAGAAGAATGGAATGGGACATAACTCCGCTGCAGTAGGCCCGGGTGGGTAATATCTGTGTTAAGAAGGGGCCAGACCATAAAGATGTATTCTACAGTTCTTCTGAACGACATAGCTCCCTACTCAGATGACTAAAATCCGGTTGCATCCCGCCAGAAGATTCTTCTCTGCTGCTACCAGTAAGAACTCCAATATTCGCAAATGAGTTTGCGAAAGTGGAAGGGAGGTATCCGGACCAAGATCTGCGATTGACAGGTCTTGTGAACCCGGACAATAAAAGGTGGATCTGTGTGGCCAATTGGATATTGGTCCAATTTGAAGATCAGCTCAAAGAAATTGATCTGTATCAGGCAGTGTACGCCACTGTCTATGGCTTCCCCCCTAATCCACATCTATTCCTTGCGTTGGCGGAGAGATATAATTATAGGACTGGGACTTTCATGACGCCGCGCGGGGAAATTGGATTAGCCTTGCATGAGATGAAATACATATCTAATCTGCCGATGGGGGATATCCCCTATGAAGAGTTTGTCCCGACAAATGATGAGTTGGACAGGCTACGTAGGGAAAATGCCAGTATGGTAGATGTTTTTGAAGAGCTACTCTGCCATTACAAGATTTGTTCTCTATACTACAAGAGCGGCACGGCCAGCACTTGCTATTCGACCAAGTGGTTGCCGTATCTTTTCTTTAACCATATTATTGAGAAGAAGACCAAAGAACATGAAAACTGCAATCCCAACTTCTTCAAACCGCTTAGTAATAGCGAGGTGATAGAGTTGATGGAGACGCACAACGAGATGGATATCAAGATCGACGATGATCTTCAGTATCCTCCTTTCAAGAAAGGAGACATCGTCGAGAGCTTTATGAGGATGGGTTACAGGCCCATGTTAAAAGAAGCTCAACTGGCAGGTTTCCTTACTGGCTTCGACGATATGTCGTTCCTGGGGCCAGTGCAGTTGACCGCTTTCATCGCGGTGTTTTGTTTGCTGCCGTGCGTCTAGTCTTCGGCTACCGGATGGATTTGTTATCAGTCATGACATGCAGGATGAACGCCGGCCTCCGTCTCTTCGTTGATTCGATGATTCGAGGAAAAGGCGAGAAGGGACATTTCTCTCGGCTGGAACTGCCATATACATATTTGTTTGGATGACTGCTTCTACACCATCCTTCTCTGATGAACCCTGCCATGGGGGCAGTGAGCGGCAGTTTCTTAAGAAGATACTCCGGATGAACCCTGCTTCTACACCATCCTTCTCTGATGAACCCTGCTTTTATACCACTTTGAAAGACTGCCGGCGAGTCTTGAATCTGGGCAAAGGATGGAACTTCTACTGTGTTCCACCTCCAGCCGGTTACGAATATGTACCGACAAACCTCATTGATTCGGTGAGAGTGCCACCTTTGGGTCGTACAACCTTCGACTGGCTGAGGACGATTTGGCCATCACATCTAGTGTACCGGTTTGAAGATGAATGTTATCTTGAACCTTATCTCCCAAGCCGTTTTGCACGTCAATTCGGCTATGACCAATTCCATGTGGGCAATGCCATAACATGCCTACAGGGAAAAGGTTATTTGATTGATGGAGCCCGGACTTGGGCCTATTACAATGCCCGTGACACAAAGACTACGTTCTCGATGCCAACAAGGAACGACCGTGGCCCGCGCATGCTGTATACTTATTCGATCTTTTATACGTCAGCAAATACTTTTGCTGAGAATTTCAATTTAACAGACAGCTTTGCGACGGTGACACGATTTAGAAAAGGAGCACCTGTCGAAGTATTGCCATCTCCCACACTTGAAATGGAAGCTGCACATCTCCCAGCTACACCAAGATCACGTCGTGCTGAAGAAGATCGACTGATGATCGAAGCTCTGGATGGGTGTGACTTCGGCTTCCATGACATAGATCCAGTCGATGCAAGTGATGATGAGGAAGCACAAGAAGAAGCAGATGACGAGGAGACATCGGCGGAGGATGTTAATGACAATCTAATTCCGGAAGAGGATGTTGCTGTCCATACATCCCAGGAGAAGAATGCTGTTAATGAAGTAACATCGGAGGAAGCTATTGTCACCGATCAAAGAGGTATTGACTGATTTTGATAATCTTCATTCATAGATCAGATGACTGATGTTTTAACTTTCATTCATGCAGAAATTCAACCTTCTCCGATTCTTCCGGTATGCACTGACATAGTGCAGACAGAGGCGATAGCCAGCGGCAGCCGTCATCTATCAGACAGCTCCGAAGCGGGAAGTAGTCAGGCAGTAATGTCTGAAACTACTTCCACGAGGCTCCAGCCTATCCCATTAAATGACAATCTTGTCACTAAACCCAGTTTTGGTAAGCTTGCCTTCATTTTGATCTTTTTTCTGATAGTCCTTAGTGACAGCAAACTGATGATGTTTACTTGATTTCGCAGAAGAACATCCAGGAGGGGCAACTAGCACTACAATGGCTCCTTTGTCAAAAGAGGCTACGACCGATGTTCAAGAAGCCGAACTTCCGCCTTCACAAGCATCTGCTGCTGAAGCTTCTGTAGGAATAGCTACTAACCTAGTGCAGTTGCTACCAATAAATTTGTAGTTGGTTCCTTCACCAATTTCTTCTTCACCTCCTTAGGACCTCTAGTAGAAAGGGTAATGGAGAAAGAAAATGTTGGTTTCATCGTTGTCAGAAGTCCAACTTCTTATCTGATTGGCGGCATCCGAGATCAAGGCGATGAAGCTCAGGCTGCTTACCTTGAACATGTGCTGGATGAGCTGGAGGAATCAATCAAGATTTTCAAAGATCTTAACCGAGGGGAGGTAGAGCCACTCGTGAATGCTGAGTTCGAAAGAATGACTCGAGAAGCTGAGGTCTTGAAAGCTGATTTTAAAATTTTCTTGAACACTTTCGCTACGAAGTCTTCAGAGTTTGATTCTCAGATGGAAATAGTAGCATCTACTGCTGGGGAGAAAGAGAAGAAGGTTGCTGATCTGAAGGCAGAGTTTGCTCGACTTCAAGAGGAGTTGAGAATCGTTCAACTTGCTCTTGAAGAAGAGACCACACAGCATCAAGCCGCAGTTCAGCAGCTGGACGTTCTGACCCATGAGAAGAATGAGTTTGTCAAGTTTTATCAGGATGAAATCGCTCGTCGACTGGTCACCTTGCCAACATTTGATGCTGAATCTTGAATGGCAGAGGCTAGAAGACGGGTGCTGGATTCTCGTGATGAACGCCTCCAATCTTTGAAGCAGCAGATAGCAACTCTGATGACCCCTCCAGCAGATAGCTATTTTCTCTACCATAAGAGGGGTGGGGGATGACGATGATGAGATTGCAGGAGGAGGACAGCCAGCCAGAGTAAGAGTTTATATGGGTGGGTTGGGCGGGAGAGAAGAATTGTAAATTATTTTTCATTCAGGGACTAAATTGTCCAAATAGTCATGAGCATTGCACACGGCTGTTAAATCTAACATAGTATTGACGGAAGGTAGTTATGTCCAAAATTTTGAAAGTTAATGGTAGTAGCTTGCGTAAGAAAATAGTTTATGGCAAGTTGCAAAAAGTTGAAAGTTTATGGTATTGAAGTGCAAATTAACCAACAAATACCTATAGACATTCATGGTCCAGAGGCATCCATAGTCCAAACCTCATGAATTAGATAGATATGTTTCAAATCATTTTCGCATAATTGGAAGAATGGTTGCACAGCTTACCTAGGCTACTTAGTTTTAGCATGCTCATTGAAAGAAGATTACGTATCAAGCTTAACCAGGTCAAAATTACTGTCAAGGATAGAGCATTAACTACAACATCAATTAAGAGGCATTTGCCACAGATTCAGACCATGTGCACTGTATTACAGTTTACCTGCCGAGACCAATAGGTGCATCCCTAATTCCAAACTTATCAAACTCGGTGTATTCGATGCATGTAAGACCATATGCCCATTGCCCATCAAGTTTCTGTTTCTCAACAAGAACATTAATGCCTTCTGTAGCTCCCAAGTTCCTCTGACAAGAAGCAAAACCTAATTTCTGCAACATTGCACGAATCAAACAAGAAGTCAGGCTATCATTTCTACTCAAAACAAGGTCAAATTAACATGAATTTCTCATTTATGACAAAAACTAAACAATAGTTACATGAATACTTGTTGATTATTTATTACAAATTCAGAACCACGTTATGTAACTCAATCATCAGTAATCAAACTGCAAGACTGACAATGAAGAGACTTTTGTTGGTAACACCATAGAATACTCTCACTACTCAAGAACCAGGATGGGTTGCCAATCATATGGAGACTTCAATGACCGCATGAGAAAAGTGAAACAAGTAATATAGAGGTCGAGGGTTTTATCTGATTTGGCCACAATGTAGAACCCTAAATTATATATCAGTAACAAGGTAACATACACTAATCCATGTCCACAGTTTTGAAAATCGTCTTTTAGTGCCAGGATACATGTCCCATCATATCAGTTCAAAGTCAGATCCTATCTACTTCTGTATTTCTCTTCTAATCTAAAAAATCATGCAATCCATATCAGTGAAATTCCCAGCTGTTTTCTGTGTACATCCCTTCTATGCCCCCTTGATGTCTTAATCTCCCTTCCTTGTTATATCAATCACTCTCTAGTTACATGTCTACAAAAACACATGCAGGCACTATGAGTGTGTGTCTATGGACACAATAAAAGGAACCATCATTGACACCAAGCTTTTTAAGGCGGCGCGAGACGCTGAGGCAGCAAAGCCTTGAAAGGCCTAGGAGGGGCCTCAAGGTGGCAAGGCGGGGGCCTCAAGACTAAATTTTTGGGGTGTCCAATAGGTAGGTTAATACAAACATGTAGTTACTAAAACTTTTTATACCCCAAGTCGCAAGGCATCTCACTATGTGAGTAAGAAATTTTTAAGTTTCAATTAGGGAAGACCAAGCTTGCTAAGGCGGCACTAGGCAGCGAGGACCAAAAGGCCAAGGTGGGGGACTCGATGCTAAAATTGAGAGTGCCTGTTGTGTAGTAAATCAATAGATTTTTTGCTTTATGTCCTAACATGTTGTGGCTTCCTTCTAATTGATTGGTATGATAAATGTATAACTAAAAAATTATAAGCATCACATGCAAATCTTGTTGTGTATACTATATTAAATACACAAGTTAAAGACTTCCAACATCGCATGAAGTTTTCAATCAAGAAGCAATCTCTAAGAGCGTCACTAACTTGAATATATAGAGAGAGAAACAATAAGAAAGTGAGATAAAAAGAGAGGGAGACTTAGAGAGACGTACATATTGCCACCTGACAATGAATATTATAGTCAGAGATAGGGATGGGATTTGACGAGTTAGAGAAGACACAAAAGGTAAGGAAATAAAGAGGGCAAAGGGAAAAACTATTGTACCTCCTCTTTTGTAGTATATTTTAAAATATGTAATAATATCCATAACTTTAAGTTAATATACTTTGGTTAGATTCTGTATTCAAAAGAAAATGGTAGGGATCGGGTCACATTAAATCAAGACGGATCGAAGGGCTGTCTAAGGTGGCAAGGCACGGGCCTTTTAAGACCTTGCTTTAGATCTCCATCTTTCTATCATATTTCAAACTAATCTACTTTTGACTGCCAAGAATGGTAACACTTTCAAGCACCAAACCTCCTTGAGTCTGTAGAAGTTCATATTTCACAACTTTATATGGACTTACAATTAAAAGTAACTTTTGTGCAATTTTCTAGACTTTGAATCCTAACAAATAACTCATTGGTTTTGGTGTAATCGTGTAAATGGACCGGATATTGATCTTATCTAGGTAAAATCACATTTTCATTTGTTTTTCTCAACAGATAAGGATATGAATAAACATATCACTTCAATACCTAAACTGGTGCTCATGTTTGACTAAAGCTGATACGAATTGGGATAAGATGCAGGTACGGACTGGATATGCTAAATAATATTAAGAAATTACAAAGAAAACTAAATTCAATATATCGTTTTAAATGGTTTCAAATATGATTCTGATACTATTCGAATAGTTTGGATATAATATAAACACTGAATTTATGTCCATACATGTTTGGACATGTACAACACAGACCAAAAAAAGCTCCGATAAAGAGAAGCGATAAAGATAGTAGTTAGAGCCATTAGAACTAGAGGTAGGCCTAAACAAATATGAATTGAAGTTTTATAGAAGGTATGATTTATGTTAGTGTTACAAACTACAAAGGACAAGGCCCTTCGCATAGCTGGACGGAAGAAAAGGATTCAAACAGCCGAACCCAAAAATTTGGGACAAAGGCTTTGTTGTTGTTGTAATTTTTATCCATACTTAACAGGTCAAACAGTAGATATCTATAATTTTTCAAAAGTTTGATGTGGATCAGAATATTAGTAGTTTAACACCCCTACATTTTTAGTCCAAACAACTCTAGCTTTGTCATAAAAGAAAATACAGTGACTAAATAAATACATCAAGGAAAGGTGTCATGCCCCGGTCCCGTAGGACCGATCGTCCGCGCTAAAGGTATGATGCCGCGTGAGTCTAGGTTGCGCTCACGCAGGGCGGGTTCCATAACGGCCGATTACAAGCTAAGCGACGGGGTCGTCGCACAGAAGTCCCAAGCAGAAACATTGAATAATGAAGGCAACAGAGTATACAAAATGAGAACTCTTTATTTATATTGAAACGAAGATTACAATGTGGCACATGGCCATGATTACAATCACTAGGTCTCACTCTTTTCGCAATACAAGTCACTCTGCTCTTTCTCATCTCTCGATACAAACTTCAAGGCTGCAACTTGCGGATGCTGCGGAAGGCGATATCCATACATTTGTCCCGTATAAGTCCAGACTCCATGCGGCCGCACGCCTCGAAATGCCAAGGAACTCCGTGCCTCGACACATCCATGTGAGCTCCGCACCAAACGAGCTTCTACTTGTGCCTGCACATGGAAACTGTGTGGGTGTCAGTACACAACCGTACTGGTGGAGTGAGCTTCTCGCCCACCCATACAAAACCAACACATTCATTTAGTTTGTGCAACATATCCTTTCGATTGTCTTTCTAATCTTGCCTTAGGATCAGTTTTAGGACATTGACGCTTGGCCTATTTGGGTCTCTAGACCATCAACGTGCCATCGCGTCGATTACTTATTTATCGTTGCGCCTCTAGACTATTCTCGTGCTTGCAGCATCAATGTACCGACTCATGCTTGCCTTTCGTGCCAAACTTCGAGACACAATAACATGGTCACGCCATAACTTGTTTGTGTTTCAAACATCGAGGCCGTGCCTCACATCTCAACGTGACTTATCCAAACTTGTCCTTACGGCCCTTCCAGACTTAACTTGATATGACCAACCCAACTTGTGGAACTTGTGTGGACGACTCAAATACGACGCCACATTTCGTGCTGAAGCATGTGTCCTTACTATAGCCAAATCTTAGTGTAACTCCACTTTTCTAAATTGAGTTTTCTCCTGTAATTTACTTAAGATTTTATTTATTTTTCCATTAATTATCATTAATGATTTTTTAATTATTTCAATCCTTTATTAAAGAATTATTAAGATTTGTTAATTATAATTTCTCAAATTTCTATTTAAAACTCATTGATTAATCATTAGGGATTTTTACTAATCCTTATAATTAAGGTATTTTAAAAAAAAATTGGGTTGACTTGATGATTTTTCCTAATTATTATTATTATTGATTTTATAAATTAATTTTCCATTTAATAATTAATTTTCTTAGATTTTCCTTTAATTTATTTGATTTTTCTTTAATCATTTCAGCTAATTCCTATTTTCCCAGCCCATTTCAAGTGGGCCAAGCCCGACCCATCTATTTATAGGGCGCGGGTCTTAACCTTCAACCCAATAACCCGCTCACCCGCACCCGATAACCCATTATAACTCGACCATTAAATTTGAATCTCTTCCTTCCCCATTTCATTCTCCTCTGCTCTGTACAGAACGACGACGATGACGACGGTGACGGCGACGCCGAGAAGACTCCAGTCTCCTCTAGAAGGTTCTCTCCCTAACTGCCTATTCATCCCAACCGTCGATCCCCAACAACCAAACTCTTCCCGACCGTCGGATCGTAACGGCCGCTGCCCGCCCAACCGTCGGTCAGGTGCCCGACCAACCGCCTGACCGACGCCTCGCCTATAAATTGAGCCCAGCTTCCCTCTTCTTCATTCAGACTTGAGAGCGGCGAAGCCCTGCCAAATTGATTTCTGTCCTGTTCCTTTTCTCCGCCGACGACGAGCTCGTGGCCATGGCGAGCTAGGCGACTCTGTAAAGAAGACGAAGTGTCGACAACAGCCAAGCGTCGTGGAGTAAGTATCGCTCCTCTGTGTTCTTCGATTTCAATTTCTCCACTAGTCTTGATAGAGTTTCCTCTATTCATCAGCAGTCGGCCATGGCATCTACTTCGTAGACGATGATCGAATCTCGAATTGCTCACAGCTTCTGGACTCCTTTCTCTTTGATCGACTGGTAAGTATTCTACTCTTCCTTGAATTGGCAGTATTGATTTCAAACTTCTGAATGAGTTATTGATCCTCTGTTTTAGTTCGAGTTGGATTATTGCGATCGATCGATCGATCCGTTCAATTTTGATTCGGAAATTGTATTGGTGAGTTATGGAACTGATTTTGTATATCCTCTCCAATTTTTGGAGTCTTTGCCATTTGAATTGCACTCACGATCGTTCCTTCAATTCGTGCATACTACCTGTTTGATGAAATGCTAGACTCAACCTCAGAATCAGCTGTGGACTCGAGGACACCGTTTCGGACACGCTGGGAGCACGTCCAGTTCACTTCAAGCTACAGGTATCTTTCTATGTTCTTCCTGTGGGTTATTTTGTCGAGAGAGGACTCCATGTCGGCGTGTTTAGTTGAGGTATCGTAGTTTGACACGAGTTGATTGCACCACAGCGAACACGGGTCTTGTGGACACTGATAGTAGTTAAGGATTGATATCAGAGGATCGGTTTGCACTTAGGTAAGATTTGATTAAAGGACATGTAGCTAGCCGTTAGATTTAAACTCTGTACTGCTCTGTACTGGGTTTGAGTAATATTGTGGAGCCTTAGCCATTATAGAGTGAGCCAGTAACAGGAAGTTGGGACCTATTAGAAAGCCAGTAAGGATTTTAAGCTATTTGCTTAGTTAAGATTGGGCTGGATTGATTTATTAGTTTGGGTGTGTTGAGTTGGTTATTAAAGAAATTAGATTAGAAATTGCTAAGTATATGACCTGTTGGGCCAATCTTATGGGCCGAGTCATATATATACACGTCTATATATGGATTTATAAGACAAGTTATGTTGAGGATGCCTAAGCCTAGTTGTCACTTAGTTTAAGCAAGGTTGGTTAAAGAATTAGAAATAGTTGAGTAGAAGTCCCTAATTTAGTTGTGGGATAAATAGAATATTTCTAAATATTATTCTCTATTCTAGGTGATCTAAGAAGACTTGGACAAAACCCCGGAATTCAAGGCAAGTACATGTACTCAGTATTACCATCATTGCATGCATTGCACTCACACTTGTTATCGTGTCATTTATTTCACTTGTTCTCGATTGATTGATTGCATTGTTTCTCGTGTCGGATGGGGGACGTTCTAGAGACATGTGATTGACTAATATTGGACAAACATTGCCTGATAGCATACTCCGTATGCCTGAGTCCATTTCGTGCGTGACTGATAGCATTGTCATCAGACATGCCTGATTATTGCGTGACTGATAGCATTGTCGTCAGACATGCCTGATTATATATTGACTGATAGCATATTTTATGTCTGATTACATATTAGTCCCCACATGTTGATAACGTCCAATTGCACATGTACACGTAGCTAGTGCATGCTTATTGTTCATCTTGTTCTCTGTCTTTCAGTTATATTTTGATGTACCGTTCCATTGATCTTCATGGTGAGTTTTATTGAGTTACATTGTACTTTGCTCCTTTCCTGACTGGATCGTTGATTACAGGTGAGATGGATCATAGATTATCATTCATGGATGACATTGGAGCTCACTTGATATTGATGTATCTAGTTTCATGTATAGGAATTGATTGAGTGTATTTGATTATATATTGTAATTGTTGTTGTATCATTTATTTTTACCGGCTTTGTACCCGGATATTCATGTATAAGTTGTAATAATTGTATAGTGGATTGCTGTGATGGTTAGTATAGATTCCGTGATTAGATGCTGCGATGAGATTATTTGTTATTGATGACCAGACGGCTCATTACCGCTGTCAACGACAGTGTAGGCCGGGCATGCATCGACTGCATCGACCCGTACCCGATTATTCGGGAGCGGGGCGTGACATGTTTTTGTGGTGGCCCATGTAGGTCTCTATCTAATGGTACTTAGGATTATAGTGCCATTGGAAGCCTGCGGAATTAGGAAACTCATTACAGCATAGGACCGTTATGATATTGCTTATTTTTCTGTCTTTTATATCTTGTTAACACACACAGTACACCTACGAGTCACTGATAGTTCTCCTACAATTTCAGAGATGGCCAAAGGAAGGAAGGAACCTCATCCGCGAGGCCGCACTCCGAGTGTAGCCCATTCCGAGAGAGGATCATCTGTCCTACCTATGGTAGACCCAGAGCGCTCCGGTACCCACGTACCACCTATCACGAGAGCTTCTTCACGACATTCCATTAGTTCTATGAGGGGCACCCAGATGCATGAGCTAGTTCATGGGCTATTGGAGGCCCAGAGAGCCCAGACCCAGAGCTTGTTGGATGCTCAGAGGGAGCAGACCACTATATTGCGGGAGGGTATTGAGAGACTAGTTAGCCTATTCCTACCACCACCACCTCCACTTTCCCAGACTACTACCGTTCCACCTATACCTCATATTCCACCTCCACCGACTACCATACCGACTCCATCACACATTCCACCTCCACCATCCACCCAGGCTCCTGTACACCCTACTACCTCCACTTTTGTTCAGCCTGAGCCTATTTCTTTCATTCCGCCTCCCATCCATACTCATGCTTCTCCCACTTATACCCATACTACTTCCACCCATCATCAGAGAGAGGGTTCCATCCTGGATTTCAAAAGGATGGCACCTAGAGAGTTCCTTGGGACTGAGGGTATACTCTACGCCGATGAGTGGCTAGAGGATATAGAGAGGGTGATGCGACTATCTAGGCTCCCGGAGGACCTCAAGGTGGAGGCAGCCGGCGTTCAGATGCATGATCTGGCACGTACTTGGTTTAGGAGTGAGCCTCAGCTCGCAGTACCTGGATTGACTTGGTGGGAGCAGTTTGTGGAAATCTTCAAGGAGAAGTTTTTCCCGGCTGTGGCGAGAGAGGCTTTGGAGCGTCAGTTTCAGACTCTTGAGCAGGGGACTCGCTCGGTTGATGAGTATGCAGCAGAGTTCGGGCGACTTAGTCGGTTTGCAGAGGGTAGAGCTAGCGATCCAGCTGTGAGAGCTACGAGATTCAGGCAGGGTTTGAGCCACGAGCTTCGTTACTTAGTCACGGCTAACGGAGCGACTACTTATGCTGGGATGGTCGTCGTTGCTCAGAGATTGGAGATTGATCTGAGCCTCCGACCCAAGAGAGATCGTGACATTAGTGGAGGAGGTAGCTACTCGGGACCACCCAAACGTCCCAACACCCAGCAGACGAAGACCTTCACATCCCAGCCTCCTCAGAGGGCCCAGCAGCAGCAACAGCAACGACCAGTTCAGCAGCCTTGTGGATTTTGTCAGAAAGTGGGCCATACCTGGCAGGAGTGTAGGAAGAGACTTGGACAGTGCCTCATCTGTGGTGCAGCTGATCATCAGGCTAGAGAGTGCACCATTGCTCGTACGACAGCTGGATCTTCGGGACTTCCACAGCCAGAGGGACGAGTCTACCTTATGACAGAGGAAGGAGCAGAGGCTATTCTGATTCCTAACGAGGACTAGAGACCGGGAACATTCTCGCATAGCTGGAGCAAACCGTGGGTCATCATTTCCTTTGTGATTCTTTCTAGCACCTAGCCTTTCCTTGTTGTTTCATATTCAAGACTTGTTTCTAAAGTCTCTGTATTGTTTCATATTGACCGCTTGTTTGATCCTTGTTGTCTCTTAGTACCTAATAAAACTACTTGTTCACTTCCTGTCATAACTTTGACTGTTAAAGAATTCATTTTGAACCTTCATAAATCTTTGGAAATTTCCTGGATAAAGCTGAGAAGTATTCGACGGCCTACTATGACGTGGCAGATGTGCACTGCAGTCGTTTACCTGGATTATGAAAACTGAAGTCCACTGCAGCCAGCTGCACACTGGCGAGGCATGGACTCTAAGTTAAAGTAATTACAGGTAATCATGGACTTTCGGGTATTATTGAGACTAAGTCCTAAATTCATATTGTTTTCTGATATCGGATAAAGTTGACAGAGTATTTTGGTAATATATCATTATCGGGACCATGGAACCGAAGGTTCACTGCAGCCGGATGCATATGGCGGGGTAGGAACTGTAGGGAAAGTGACTCCAGATATGTATGATTACCAGATACTATTGAGGCTATTATCCTTGACTATGTTTTCATGACTATCACTTTGTACCGCTTGAATTGTGCCAATTTGTTTTTGATTATTCTTGATCGTGCCTAATCGTGCCTAGCCGTGCCATCTGAAATTTCGAGGACGAAATTTTTTCAAGGGGGGAAGATTTGTAACTCCACTTTTCTAAATTGAGTTTTCTCCTGTAATTTACTTAAGATTTTATTTATTTTTCCACTAATTATCATTAATGATTTTTTAATTATTTGAATCCTTTATTAAAGAATTATTAAGATTTGTTAATTATAATTTCTCAAATTTCTATTTAAAACTCATTGATTAATCATTAGGGATTTTTACTAATCCTTATAATTAAGGTATTTTTAAAAAAAATTGGGTTGACTTGATGATTTTTCCTAATTATGACTATTATTGATTTTATAAATTAATTTTCCATTTAATAATTAATTTTCTTAGATTTCCTTTAATTTATTTGATTTTTCTTTAATCATTTCAGCTAATTCCTATTTTCCCAGCCCATTTCAAGTGGGCCAAGCCCGACCCATCCATTTATGGGGCGCGGGTCTTAACCTTCAACCCAATAACCCGCTCACCGCACCAGATAACCCATTATAACTCGACCGTTAAATTTGAACCTCCTCCTTCCCCATTTCATTCTCCTCTGCTCTATACAGAACGGCGACGACGACGACGACGACGACGGTGACGGCGACGCCGAGAAGACTCCAGTCTCCTCTAGAAGGTTCTCACCCTAACTGCCTATTCATCCCAACCGTCGATCCCAACAACCAAACTCTTCCCGACCGTCGGATCGTAACGGCCGCTGCCCGCCCAACCGTCGGTCAGGTGCCCGGCCAACTGCCTGACCGACGCCCCGCCTATAAATTGAGCCCAGCTTCCCTCTTCTTCATTCAGACTTGAGAGCGGCGAAGTCCTGCCAAATTGATTTCTGTCCTGTTCCTTTTCTCCGCCAACGACGAGCTCGTGGCCATGGCGAGCTAGGCGACTCTGTGAAGAAGACGAAGTGTCGACAACAGCCAAGCGTCGTGAAGTAAGTATCGCTCCTCTGTGTTCTTCGATTTCAATTTCTCCACTAGTCTTGATAGAGTTTCCTCTATTCATCAGCAGTCGGCCATGGCATCTACTTCGTAGACGATGATCGAATCTCGAATTGCTCACAGCTTCTGGACTCCTTTCTCTTTGATCGACTGGTAAGTATTCTACTCTTCCTTGAATTGGCAGTATTGATTTCAAACTTCTGAATGAGTTATTGATCCTCTGTTTTAGTTCGAGTTGGATTATTGCGATCGATCGATCGATCCGTTCAATTTTGATTCGGAAATTGTATTGGTGAGTTATGGAACTGATTTTGTATATCCTCTCCAATTTTTGGAGTCTTTGCCATTTGAATTGCACTCACGATCGTTCCTTCAATTCGTGCATACTACCTGTTTGATGAAATGCTAGACTCAACCTCAGAATCAGCTGTGGACTCGAGGACACCGTTTCGGACACGCTGGGAGCACGTCCAGTTCACTTCAAGCTACAGGTATCTTTCTATGTTCTTCCTGTGGGTTATTTTGTCGAGAGAGGACTCCATGTCGGCGTGTTTAGTTGAGGTATCGTAGTTTGACACGAGTTGATTGCACCACAGCGAACACGGGTCTTGTGGACACTGATAGTAGTTAAGGATTGATATCAGAGGATCGGTTTGCACTTAGGTAAGATTTGATTAAAGGACATGTAGCTAGCCGTTAGATTTAAACTCTGTACTGCTCTGTACTGGGTTTGAGTAATATTGTGGAGCCTTAGCCGTTATAAAGTGAGCCAGTAACAGGAAGTTGGGACCTATTAGAAAGCCAGTAAGGATTTTAAGCTATTTGCTTAGTTAAGATTGGGCTGGATTGATTTATTAGTTTGGGTGTGTTGAGTTGGTTATTAAATAAATTAGATTAGAAATTGCTAAGTATATGACCTGTTGGGCCAATCTTATGGGCCGAGCCATATATTTTTTTTTTAGTATATGACCTGTTGGGCCAATCTTATGGGCCGAGCCATATATATACACGTCTATATATGGATTTCTAAGACAAGTTATGTTGAGGATGCCTAAGCCTTGTTGTCACTTAGTTTAAGCAAGGTTGGTTAAAGAATTAGAAATAGTTGAGTAGAAGTCCCTAATTTAGTTGTGGGATAAATAGAATATTTCTAAATATTATTCTCTATTCTAGGTGATCTAAGAAGACTTGGACAAAACCCCGGAATTCAAGGCAAGTACATGTACTCAGTATTACCATCATTGCATGCATTGCACTCACACTTGTTATCGTGTCATTTATTTCACTTGTTCTCGATTGATTGATTGCATTGTTTCTCGTGTCGGGTGGGGGACGTTCTAGAGACATGTGATTGACTAATATTGGACAAACATTGCCTGATAGCATACTCCGTATGCCTGAGTCCATTTCGTGCGTGACTGATAGCATTGTCGTCAGACATGCCTGATTATTGCGTAACTGATAGCATTGTCGTCAGACATGCCTGATTATATATTGACTGATAGCATATTTTATATGCCTGATTACATATTAGTCCCCACATGTTGATAACGTCCAATTGCACATGTACACGTAGCTAGTGCATGCTTATTGTTCATCTTGTTCTCTGTCTTTCAGTTATATTTTGATGTACTGTTCCATTGATCTTTATGGTGAGTTTTATTGAGTTACATTGTACTTTGCTCCTTTCCTGACTAGATCGTTGATTACAGGTGAGATGGATCATAGATTATCATTCATGGATGACATTGGAGCTCACTTGATATTGATGTATCTAGTTTCATGTATAGGGATTGATTGAGTGTATTTGATTATATATTGTTGTTGTATCATTTATTTTTACCGGCTTTGTACCCGGATATTCATGTATAAGTTGTAATAATTGTATAGTAGATTGTTGTGATGGTTAGTATAGATTCCGTGATTAGATGATGTGATGAGATTATTTGTTATTGATGACCAGACGGCTCACTACCGCTGTCAACGACAGTGTAGGCCGGGCATGCATCGACCCGTACCCGATTATTCGGGAGCGGGGCGTGACACTTAGGCTCCATAATGGTGTTGCAACTGTGCACCTTCTTAACTCAATTCGTGTCGTGCTTGTACTTACTTTGTTCCAACCGACACCGTGCATGCGGATTGCCGCTCAGCACACCGAATCATCTATATGAAGGGTCACTAGCAATGTCAAGCTATCTTAGAATTGGCTGAGGATAGACAGCGATCATCCAAGTGGGTAGCTAGTCTGTGGAAGTTCCGAATCTCCTATGCGGTACATCCAGCATCCTGCTTTAGCCAACTCGCTTCCCCCGGGAACGACATGATCCCGAGGTCCCGGCGATCATGTCGAGGAAGACTACACCTTGTGTACAAATTGTCCATGACCACGCACCTACGACGACTTCTAGACTCGACGTAAATGCAAGGCCTACAGATGATATAACTTGCTTTCTTTTCTTTATTCAATACCATGCTTTCCATACTTCATGAGAGACTCCCAAGCCACGGGACCAGTCTCGGCGACAAACGGTCGCGTGAACTTTTCCATTCTTGAAACCCAAAAAATGGCTAATGTATAGCCTTCTTACTTGACTTGAACCATATGTGTCTATTACGTGCCATATACCGTAGCATCCTTATCATCCAAACGACCGTGTTTCGTGCCTTAAACCAATTGTGTCCTATGCGACGCTACTGACCAAGTCATACTTTATATGACGAGCCTTGAGATCGTAGAACTGTTGGCTATAACAACCACAGAAAACATGGGACAGTGTTTGCTATGACTAATTTAGCTCGTAGCATAACTTCTGCCTAAGTCAATCGTGCAATAACTTAACCCGTGGGACGAGCAAAGGCTAACCCAAGCCTTGCACCGTGAAAACGTACATTGAGACTTGTTGGACACTTCTGTTATGACAAGCATTGGACAGTGGGACAGTGCATGCTTTATCAAGCATTTATACGTGCGACGCCTATGACTTATGCTAAGTTCATAGCTTCGTGGCAACTTAGCATAGCTTCGTGGCAACATAGACCAACTTTCCTTCTCCCAAGCCACGGGACGAAGGACCGAGTGTCATTTTGAAAGCACATCATGCACAATTCTAAACCGACCGTGGGACCTTTTCATATTCTAACTCAATCCGACCCAAGTTGGGATTATTCCCTTAGCTATGTGGATTCGTCTTTTTTATTATCAAGCCTACTTGTGCAGTTGAAAACTTTCGTTTTATTAGTGCAAAGGTCAAGCTGAGACAAGTTCACCGAAGTCACTCACCTGAGCGAGGAGTTACCTCGGCCGAGCAGGACTTCGAGCAAGCCGTTGCATGGCTAAGTCCAACGTCGTTGGCATTTTGATTCCTCCGATTGAACTGAGCGGGACGGGCATTACATTATACACCACTCAGAAAAAAGTTTCGTCCTTGAAACTTACTAAGTACACACTTATCTACTTATCACTTGATGCTATATCCAATGGTTCTCGCACACACGGTCAATTTAGTTCTAGGGTAAGCCACCCGATCAATCAACATTGAAGTTCATTTCGAATCCAACGATCGCACTACCAACGATATTTTCTTTGGAACACACGATTTCAAAATCCTCAATATTTTTCCGTTCCTTTAGTCTTACTTGAATTCAACGTATCACTTAGTTGGATTATGCACATATTTAGGACGTCCCAGAAATACATGCATTTCAACCAAGCCTCGTGATAGAGAATCCGCCGTTACCACTCGAATCGGATCGTGCACTGGAATATATGCATTTCAGCCAAGCCTCGTGAGTGGTGTTTCCATATAGTTGAATCATTCTATCCATCAATACCATTCCCCAATCCTATCAATCCTCAAGATCAATCGTACCGATGTTACCTCTCAAAACACGGACGTCTTGCCTAACCGCTAGGCCATCTCTCAAGGCTAAAGTCAACAGTCAGTATTGGAATCATCATCCCCAAACAATAATATCAATACTGACCCTCAAATCCTAAGGTCAAACCAAAGTTGATAGTACGGAATTTTTCTACCCAAGCTCACATCACTCCAATTTCTAAACTTCGAGCATCGATTTTTCCTATTCGCACTTGCAACACTTAGTTCAAGGGGTCCGAATCATTTAGCAAAGCCATCCTACGGTAAGTTCAGCTCAACCAAATCCACTGCATATCACTATCGCGCGTCCAAACTAGCAATTTGCATAGTCTCTCTTCAAACATGTTTGATATAATCGAAGGAATTAAAACACCAACGACGTTGGATTTAGCCATGCAACGGCTTGCTCGAAGTCCTGCTCGGCCGAGGCAACTCCTCGCTCAGGTGGGTGGCTTCAGTGAACTTGCCTCAGCTTGGCCATCACACTAATAAAACGAAAGTTTTCAACTGCACAAGTAGAAGCTCGTTCGGCACGGAGCTCGCTTGGATGCGTCGAGGCACAGAGTTCCTTGGCATTTCGAGACCTGCGGCCGCATGGAGTCTGGACTTATACGGGACATAATATATGGACATCGCCTTCCGAAGCATCCGCAAGTTGCAGCCTTGAAGCTTGTATCGAGAGATGAGAGAGAGGAGAGTGACTTGTATTGTGAGAAGAATGAGACCGAGTGATTGTAATCATGGCCACGTGCCATATTGTAATCTTCGTTTCAATATAAATAAAGAGTTCTCATTTTGTATAATCATGTTGCCTTCATTTATTCAATGTTTCTGCTTGGGACTTCTGTGCGACAACCCCGTCGCTTAGCCTGTAATCGGCCGTTATGGAACCCGTCTTACGTGAGCGCAACCTAGGCTCACGCAGCATCATGCCTTAGCGAGGACGATCGGTCCTACGGGACCGGAGCGTGACATGATGGTATCAGAGCACGGCTTTACGTCCTTGGACTTCCGATTGAATTCTTTAACTCGAATGACTTCATACTAAATATCGTTTCCAAAATCAATATTGCTAGTGCGCTCTCTCTCAATGTTCCGCGGGATATCCATACAATAAGTCTATCTATTTTGCAAAATCTCACGAAGGAAAACTTTGATGAATAAAAGATGGTTTCACGTAAGTCACAGTTGGCTAAGTCGGGCTGGGCATATGCACCAAGAATTACGTTGACCTTAGCAAGTCGTGTGTGGGATTCAATTCGTTTTTGAACGAGACCGAGTTTGACTCGATTCATAGAATGTGGAATGACTACCGATAGAGATGCCATCGAACGATGTTATCGTCGATGCGATATAGATGAACGTGCTTGAAATTTGAGTAATAGTTCAAACGGAGATTCGAAGGGATCGATTGTAATTCGAACAATTGTTTCGAGGATTTATCGAATGACTTCATCCCTGAGTGGTGTATGAGATAGTCTCGGAGATGCCGATCGATTGAGGATGCGGGGTGCCAACGAGTCTATTAGCAAGCACGGTACTAAATGCAAAGTCACGCCCAACTTTGAAACACTCTCGCCTAACTTTTAACTTTGAAAGACTCTTTCTAAGGCTTTGTGTTTAGCACCGTGCTTGCTAATAGACTCGTTGGCACCCCGCATCCTCAATCGATCGACATCTCCGAGACTATCCCATACACCACTCAGGGATGAAGTCATTCGATAAATCCTCGAAACAATTGTTCGAATCACAACCGATCCCTTCGAATCTCCGTTCGAACTATTCCTCAAATTTTAAGCACGTTCATCTATATCGCATCGACGATAACATCGTTCGATGACATCTCTATGGGTAGTCATTCCATATTATATGAATCGAGTCAAACTCATTCTCGTTCAAAAACGAATTGAATCCCGCACACGACTTGCTAAGGTCAATGTAATTCTTGGTACATATGCTCAGCCCGACTTAGCCAACCATGACTTACGTGAAACCATCTTTTATTTATCAAAGTTTTCCTTCGTGAGATTTTGCAAAATAGGACTTATTGTATGGACATCTCGCAGAACATTGAGAGAGAACGCACCAACAATATCGATTTCGGAAACGATATTTAGCATAAAGCCATCAGAGTTAAAGAATTCAATCGGAAGTCCAAGGACGTAAAGCCGTGCTCTGATACCATTATGTCACGTCCCGGTCCCGTAGGACCTATCGTCCTTGCTAAAGCGTGATGCCGCGTGAGTCTAGGTTGCGCTCACGCAAGGCGGGTTCCATAACGGCCGATTACAGGCTAAGCGACGGGGTCGTCGCATAGAAGTCCCAAGCAGAAACATTTTATAATGAAGGCAACATGAGTATACAAAATGAGAACTCTTTATTTATATTGAAACGAAGATTACAATGTGGCACGTGGCCATGATTACAATCACTCAGTCTCACTCTTCTCGCAATACAAGTCACTCTGCTCTCTCTCATCTCTCGATACAAGCTTTAAGGCTGCAAGTTGCGGATGCTTCGAAAGAAGATGTCCATATATTATGTCTCGTATAAGTCCAGACTCCATGCGGCCGCACGCCTCGAAACGCCAAGGAACTCCGTGCCTCGACGCATCCAAGCGAGCTCTGCGCTGAGCGATCTTCTACTTGTGCATGCACATGAAAACTGTGTGGGTGTCAGTACACAACCGTACTGGTGGAGTGAGCTCCTCATCCACCCATACAAAACCAACGCGTTCATTTAGTTTGTGCAACATATCCTTTCGATTGTCTTTATAATCTTGTCTTAGGATCAGTTTTAGGACATGGATGTTTGGCCTATTTGTGTCTCTAGACCATCACCGTGCCATCGTGTCGATTACTTACTTATCGTTGCGCCTCTAGACCATTCTCGTGCTTGCAACATCAATATACCGACTCGTACTTGCCTTTCGTGTCATACTTCGAGACGCAATAACATGGTTGTGCCATAACTTGTTTTTGTTTCAAACATCGAGATCGTGCCTCACATCTCAACATGACTTAACCAAACTTGTCCTTACGGTCCTTCCAGACTTAACTCGAAATGACCAACCCAACTTGTGGAACTTGTGTGGATGACTCAAATACGATGCCACATTTCGTGCCGAAGCACGTGTCCTTGCTAAGCCAAATCTTATGCTCCATAATGATGCTGCAACCATACACACCTTCTTAACTCAATTCGTGGTGTGCTTCTACTTACTTTGTTCCGACCGACACCGTGCATGCGGATTGCCACTCAGCACACCGACTCATCTATATGAAGGGTCACTAGCAATGTCAAGCTATCTTGAACTTGGTTGAGGATAGACAATGATTATCCAAGCGGGTAGCTAGCCCGTGGAAGCCCCGAATCTCTTATGTGGTACATCCAGCATCCTGCTTTAGCCAACTCGCTTGCCCCGGGAACGACATGATCCCGAGGCCCTGACGATCATGTCGAGGAAGACTACGTCTTGTGCACAAGTTGTCCATGACCACGCACCTACGACGACTTATAGACTCGACGTAAATGCAAGGCCTACAGATGATATAACTTTGTTTTCTTTTCTTTATTCAAGACCATGCTTTCCATACTTCATGAGAGACTCCCAAGCCACGGGACCGATCTCGGCGACAAACAGTCGCGTGAACTTTTCCATTCTTGAAACCCAGAAAATAGCTAATATATAGCTTTCTTACTTGACTTGAACCATACGTGTCTATTACGTGCCATAGACCGTGGCATCCTTATCATCGAAACGATCGTATTTCGTGCCTTAAACTAATTGTGTCATGTGCGACGCTACCGTCCAAGTCATACTTTATATGACGAGCCTTGACATCGTGGGACTGTTAGCTATAACAACCGCAGAAAACGTAGGACAGTGTTTGCTATGACTTATTTAGCTCGTGGCATAACTTTTGCCTAAGTCAATCGTGCAACAACTTAACCCGTGGGACAAGCAAAGGTTAACCCAAGCCTTGTACCGTAAAAACGTACATTGAGACTTGTTGGACACTTTTGCTATAACAAGCATTGGACAGTGGGACAGTGCATGCTTTATCAAGCATTTATACGTGCGACGTCTATGACTTATGCTAAGTTCATAGCTTCGTGGCAACATAGACCAACTTTCCTTCTACCAAGTCACGGGACGAAGGACCGAGTGTCATTTTAAAAGCATGTCGTGCACAATTCTAAACCGACCGTGGGATCTTTCCATATTCTAACTCAATCCGACCCAAGTTGGAATTATTCCCTTAGCTATGTGGATTTGTCTCTTTTATTATCAAGCCTACGTGTGCAGTTGAAAACTTTCGTTTTATTAGTGTGAAGGCCAAGCTGAGGCAAGTTCACGAAGCCACCCACCTGAGCGAGGAGTTGCCTCGGTCGAACAGGAGTTCGAGCAAGTCGTTGCATGGCTAAGTCCAACGCCGTTGGCGTTTTGATTCCTCCGATTGAACTGAGCGGGACGGGACATTATAAAAGGTGTCAAGTAACTTGACAAAATCAAAACAGCATTTTACGAACATTCTACCCAAGGAGTTGCATACAAATTTTACAAGACAAGCACATATCGAAGCAAAAAAAAAAGCATATATATATATATATATATCAGCAATTTGAAGAGAGAGGAGCAGTACATTGTTAATGATCTCATAACAGATACAATTGGCAAATACAAAACTTTCACAATGGAATATATCCACTATACAACAAAAGGACTTATTTCATGATTCGTGTAACTCCCATATATGTTATCTACCCATTTCCTTGAATAGTATTTTATCCACAGAAAACAATGTGGAAAGTGTGTATCAAGACCCATGAAAGGGTTTCCGTGCTCCAAACATTAACTTCGGGTGAAATTTTGGTGTATGATAGGCATCAGTTGAAGAATTAAATGGTGAATATAAGCCAACCATACATCACCTTTTGATTGTGCAGACCTATTCCTGCCAGTGCCAAAAGGGTCAAATCGGTAGCAGCCACAACATTACTGCAAAAGAAATTGATAGTAGCCATTGTTTTATTTATACTTTTGAGTGTCGTAATTAGTGTAATGAATATTATTTGCCATCACACTACAATCAACTAGCTAGTAGTACAAAAAACAAAGATGCACCTGACTTGACGTACAGTTGCACCTTTTCTTCCTAAACTGTTGAACCATTGGAATATGCCTTTGTCATATGCAAGTTTCCAAATTGCACCATGACCACCAGGTTTGCACAATGGGGAGAGGGGTCTGGTTATCAGCCACTGACCATCTTCGGCAGCAACAACTGGCACCAGGGGCTAGAAAGCACAAAAATGGCTTTGACTGGGTCATTAACAACAAAACTTATTGTGAAAGGAATATACAAAGACAATTATAAAGCACTCGATGCTTATAATCATATAATACCTGCTCAAAAAGACGAAAATTTTGTTGGCCCCTCCCAAACCATGAAAGCCTTTCACATAGTGCAGTTACATGCTTGTGGTTGTTCTTTACTGAACTTGTCATGATTGCAACAGGGGTAATGGATTGTTTTCCATACAATTTAAAGTGGAGATACTCCCGAGCCTGATGTTCACATAAAGAGATCAGCTAGCATCCTTTTTGAAGGTGCAAGGAAGATACTAGGATGATACTAAATCACTTCTAGGCGATACAAAGAATTGGATAATCAAACTAAAAGTTGTTGGTTAGAAAAAAAAAAAAAGTAAATTAAAGAGAAGTGTTAAAGTCCCTTCCAGTACACAAAAACTTGTGTTGTGAAGATTGAGGATTATGTATTTATTTCCAGTAAGAAGATTATCAGTCATATGTACAATATTATAAACTAGAGAAAAGGAAAAGGCTTTGTGTGCTTTCTTAATTACATTTCTACACGGTTGTAAAATCTACAGTACAAATCATGTTCCATGCAAAATAGCATATATAGATAGTGAGATATAGTTGCACGATTAATTTCTTGTCTATAAATCACAGAAGTTGTATATAATGTATATACATAATCATATGAGAGAAACAAAGTAAATCTTATTCTTTGTCAATTGCATATTTGTGTTCTTCATCCCAACAATAAAAATGTTCATGTCGTAACTACACAAAATTTTCCCACCATCAACCCTCTAGATTACTGTTGACTCCTAGTCACAACAGTCTTGGCAAGGAGACTAACATCAGAATACCGAATGGTGAATAGGGAGACCTATTCTCTTAGTTACAAAAGATAAACAACCTAAACATGACAGGAATATCTAAAGATTGATGAGCTACACTAACATTTGAATCCAAAATTATAAGCATAAAACCAAACTGAAAAAAGGCGTCAAACATCTGTGTTATCTCAAAGAATTGGTCTCATAATCCTTGGTGAGAAGGTTGTCACATCAGACAAAGCCTGGTCGAGAGGGAGAATGACATTCCCTTGGGATTAAAAAGATAAAAGACAATACGTGAACAATATTTTTCCGTACTAAGGGAATTATATTACAACCTATGCTCCTTGCTAAACCCGCGGCTTATTACATCATCCTCTTTGTTCAGCCTCGCTCAGTTTTGGTACTATACACATCAATCCCCTATATTTTGCATCTGATGTATCCTTCACTCGATCCGCCGCTCGAGCTAATCTCCATGGCACGCTCCACTTGGATCGATCGACAGTCCCCACGATCCCCAGGTCGACCGTACGCTCTGGTCATTATTACATCCTCAATTTTACCTCGATCCACCACTTGTGTTGATCTTCACCACATGATTCACTCGGGCTAATCGGTGCTCCATGATCCGCCAACCATGTGGATTGCTTCTTCATATTTGACACTCAATCAATTGCTACATAAATATCTCAGTTTGTCCCTTTTTTAATAAACGCCACGGTTCCTGATATTGAATGTAGCTCTCACACTGGATGGGGTGTCGTCATACTGGAAACTAGATATCAAGTGATATATTGAACATATAAGGAATCAAATATCGGGCTATATATGGGATTCACTTCGAAAATGACATGTGTCACAACAATCAAAAGATTAATATAACTCTAATAAGTATCCATGAAAAGTTCTAATAATCAACAACTCAAAGGTGGTCAAACTCAATTGTTCTAATAATACAAAGCCTATTCCTACATTTTTGGGGGTCACCTATTTAAATCCCGTTCTTCCATTTGGCTCTGGTAAGAGTCGTGCCCTCTATAACATTAAAAAAAACATATCCTTTTTAGCCTCAATCCGAGTTTCTTTAGGCCTAACCCTAGAACCAACTCCTTTGACTAATATCTTATAGCTCATCCTAACCAATGCATCAATTGGTCTATGTTCAAACCACCTAAGACAATTTTCTCTATCTTACAGTCAATTGGTGTTACCTCCAACCAAGCTTTCAAGCACCAACCACCTGATTCAGAAGTCGGAACCACTAAAACCTTCCTAAACTGTCAAAAGACTCGAAATCTACTCATAAGAAGGGTCTAAAATCTGAAACTCGTCCATCTTAGCATTCTCATCTCAACAATGCTCATTCTCTGGACATGTTTTTTAGTCGCACAACAATTTGATCCATAAAGCATGGCTGGTTTTATAGTGTTCTCATTTCAACTGAAAGAACATAGAGATGAAGGGCATGGACCATGTGTGTGAGGGTTGGGATAATAGGAAATATACATGTTGAGAATCAATAAGGGACTTTTAGTCCCACATCGGAATATGTAGTATGTAGAGGAGCTAGACTCCCTATAAGTAGTGAAGTAGTCCATCAATAAAATCATCCAACCATTATTTTCTACATGGTATCAGAGCCATAACTGTAATGCCCCGCTCCGCATCGGTGCATTACGATGAGTCGTTGACTCGAAGAGTTGCGTTGACCCGATAAGGTATCGATGCGAATCGATGCAAGTGTTGCGTTGGCCAAAGGTAAGCTTTGAGTCGGTTGGAATCTATGAATCGAATCGATGCAAAGAGTAAGTCCCGCTTGAGCAAGTGCTGATTTTAGTTGATCTGGTGTGCAGGCTATGCTTCTACGCTGGACGATAAGAGGTCGGCATTTTGCCTTATGCAATGAAGTGTCCGCAAAACCAAATCGAGGCCCTGTAACGGATTGTGGCATGGGCGCGATAGGCCAAATCAACCGAGTAGTTCAAAGGAATGGCTAAGTCCGGGAGTCAGCTATGCGATCGAGTTATGGAAGCGAGACGCTTCAATCGGCAAAACGGCAAGGCGTATCGGCTTAAGGTGGGCGGGTTCTTGACTCTCTCTCCCTATTCCTTCACGTCTTAATAAAATATGTTATGGTATGCGTAAGATGTTATCGAATTAGCGAGCGTGGCTCGGCGACGAAAGGTTTGAGTATGTGTCGAACACTAAGATAGAACATTGAACAATCGAACAATTGAAGCGACGTGCATCAAGTGCACGAGTCGCGATAGGGCATGATGGTAGAACATTGAAAGACAACATCGAGATGTGCATCAGGTGCACGGCTCCGAGAACATTGAACTCTAGGCGTAGAACATTGATTATGATGCTGAGCGTGCCTTTGTGCACTTAAGCTACGAAAAGACTAAGTAAATACGGAAGTAGGCTATGCGAATAACATTATGAACGGGACGCGTGATTATGAGTATGAGACGACTAAGCCGTTGGGCGTTGTGCATCAATATGGATGTGTTGGGGCATAACGCCGACGGAGCTCCCCATATAAATGGTGGATTATGTTTATGGCACGGGCAACCGTTTATGGCACGGAGAACCGTTTATGTGCGAGATTATGTTTATGGAATACGAGATTGGTTGGTATGCTATGGATTGTATGATATGGAACGTATTGCATGGTCAATGGACTCGGATTGCCCGTGCACGGGTGCGGCTTCCCTCGAACGGTTACGCCGGGGCGCCGGGACCGTTCGGCCTAGGAGGAAATTATGTGTGGTATTTATGGTGCACAATACTCGGACGGATTGCGACCGTCCAGTGCTGTGATAAGCTATGATATCCGTAAGTTTGGGATCCTTCGGATACTGGGCTAGCAACCCGTATCGAAGCGATTGTAGGCTTACACATATGAGATGCCAAGTCCATTACGGTGCGACACACCGTGACCTTCATATAGATAGGGCCGGTGGGCTGAGATGAGAGCTGGGTGCAGGCGCAGGGCCTGCTACCCATTATGCATATGTTTACGTTTATGATTGGTCGGTTGTACGAAACGATTATGTTTGCTTATGCTAAGTTCTAACCACTGCAGGCTAAGGGAAACGGGACGAGATGAGCACGAACACTATGTTTATGTTTCAGATTATGTCTAACTGTATCTGCTGCAGGAACACGGTGTGGGACACATTTAAGTTATGTGCTATGTTTAAGTGTTGCCATGAAATTGATCCTAAGGCTAAATAGAAAGACCACAAAGTAAGATGCATGTTTCACTAAATGAATAAGTGTTTGGTTTGGTTGCGAGCGGGTCTTGATCAGTGCAAAGCGAGGACGAAAGCACTAAACCCCCACTAGTTTATGTGCAGGTTCAGGTTATGATCAGCTCGGGGCGGAGCTTGGCTTGGACGTGCCGAGGCATGGAGTCCTTGGCGTTCAAGAGGAGCTTCCGCATATGCGTTCGGACTTGCGACATGGAGATGTTCGGCCGAAGACTACTTGGTGGCTATATAGAGGCATAATGTATGAAACAATGTAATCCTTTGTGAGCTAAGAGAGATCATGAGCGTTGTAGCCAATTGGCATTTTATGTTGGGCTATTCAGAGCCTTTGTAACCTTCGGTTCAATATGAATAAAAGAGATTCTTATGTTTTACCTTGTTTTCTTCCGCTGCTTATGTTATCGATTTGAGATAGTTCTATGTGAACCTGTTATCTTGCCTTGCAAGAGCGCAACTCCAGGCTCGTGCGGCATCACGCCCCAGCGAGGACGATGATTCGGGTTAAATCTAGCGAGGACGAGCGATTTCCTGGGTCGGGGCGTGACAAGTTGGTATCAGAGCGGTTCCATCCTTTGGACCGTGCGTGAATCTCTTTAACCCTCAGTTTCTTCGATATCGAAATTCAGTTGACTCTAAGTTGTTTCCGCAACCGCATGGCTCATGGATCTGCTCGACGCTACATTGGATGTTCCATACAATAAGTCTATATTAAGTGCGTACGTCTGCCACAAGTATGTCGTGACTATCACGTTATCTCCGGGTGCCGTCGGAGAGTGTTGGTTGCACGAAGTGCAACGAGTTATGGAATGCTGGTCGCACGAAGTGCAACGAATATGGTGATGTTGGTTGCATGAAGTGCAACAATATGTGTGGTCGGTCGCACGAAGTGCGAGGAGCTATGTGTTATCGGTCGCACGAAGTGCGAGGCGTTATGTGTTATCGGTCGCACTGGGTGCGAGAAGATATGTGTTGTTGGTTGCACGAAGTGCAACGGGTCGATATGTGAGGCGATGCGTGTTATGTGGCTATACGAATGGTTACGTGTTGTTGGTCGCATGGAGTGCAGCAAGTCGTGGATCATTCGTTGCATCGGTACAACGAGTCGATATGGTATGATGTGCGTTGTATGGCTATGCGGATGGATAGCAATATGTTAAGTGAGATTGAGTAAAGACCTTAAGTATCAAGACTAAGTTGTTGCACGAGCTGCAACGAGCGGAATTCGAAGATCGCGGATGCGATAGTAACGAGTCGAGTTGGTCGCTAAGTCGAGTTGTATAGACGAACGTTTATGTTGGTTGTATGACGCATTGAGCTTTGAATAAGCGAATGTTACGGGCATGATCGGTATGGTCGCCATGGTACGGTTAGATCGAATGTATGTCAAACTTGAGTTAACGTTAGAGCTGGGATCGGAAGGATCGCCATACGGGATAGTTGATTGAAAGATAGACGTTGGACCTATGCGGAACGTAATGCCGAGTAATGACTCGATTCCGAGTGGTATATGCAATACCAATTATGCGAGCAAGCGTGGTGAAGTATTGTGTCGATAACGATAGGCTCGATCCTGAGTGGTATATGGAATACCACTTGGCGATATCTATGTTAAACCGGTTGGCGACTTGCGATAGGTTTCGTCGAAACGATTATGTGGTTACGATATGTTTGTCCGCAACGGATGGAATGGTATCGAGACTCGAGTGGAAATGATGCGATAGGAGTCGATATAAGTATGCTTTGGTGAATTAGTTAAATGAGTATGCGTGAAGTCGTGCCTACGGAGGATACGTCGGACGAGGGTTCGTTAAGTATAAGTTGAATGATAGGCCGAGCATATGCGAATGAATGTTGCGTTGAGGAAATAGTCGACCCGGTCGGACTTATGTTGAGTTAGTACGGAGACTTCTTCGGAACATGTTGAGTAAGTACGGAGAAATTGTGCGAACGAATTTGGGTTAACGCGATGAATCGGTAGCACGATTGGAAGTGCGAGTTAGGGATATGAGAATGGATATGTGAATTTGAAATTATGTCGCAACGATGTTAAGTAGTTATAACTGAATAGATCTTGATAAGTGCGAGACTTGATTCGTATTCGAGTTCGGATAATGGCAATGATTGCAACGGGTTTGAGCTTATGAGAAAGGAAGATGTTCAAGTTATGCATATCGACGATGGTATTGAGGCGTATCAAAGACGATATGCAATAACTCGGGGATACTCTGATCGAATGAACGAAAATTATGTTGAGCATTGTTGTTGGACGAATAAGATGCAAGTTAAGTTGAAGGTAGTTGGATGATGGCGGTAGGAATGCTTCGAGACATTGAGAGTGGATGTATGTTACTCGGAAGAAAACGAGAGTGTTTGGATTTCTTCGCGGATCACCACTATGTTGACATTCTTGTCTTGAGCGAGCGCAACACCAGCCTCGCACATGCGTCACGTCAAAATTAGAACGATCATTCCGCGTGAGCACTGGTATGGTGATTCATCCAGTGGGGATGATCGAACTTGCAAGGCGTGGCAATTTGGATATGGATTTGTGGTTTGATGCGAAGGTGGAATTGAGGATTGTGCGATATTGTCAACGGCAGTGCCTAAGTGACTCGAGTAGTAACGGCACATCAGTTGTGCGGGGGTAGACAAATTATGGATTGGTATGTCGGATTGGGTAAAAGTCGAATAGGAAATGTCGGGAATTGATTTGGCTCTGCGATAGGATATAGCATGGCTCGTTGTAACTGTCCCTCGTTGATGATCTTCAATTATCGAGCGTAGTTTCGGGGCAGATGACCCTAGAAGACTTGACCGCCAAATCAAGTAAATGTTGAAGTCCCATAGGATGACCCTAAAGAAGTCGCGTAAGAAGGATGACGAATGAGGTAGTGCATGTTGAGGATAAGTCTAAGCGAGTGAGTATCGTGTCTCGAAAGTTAGCGAGTACTAGAATCGATATGGTCAAGAAAAGTTATGTTGGATCGAGTAGATGTTGAGGAACGTGCTTAGCGTAGTGACGCGGTAAGGCAATTGCAAGAATTCTGCAATATGCGAGAGCGATAGATAGTAGAACGACCCTAAGAGTTGTGTCGTAGGTCGTCTTAAGTAACGATTAGGCTATGTGTATTGAGCGTGCGATCTATGTTACGAAACGCACAAGTCGGGATTGAATCGAAGTTTGAGTAAAGGATTTGTACTCGGTCGAGTATCGGAGATAGGCATATCGTAAGAGACCTTGGGTCGGAAAGATTGTTGCCTTTGAGCATCGTAGACTCAAGTTAACCTCTTGTGTCGGGAGAGCGCGAGCATGATGTCTGGATAAGTTGCCTAGCGGGGGTAGCCCCAGACTCGATGCGCGGGTAGTTCGAGAACGTAGATCGTATTGAGATAGTTGCGTGCGATACTTAGTACGGATTGTAGGCAAAAGGAATTTGTGACATGTTGACATAGTCCATGTCGTTAAGGCTAAATGTTATGAATGATGGGACAAGAGACTCGAGATATGCGAGAGATAGGAAACGGTTGGGCGAGTAGGTGTTGCAGAGAATTGTTGTGATCGGATGCGCAATGACTTGATGCAATGCATGCGTTAGATGGCCGACGAGAGACTTATAAGATCGAAGTTATGGTTGAATTAAGTTATGTGCAAGATGTTGGAAGATGATCGCAAGTTATGGGATGATGCATATGAAGAGTATTTTGGGAATAGGCGCTAAGATATGACTAATTCGAGTATGAAACGATGGATGCGTGAGGATTTAAGTTGAACTTGTTAGTTGTCCCGATATCCTACAACTGAGCTTGGCTGAAATGCATATATTGGTGGGACGCCTAAAATATGTGTATGATCCAGACTGAGTTGTATGATTCAACGATAGTAGCACGAGATCGTGAAGCGATCTATGCGAGGTTCGAGGACGAACCTGATTTTGAGTGGTATATTATGTAATGCCCCGCTCCGCATCGGTGCATTACGATGAGTCGTTGACTCGAAGAGTTGCGTTGACCCGATAAGGTATCGATGCGAATCGATGCAAGTGTTGCGTTGGCCAAAGGTAAGCTTTGAGTCGGTTGGAATCTATGAATCGAATCGATGCAAAGAGTAAGTCCCGCTTGAGCAAGTGCTGATTTTAGTTGATCTGGTGTGCAGGCTATGCTTCTACGCTGGACGATAAGAGGTCGGCATTTTGCCTTATGCAATGAAGTGTCCGCAAAACCAAATCGAGGCCCTGTAACGGATTGTGGCATGGGCGCGATAGGCCAAATCAACCGAGTAGTTCAAAGGAATGGCTAAGTCCGGGAGTCAGCTATGCGATCGAATTATGGAAGCGAGACGCTTCAATCGGCAAAACGGCAAGGCGTATCGGCTTAAGGTGGGCGGGTTCTTGACTCTCTCTCCCTATTCCTTCACGTGTTAATAAAATATGTTATGGTATGCGTAAGATGTTATCGAATTAGCGAGCGTGGCTCGGCGACGAAAGGTTTGAGTATGTGTCGAACACTAAGATAGAACATTGAACAATCGAACAATTGAAGCGACGTGCATCAAGTGCACGAGTCGCGATAGGGCATGATGGTAGAACATTGAAAGACAACATCGAGATGTGCATCAGGTGCACGGCTCCGAGAACATTGAACTCTAGGCGTAGAACATTGATTATGATGCTGAGCGTGCCTTTGTGCACTTAAGCTACGAAAAGACTAAGTAAATACGGAAGTAGGCTATGCGAATAACATTATGAACGGGACGCGTGATTATGAGTATGAGACGACTAAGCCGTTGGGCGTTGTGCATCAATATGGATGTGTTGGGGCATAACGCCGACGGAGCTCCCCATATAAATGGTGGATTATGTTTATGGCACGGGCAACCGTTTATGGCACGGGGAACCGTTTATGTGCGAGATTATGTTTATGGAATACGAGATTGGTTGGTATGCTATGGATTGTATGATATGGAACGTATTGCATGGTCAATGGACTCGGATTGCCCGTGCACGGGTGCGACTTCCCTCGAACGGTTACGCCGGGACGCCGGGACCGTTCGGCCTAGGAGGGAATTATGTGTGGTATTTATGGTGCACAATACTCGGACGGATTGCGACCGTCCAGTGCTGTGATAAGCTATGATATCCGTAAGTTTGGGATCCTTCGGATACTGGGCTAGCAACCCGTATCGAAGCGATTGTAGGCTTACACATATGAGATGCCAAGTCCATTACGGTGCGACACACCGTGACCTTCATATAGATAGGGCCGGTGGGCTGAGATGAGAGCTGGGTGCAGGCGCAGGGCCTGCTACCCATTATGCATATGTTTACGTTTATGATTGGTCGGTTGTACGAAACGATTATGTTTGCTTATGCTAAGTTCTAACCACTGCAGGCTAAGGGAAACGGGACGAGATGAGCACGAACACTATGTTTATGTTTCAGATTATGTCTAACTGTATCTGCTGCAGGAACACGGTGTGGGACACATTTAAGTTATGTGCTATGTTTAAGTGTTGCCATGAAATTGATCCTAAGGCTAAATAGAAAGACCACAAAGTAAGATGCATGTTTCACTAAATGAATAAGTGTTTGGTTTGGGTGCGAGCGGGTCTTGATCAGTGCGAAGCGAGGACGAAAGCACTAAACCCCCACTAGTTTATGTGCAGGTTCAGGTTATGATCAGCTCGGGGCGGAGCTTGGCTTGGACGTGCCGAGGCATGGAGTCCTTGGCGTTCAAGAGGAGCTTCCGCATATGCGTTCGGACTTGCGACATGGAGATGTTCGGCCGAAGACTACTTGGTGGCTATATAGAGGCATAATGTATGGAACAATGTAATCCTTTGTGAGCTAAGAGAGATCATGAGCGTTGTAGCCAATTGGCATTTTATGTTGGGCTATTCAGAGCCTTTGTAACCTTCAGTTCAATATGAATAAAAGAGATTCTTATGTTTTACCTTGTTTCCTTTCGCTGCTTATGTTATCGATTTGAGATAGTTCTATGTGAACCTGTTATCTTGCCTTGCAAGAGCGCAACTCCAGGCTCGTGCGGCATCACGCCCCAGCGAGGACGATGATTCGGGTTAAATCTAGCGAGGACGAGCGATTTCCCGGGTCGGGGCGTGACAATAACTCTCTCTCTCTCTCTCTCCACAAAAAAAAAACACAAAAAAAAAAATTTTTTGCTGCCCCCCCTTCCCTTGCCGACCCCCCCTCGCAGATCCCCCCCTTACTGACCTCCACTACCCTCGCCGACCCCCCCACCACCGGCGGCACCCCCCCTTCCCAAACCCTAACCCTAGCCACCACCATGTCTAACCCTAGCCTTTCCATCTACTACAAACCCTAGCCGTCAAAAATAAAAAATAAAAAATAAAAAATAAAAAATAAATAAAAAGAAAACCGGCGTATTTCGAAGACAGACGGCTGCCAAATGCTTTATTTGCACCAACTCTGATCCTCGCTTACGCCGTTTGGAACTAACAAATGCTTTATTTGTTATTCCTTCTTCACATCGGGATCTCTACAGAGACTGATCATGTCTTCTCTGGTGACCTGACGTGTTCACTTTACATGCGCGCGCCGGTACTGGCCAAGTTAGTAGCGCATTCGTAAAGTCTGTGACGTCGGAGAAGAAGACGACGAAGACAAAGACGACGACGAAGTTGGGGAAGTTGCCGACTCCGACGTCGAAGACGCCGAAGAAGACGACGAATAGGGTTCACAGTTGAAGAAGCCATGGATTCAATCAGTGGCAAACTAACGGCCGAAGAGATGAAGGCCTTGGTTGATGATATCTTATCAAAGAGATTAACCGAGGCAACCCCACGTGTGATCCATACTGATGTGGATCCGTCACCTTACAAAATGGGGAAATTGGAGAAGCTGGAGACGAAGTTGGAAGGAACGTCCAACTACTTGAAGTGGTCGCGGCAGGCGATGCGGACGCTGAAGAGACGTAGCTTGGTTGGCTATGTCACTGGCCAAGCCAAGGCGCCAGCCGATCACTCCGCAAAGGAGTTTGCTGTTTGGGAGATTGTCAACAACGTAGTGGCTGGGTGGTTGACTGCCTCATTAACCGACCAGGTGTCGGGCAATGTCGAGGCAATGGAGGCTGCTGCTGATATATGGCGAACTCTAAAAGATATGTACTCCGGCTCCGGCAACCCTATGCGAGTCTTTCAACTGCAAGATGAACTCGATAGGGTGGCCCAAGACGAACGTACCATCTCTGAGTACGCAGCCCTGTTGAAGAAGTACTGGTCTGATCTGGATCATTATGATCCGCTTGGGATGGAAGATGCACAAGTCGAACCGGCATTCGCAAAGTACTTTCAGACGTTCCTGGCTTATATTTCGCGGCAGCATATGATGAAATTCCTGAAGGGACTACACCCTGTATTTGAACAGAGACGGAATATCCTCCTATCCCAACCCACGCTTCCGACCTTGGAAGAAGCTATCGCCGTCATGACACAGGAAGAAGCTCGACTGAAGTTGATGCCCAACAAGGGCTCCTACCAGGGGGAGCAAGCCGCGGTTGAAAAGTCTGCCCTTGCTGCCTTCAATCAACCTCCATCTGTGGGTGGTGTTTGCCACAATTGTGGTGACTCCGGACATTACATCTGATTTTGTCCAAAACCCTTGCGCAATCAGTCTAATGATCGAGGACGGGGTCGTGGCGGCCGACGTGGTAGTAGAGGAGGATATGCTGGTAGAAGGGGCGGACACAAAGCAAATCTGGCGGAGGATGGGGGAGAGAATCAACTGGCTGAAATAACCCCGCTTGAGCGGGAGTTCCTTGAGAAGTTGCGAGGCACAAAGCTGGGTTCGACCGACAGTCCTGGGACGTCTTCTACCTCGGGAGATCACATCACTTGCTTTGCCCAAACCAGCACTGGTAATTCTGCGCGTGCTCTTGCATCTGTCCATCAGCCAGGATGGATTATGGACTCTGGGGCATCTTGCCATGTCACGGGATCCCGTGGTGCGTTTCAGGACTATACTCACCTACCATTGTCGGAGAGTATTCAGACCGCTGATGGTACATCCGGCCCTGTAATGGGTAAAGGCACTGTCGCATGCACCCCTTCCATCACTCTAACCAATGTCTTACATGCTCCGTCTTTTCCTGTCAATCTTCTATCAATTAGTGCCATTATACTTGATCTTAACTGTACTGTTTCCTTTGACATTCCTACGGTAACTTTTCAGGAGAAAGGGACAGGACGACGACTTGGGACTGGCACATGGCATAAGGGACTGTGGTATTTAGACAGGACTGGACTGGACAACGCATTGGCATCCTTGGTAGCAGACGCACCACCAGAAGCTTCCTGTCGCAGTGTTGAAGCTGACTTACTACTCCACCACCAGCGTGTCGTTCATTCCTCTTTTCAAGTTATTAGTCGAATGTATCCGTCCTTATATCAAAGGGCTAATAAAGAGAAGTTATTTTGTGATGCTTGTGAGTTGGGAAAACATACCAGAAGCTCGTATGTGAGCTCGGGGAATAGGAGTTCAGCTGCTTTTGACATGATACATTCGGACGTATGGGGCCCTTGTCCTACAACCGGAATTAACGGCTTTCGATGGTTCGTCACCTTTATTGACTGTTATACCCGCGTGACATGGGTCTACCTTATGAAGAATAAAAGTGACGTCCTTGAGGCCTTTCGGGACTTTCATCGACGGGTGAAAACACAATATGGCGCTAAAATTAAGTGTTTCCGGTCTAACAATGGGACGGAGTATACTAATAAGCGGGTTGCTGAGTATTTTTCACTCATGGAATACTACATCAAACTTCATGTGCTTATACTCCGGCACAAAATGGTGTGGCTGAACGAAAGAACAGACACCTGCTGGAAGTCGCACGGACGATGATGCTGGCTATGAATGTCCCGAAACACTTATGGGGGCAGGCTATATTGACGGCCTCTTATCTCATCAACAGAATGCCATCTCAAGTATTGGACTGGAAGACACCGTTGAAGATGCTTACTGGGGCAACTACATACAATGTTCCACCGAAAGTTTTTGGATGTGTGTGCTTTGTCCAAGATAATAGGCCAGGCGTTGGCAAACTGGATCCTAGGGCAGTTAAATGTGTCTTTGTCGGTTACACGGCGACTCAGAAGGGATATGCCTGTTGAAGTCCAGTCGAGCGGAAGATGTTTGTCAGCATGGACGTTACATGCAGAGAGCTCGAACCATACTATGGTTCGGATGAAGGTTCAGCATTTGGTGACACACCTAACACAGATGGTGTTCGATGTGAGGGGGAGATAATAAGCCCAAATGTGGTCGTCGGATCGGTTCCGTGTCCGGTTGTAGAAAACTGGACGAAAGGGGGAGAGCACAGTGACTCAGATACAGAGAATGAAGAAGAAGATACATATGTTACGCAGGGGGAGCAGCAGACAAGGAAAAAGGAGCTCCAAGTCTACAGAAGGAGACAACAGAAGTCCAGTACTGTGCCTATGTCGTATCATGTGCCTACTGTACCAAGTCCCTCGTCTACTCCTGCTCCAACTCCTGAAGATGTTGCCCCCGTACTGAATCACTCGGATTCTGATACGGATCTCGCCGACTCGGATGGTATGATCTCTCCACCACCTATTGCTCCCTTAAGGAGATCTTCTCGCATCAATGCGGGTAAGGCTCCTGCTCGTTTTGATGATTACGAACATGACATTGCCAACTTCTTGTCTTATTCTAACATTTCTTCGAATTATCGAGCCTTCATTGCATCGTTAGACTCTACTTCGTTGCCCAAGTGTTGGCAGGAAGCAAAGAAAGATCCAAGGTGGAAAGCTGCAATGATGGAAGAACTTGGGGCACTGGAGAAAAATAAGACATGGGAGTTGGTTCCATTACCCAAAGGGAAGAAAGCTGTGGGATGCAAATGGGTGTACACAGTGAAAGAGACGCCAGAAGGAAAAGTAGAACGGTACAAGGCAAGGTTGGTTGCAAAAGGATTCACACAGTCATATGGAATAGACTATGATGAGACGTTTGCCCCAGTAGCAAAAATGAGCACCGTGAGAACTCTGGTCTCCATTGCAGCGAACTATGGGTGGAAGCTGTACCAGCTGGATGTGAAGAATGCCTTTCTTCATGGGGACCTGCAAGAAGAAGTATACATGGAGCTTCCGCCAGGGTGCTACGCAACGGAATCAGACGGAGGGACGTCGCAAGGAAAGGTGTGTAAACTGAAGAAGTCGCTATACGGGCTCAAGCAATCTCCTCGAGCCTGGTTTGACAGATTCAGAAAGGCTGTTACAGGCATGGAATACCGTCAAACAAATGCAGATCATACGGTCTTCCTCCAGCATGCAAGAGGCCACATCACTATACTTGCTGTATATGTGGATGATATAGTGATCACAGGTGATGATGAAGTCGAGATCACTAAGCTGAAGTCAAAACTCGCGAAGGAGTTTGAGGTGAAGAATTTAGGAGCGATGAGGTACTTTTTAGGTATCGAAGTGTGTGAAGGCGAACAGGAAATTGTTCTATCACAAAGAAAATACGCACTAGATCTGCTGAAGGAGACAGGGATGCTGGGATGCAAAGCAGCCGTTACTCCAATTGACCAGAAGAGTAAGTTTGGAGCAGAAGCAGGAGAGCCTGTTGATCGTGAAAGATATCAAAGACTTGTAGGGAGATTGATTTATCTGGGACACACTCGCCCTGATATCTCATTTGCGGTGAGTGTAGTGAGTCGCTACATGCATGATCCAAGAAAGGGTCATATGGAAGCAGTATTTCAGATCTTGAGATATCTGAAAGGAACGCCGGGAAAGGGGCTATGGTTCAAGAAGAATGGACGCATAGAAGTTGAGGGATACTGTGATGCAGACTGGACGAGCTGCATAGACGACAGAAGGTCTACCACAGGATACTGTGTTTTTGTAGGAGAAAATCTGGTCTCATGGAGAAGCAAGAAACAGTCAGTGTTAGCACGGTCGACAGCTGAAGCAGAATACAGAGCAATGGCTCTGGGAGTGTCAGAGTTGTTGTGGGTGAAAGCATTGCTGACAGAGTTGCAGCTGGATAAGGGAGCACCATTGCGTCTTCTGAGCGATAGTCAAGCTGCAATAAGTATAGCTAACAATCCAGTTCAGCACGACAGAACGAAGCACATCGAGATTGATCGATTCTTCATCAAGGAGAAGCTGGAACAAGGGATACTGAAGATTGACCATGTCCGCTCAAAAGAACAAGTTGCAGATTGTCTGACTAAGGGTCTTAGTTCATTAAGTCTGTCGAAGCTATGTAACAAGATGGGGATGATCAATATCTATCGCCCATCTTGAGGGGGGGTGTTGAGAATCAATAAGGGACTTTTAGTCCCACATCGGAATATGTAGTATGTAGAGGAGCTAGACTCCCTATAAGTAGTGAAGTAGTCCATCAATAAAATCATCCAACCATTATTTTCTACAATACACAAGCAAATACAGCATGCCGTGAGAAAAAGTTCACAAGTTCTCATCGCTAGAATTTAACTCGAACATGTAACTAACTTAATTATAAATAATAATAGTTAAGTAAACCTTATATGGATGGTACAAATTAATCCTAGTAAACACCCACATAAAGTGAAATTAGAAAAGAAGACCAAATAACTAAACAGGATTTTTAAAATGGAACCTGAAAGTTCTTAAGAACTTGAATATTTTATTAAGAGTATGTCAAAGTATTTTGATAGACAACCTAGTGCTAATAAAAAGTCAATTCATGCAAGTTGCAGCCTGAAGATATAAAATACCGCTTGAGTTCTGCATTACTAGTAATGGCATGTGCTGCAATGAGCTACAGAAGATGATGTGATACCTGAAGATCTCTAATCAGACCTTCCAACAAAGTTCGTCCACAATAAGGAAGCATTGCAGCAGGCAGACAGTCACCTGTTTTGCTATCAACTAAACCGAGCCGATCCCCTGCACCGCCAAGAGGATAAATCTCACCCAGTTCTGGCAAGCCCTACAAGATGATGGCAAACTATTAGACATCGGTAACCCTTTTCTTCGGTCCTACTCCAACAGTCACAAGTTATATCACGCTAACCTCAATACCCCACATAGCCGCTTGAGATGCATATTCTGTATTTTCGACAAGATTGTGCCCATGAGGAACATGAAGTTTTAAAAATTGTTCTACAGATTCATGTAGATGAGACCAATTTGCTTCTGCTTCTAGAGGAGATAGATGCTCTAATACCAGGATCTGATATCTGGAAAAGAAGTTCATCAGAGTTCAGGTAGCTGCTAGAACTTAAGAATGTATCAGTTTGAAGGTGGGTCAAAAACATACAACTTCAACACAATAAGAAATTGTCTGGTGAATCGGAGATAATATGTATATACTCGAGCATAATTATACAAGTTTTTTGATAACCCTGCAGTTTACATAAACTAGAATTGCAAGTGCATTACATATAGCCATTTGCTAATGAAGAAATCCAAAAATATTTTAAATACCTTGAGCTGTTTATGAAACTTCACTATTGGCATGAATTAAGAACAAGTTCCCGTATGAAAGATTCAAGTATGAGAACAATGAAACTTGTTTTTCCAAGTTCCATATATAAACCTAAGATGGAGTTCCACGAAAGAATGATGTAACTCAAAATTTGTCAAAGATACTAACTAGACAGAGCAGGATTACCCTTGAGATTATGAGAGTGACGGTGTACTACATAATATAACTTCATCAAATATTCCAGGGATCAGAATGTTTGAATGGAAATACCATTCTTTTACACTCTTTGGCTTGTGCAATAGCCATGAATGGTCAACTCCCAATATCAAAATCAAAATCTATATCATAACCCTTCGTCTAGACTATTTTCTACTTAAGAAGAGAAAGAGGGGGGGGGGGGGGGGCGGGGGGGGCGGGGGGGGGGGGGGGGGTTTCAGAACTTGGTTGCAAATAGTTGGTCTACCTACGTGACAACTAGCCTTCTAGGACCTCTTTCTCATAGCTGTAGTGCCCCGCTCCTAGTCGGAACAAAGTAAATTTAACCCTTCCTATCTATGGATTGGCTTCTTTAAGAATTGAGTCCTAAATACAGTGAAATGTGTCTTAGATAAAACTCTATATATAAGTCTCTTCCTCAAGCGTTTTTACTGTTCGTTTCGTTTTTCCTGATGCATTCGTTGTTGGTTTTATGAATACGTTTTCGTGAATGTTTTCGATATATTTCATTGCTTGTCTTCATCGATTTCCGCATTCGTATCAAATTCTGAGTAAGAAGAGTATTGATCATCTGTTGGTGCAAATACGGTAAACGCGTAGGTGAGGCTTGATCGAAGCATAGAAATTTTATTTCTCTCGGCAATTCTCCAACGGTGAGTGGTTTTGATCATTCTTTCCTTTGTCTCTATATCTTAACAAAAAGATCTCTTTTTTTTGTCCTTCGATCAATGATACCTTAATAAAAAGAATCAAGATAAAAAGAAAGTAACCATAATGTTGTTTATTTGTCATATAGAATTATGGATTGTGATATTGTTGTTCAATAGATATGGAATCATAGAAAATGCTTGTAATATGTAGCATGGAATTTTGAGCGATTACTCGAAGAATGTAAAATATAAAATTAGTAGATGTTGCATAGTCATATTTAAGTTTTTGTTATCTTCCATGTTATATTTTAATAATTAAGCTTTATATGCATATATAGTCATGGACAACTTGTAAACAAGGTTTCGTTTTTTCGAACAATATCCGCGACCACGGAACCGATTCGGCCTAGGAGGAACAAGGATAATTGGTGCTAAGGTATAAGGCACACGATTGCGGGACTTCTAGTGAGGCTAGCTACCTGCAATGTGGGGGACATCGTAATCCCCTAAATAGTCCAAGATGGTGCCCTTACCAGTGACCTTCATATAGACTAGTTGCATAGCTAATGATGTCTTCTACATGAAAGAATATGGTAAACCTTGTTTATACGAAAAAAACAATCAACAGTGGACAAGAATCACCGTTTTGGCGATACATATTATGTTCTTACATTCATGTTTTATTAATTGTTAATTGACCTACGGAAAGATAGAAAGATCACTAATAATCATATTTGCTTTCACATGATTACTGTGTTGATTTTGGTGAGTCGGACGTCGTTCGCCAATGCATTTTCCAATATACTGACCCACGTCTCCACAGGTGCTGGGAATCAAGGAGATGTACAGAGGCACTGAAAGCTCGTCTAACTATGCAGAAGCTTTATCTATGTTTTGAAGCTTCCATTTACATAACAATATACATAAATGCGCTCCTAGTATTTGGAGAGATTGTAATGCCTATTTCTAAAATTGGTATTAGGAAATTATGTGGTAAAGGTAATAAGGTGAAATTCTGAAAGGAAGTGCTCCTACTATATGGAGAGAGATCTGGATTGTAATGCCTGTTTTTGGAGTTGGTATTAGGGAACTATTTGGTAAAGGTAATAAGGTGAAATTCTGGAAGGAAATTGGCTAGATAACATTAATTTGGAACTTACTTTTCCTAAACTATAAGTTATTGCAACTAACCTTGAGGGTACTGTTGAATCCCAATATATAATTCATAATTTTCAATTTTGGGAAGTAAATATAAAAGTAGTATTACTAGCTACTTGGTTAGAGACTATCTGGAACTTAGGCAGCTACTGAATAGTTATACTTTTCAGAATGAAGATAATTATATTGGAATCTTTTCAAAGATGGCAATTGTTCAATCTTTGTACTGTGTCATCAAATTCTAGTCTACTCTGTCATGCTGGTAAGTTTCTATGGTCTTCGCCTTCTCCTATGAAAATTAAAATGTTGATTTGGTTAGCTCGTAGAAACAAGTTGCATAACAGTGATAATCTAACTAAAAACCATATAAATCTTAGTAGTATATTTATTCTGTGTAGTAAGCAACAAGAAAATGTGTAGCACATTTTTATAGAATGTAGTTCTGTTTCATAGATATAGGATTTGTTTAAGATTTTTGGTAATACTAGTTCTTCTCCTCCAAGCATGGAAGAATGATGGTCTTCATGAAGATTTAACTTTTATTTCTAATAGTAAGATATTAGCCTAGGATTCAACCCTGGCTTCTATAATTTGAACATTATGGAATGAAAAGAACAGTAGGATATTTAATGATAAGTGTAAATGCTAATTATATTTTGTTCAATATAATCTCTTTGGCTAAATTGAGTAAATTCTGGTTTACTTGTTACCAGATAAGAAGAAAGCTAATGTAGTGTTGCCTAATATACAAAGATGTTCAGATGGCCGTGCTGCAGATTACTACTAATCAGCTTTAGTTGGAAAAAAAAAAATATAGGACAAGGATATCTTAAAATTAATGGATAGTTCATGTATTAGTAATGAAGTGTCTTTTTGTCTTTTAATAGGTAACTTGGACTGATGGCCGTGGTTCAGTTGGGAGAATGCTTACTGCATATTAGTATTAATCAGCTTAGGTTGGAAATGAAGAATGGGATAAGGAGTTTTTAATATTTATAGATAGTTCATGTCTCAGTAATGAAGTGCCTCTTGGTAGTGTAATAGGTGGATTTAAACTTGGACTCTGGTAATATTTGGATGTATTAGTCTGGTGAAGTAATACTTTGGTTAAAATAGTTATCTTAATATAATTATGGTTGGGTATCAGTCAGCGGCTTCCTGGTTGGTGCCTAACCAGTTTAGTCTCAGAAAGAAAGAAAGAAAGAAAGAAAACAAAAAAAAAGGATTCCCTGTAATAAACTGAGGTTATGCTTGAAGAGCAAAAGTGCCAATTGGATTGCTATGCCACAGCCCACAGCTAGGCCTAACTTGCCCTTTACAAAAGGTTTGCTTGTATCTGTCACTAATCAACTATGTAGCATGGACACGGCAAAATGATGTCTGTACCCGTGTCCGTACTGGTGCAACATAGGTAACTATGTTTGTACTTATTTGAATATGTTTTATCACGTATCCAAATTCGTATGTGTGCCCATATTCGTGCAACATAGCTAATCAAACACTTCAAGGTTTTATATGGTTTTGGCTTTTGAAAGTTAAGAAGTTTACTACTGCTTAATGATAGATATCTTAGTAACATTGGTTAGGATAAGGGATACAGCACTTTCCGGATTCACTGATTCACTATTTTTCAAAAAAACTAGAAAAGTACTTTTCTCAAGAGCCTCAAATTGACGCACTCTTGAACGTGTGCATCTTATCGGTTCCCAATTATGTGGGGCCCACAAAATTTTACGTTTTTATATTGCATCCAAGAGTGTCCGCTTGTATGCCCGTCAGAAAAGTAATTCTGAAAAACTAGGATATAATCTGTTGAGGATATCTTACATGAAAGTCAGTTACACTCAAAACCAGAGATCACCCCACCCATTTAGAATTGTGGCCAGATTGGGGCCTAAATTGGAGGACCCTTAACCCCCTCTTACTCCTTGACCCCCTCTATTTCGCTCTAGTTGGTGGTCGGGGTTTACAGTTGAAACCAGAGCCACCAGCTAAGAGAAATTATAGGGTTAGGTTTCCTTGTCCTCCATCCCTTCTTCACTTCCATAGGGAGAGTTGAGAGCATGCTATGGAGAAGGAGAGGATGTGTAAAACCCATTAAAAAAAAGAAGAAGAAAAAAAAAGAAACAAACTCTCACCCGAAACCCCGCACCAGCTCTCCCACTTTCCCCACGTTCTCCATCACTCCCTAATTTCCTCCTCCTCAAATCCCTCCCCACCACTCTCCCATTCCTCCTACCAGCACAACTCTCTCCATAAAATTTTTCTCTCCCTCACTTTCACTTAATCCACAACAACAGCACCCTCATCTCTTCTCTCTCTCTTCCAACCCTCTTCCCCCAACTCACAGAACCTTCCTCCCCTTCCGGCACCAGACCGCCCCGGCAAACCCCGCACTTGCGGCCTTCCGCCACCGCACCAGCGCCCGCGTCGTCCGCGGTCGCCCTAGCCGCCGATCTCCGGCGACCACGCCTCCGTCTGCGCCTTCCCGCAGCCCGCGTGCGCCCCTCCGCGGCGACCCCTGTTCCGTGGTGCTCCTCGCCTGACCCGCAATCCTCGGCCAGCACCTGCGCACCCGCACAACAGCGCCTGTGCGCCGCTGCCCGCCTACGCACCAGCGTCCCCCGGCCGCGTCGGCACGTTTCTGCGCCCGTTCCGCGTGCATGTGCGAGCGTTCTGCGTGCCCGTGTGCGCGTTCCGCCTTCCGCGCGTCGGTGAGCGTTCCGCGTACCCACGTTCCGAGTCCGAGGCCTCCCCTCGGTGCTCCGTTATCAACCAATTGGTAAGCCTGACCTTCTGTGTATTTTTTTTACAGAATACAAAACCAATCATGTTCCAACCGGAATTGACAGAATAAAGCTCTGTCAATTCCGGGATAGATAGAATGTTGTTTTCTAATTGAGACTATAGTTTTGTAATAAAATGCTTGTAATTTATTAATGTTATGGATAGATTATTATTAATAATGAGTATGTCGTAATGTATATCAGTATTATATTAACTTGTAAGTTATTAGGCTTAATGATTTACTAAACATTCAATTACGAATATCATAGGAATAACGTTATTTTGAAGAATATTATTATTATTATTATTATTATTATTATTATTGCCATTAATTTATTATTAATTATTAAATTAGTTTCAAAAATAGTTCCGTATCAAATATATTCTTAATATGGGACATAGTGTTTTAGGTCAAAAATATATTATTTACTATTTTGGACAAACAATATTCATCTTCCAAAAACACAAAAATGATTTTATTTACCAAAAGTATATTTTTAAGGTTTCTACCTATTTATTATTAACTATTATGATTAAATTAGTAATTTCACGTTTCAAATAAATTACTTAAAAACATTATACTTAATTCATAGTTATTACCACTTCAATTATATTCTAAAATATTAGTTATTTCTAAAATAAATATTTCCATAATTTTGATAATAAAACGGTTTTCTTATTATTTAAATATCTATTAAAATATTTTGTATAGTTTATGTAATAAAATACTATTTAATTTCAAGACATTTTTCAGTATTTTTATAAGTAATTCTAATTATAATATTAGTTTACGAAAACAGCTTATTTTCTACTAATAAATTTAAGTATAATATTTCTCGTATTATTTACAAAAATAATAAGTTTACTACTTTATTTACAAAAAACCCGTAATTTTATGATATTATTAACCTAGAACTCTCTAAAATATTTTATAATTAAATAATGCCTATTTAAACTATCAGTGACTTAGGGCCTAGACGTTAGTGTCATTAATATGGTAACTAGGATTGTAACAATAGTTGATTGGCATCTAAGTTACATTTCATTAATGTAGGTTCAGGTTCCGGACTTTAGCCCAAATACCTTCCTGTCGTCACCCTCAGCACCGGAAAAATCCAAGACAAATTTCATACTACTCATGTTCGTATTTTATTTAATAATTAAATGTACTGCATCAGTAGGACTATGTATATTGTATCGACACTGATTCACAGGGGCTCCCTCTCAGACCCCAGATTGATTGTTTGATTGACTCATTGACTCAGAGATTGGAAGAGTAGTATAACATCTGTGACCAAAGCCATTGTTACTGATATTGCCTCTCTCGCGCTAACCCCTATTGCACAGGGGGTTGAGCCGTATCGTATACTAGCATTTGGCCAAAATGTTAGTATACACATTGAATCTACCAGCCGGTCACAGATCAGCTATACGCTCAAAATCACTATTGACTCATTGTAGATTGTATCATTGTAGCTCCTGAGAATTCATGCATGTTGTCTTCTTTATTATTATCTAAAAAAAATATAATATTTTTAAACAGCCCTTGCATCATTTATTATTATTTAGAATACTGGATGTGGATAAATGTTCTTGCTCCTCTACTGACTGGAGACCAATATTTTAGGTGATTGCGAAGACGAGGAGCTCGTCTTTAGTTCCTTCTACGGATCCGATCCGAGTCTCGAAGAGGTAGCTGAACCTGACCAGGAAACCCAGGACTACTAGTTGTGCCCGTGGTTTAGTTTTTCCTATTTTCCAGTTGTAATAAAGAACAAATGTAATAACCAAATGTTTTTTTGCTTTTGTGTTTGTTCATCTAGATATTTAGCTCAAATCTCAAAGTTTAAATAAAGTTTTTTTTTATTCTCGCATTTTAGAATTATCTGCTTGTAAACTACCGCTTGATACAGCTTACTGTCGTCGTCTCACAACGGTGCAGGCTAGACATGATCCGACCGGACCCAGTATATTGGGATCGGGTCGTGACATGTTTTTAGTGGTGGCCCATACAGGTTGTCAGTTCTGCAAAATTTGGTCTAGTCAACTTGTCTAGACCATCATGCAGTCCTGCAATCTGACTTAGGTCTAAGTATGACTTTAGAAAAATAGACTCTAAAAATAATTAGAACACTTATATATTCACCATGTCACAACATAAGGCCGAAATTATCTATTTATAATATCTATTTTTGCCTGTTTATAGTTTCGTAGGCTATCTTGCTTATGTTTGTACCTAAACTTTACCCGGATTAGGCCGATTGTATGATGGTATGTTTTACTGCCTATATTATTTTCTAGATTTTATGTATCTTTTAGTGTCCCATGGCTTTCGGGGATTATTTTTCTCTATATCTTTATCAGATTCTAGCATCCCTAGGATCTATACTCTTTCACTGTTTATGGATTAATATTAGATTTTTCAATCTTCTTCTTCAGCAAACCTATTTCCAATTTCTCTATTAGTTTGATCAAATCTTACTTCTCTATCTTTATTTAGAATCTAGATCCATTCACTATTTAGAGTTTCAAATTCTCCTTTAGCAAACCTAATAAACTCTTATCTACCCAAAGTATTTCTACGACTAGTGTATCCAACCATTTGTCTTGACCTTATTTCCAATTGACTTTCTCGGAACCAATTCCGAACCAAATTCTTCTGGAACCATAAAACCACAAGGTTAATTATTACCAAAAGAATTGGTTCAACTTTGTTGGTTCACGAATCTTCCAAAGGAATTATTTTCCAAAATAATTCCAATATTGATCGATATTTTCTAAGTTATTCCAAGGACCGAGAATATTTTCATTTGTTGACTTCCTCCACTCTACTTGAAACCTTACTCTCTCTAGGCAACTTATTAATCAATTCAAGGCCTAGAAAGCTTCTAAACTCAATGTTTGAGTATCCTGAAACAGGAACAGTCAAAGAATTGATTATATTCTATTATTAAATTTCTTTTAGTCATTGGAAAACTTTTAAATTGTTGAGCTATCCCTTTGAAATTCTCATGGACAAAGTTAAGAAAATATCCAGTGACCTAATATGGCTTCGCACATATGCGTTGCAGCCATTTATCTGAATTATGAAAACTGCGAGTTTACTGCAGCCAGTTGCGCACTGGCGAGACATAGACTCGAAGTTGAAATGATTGCAGGTATTCATAAGTTTTTAGATATTATTGAGACTGTCCTAAATGCATCATATTTGTCTCCTATGTTGTTCAGCCAGAAAATGGATAAAGTTGATAGACTACTCGATAACCTATCATTATTCAAGCTATGGAGCCAAAAAATTACTGCAGTCAGGTGCACTCTGGCGAGACATGAATTTGAGGCAAAGTAACTTCAGATATATTTGATTTTCGAATATTATTAAGACTATATCCATACCATGGTTGTCTTGTTAGCACCATCAAATTATTCTGACTTTTGTCCGATTAGAGGATTTGCATTCTAGCGATTGTCTCCATTTTCAGAAATCTCTTATCACAGCCAGAAAGAATAAATTTTCTATGAAATTCTACTTGATTTTCCTAGAACTTATTAGGACCATATCAATCTATATTAGCTCAATCTCTTTCAAGGTTCAATTTTAGTGTGTTGCATATATTTTGTAGATAGTTACATATTTTGTAGCTATATATATAGTTAGTTGATAGTTATATGCAGGAAAAACTTAGATAGTTACCTAGCAACCTTATATTATTCCGATAAGAGCATCCTTAGAGGATCGATATTTTTCCAATGAGATTAGATAGCTAAGGATAGAAAATAGTAGTATGACAAGGCACATGATAAGCAAGTTAGTTTGGAAAGAATTATAAATTGTGGTTCATTAGGATAGAATCATTAGTGGTGCTTACTAGTGCTTGGGTATTGGATTTGAACAAATGAAGGTATTTGACGATTTTGAATTTTGTGATTAAAAGAAGAGTTATAGAAGATAAAGGAAGACGTAGGTAGAGTTAGCGAGGAAAGCCTAGGATCTGGTAAGGTTCTTTCATAGAGGAAGTGAATTTGGATAGTATATATAAACATGAGAATATGATGATCAAGTAAAGGAACACTTGACGAGGATCAACTTTTATGATCAGATAACTACTGTACCCAGAAGTGACAAATATAACCATGGAAGTAATATCACAAGCAATGGAATATAGGTTCTAGAGAAGGAATAAGCAGTGAGGAATTGAGATAAGACATTTGTCATGCAACTTTGGAAAGGAGCAATTGGGTTTGCAATTTCTACCAAACATTGGAGACTCATATTAGTTATGGTAAGAAAGATTGAGATTTTGTGTGGGGGAGGGGGGGTTCTAATGTGTTTGGATGAGAACGATTGTTAGATGCATGGTTAAAGATTAAAATTTGATTAGTTATTATAATTTGGTCAATTGATTTCAAGAATTGAAAATTCTCGAATATAGATCATGGATCAACCTTGAAGGATTTTCTAAGGATTTACTATGCCAAGTGAAGATTGTGACTTTGATGTAGTCAGTTTTGGAAGAATGGCTGACAATTGGAAATTGATGTCGGTAAAATGATTTGATCAAGAGAAATACTTGAAATTTGAAATATATTTGGCGTACGAGCTACATACAACGACGGATAGAAATTTGATTAGATGATTTATGATTCCAAATAGATTTTGTTTTTGGCAATTGCCTTAGTTTTCTGTAGATACTTGGAGTTCAGCTAGTTTAGCGAGTTAGAGATTGGTTTTTGCATGGGTATTAATAAGATGGTTATCTTGTAAGTCATTTTTCTTGCATACCCTATCTTCTGACTGTTGAAATAGTGATACGATATTTTTCTATTTTCCTTTGATCATCACTCAGTCCTCAAGGAAAATATCTTATCCGATTACATTTCTATGATAGCTTTATTATTCTAATCACCTTCGCTATCCTACTATCATACAACTTGTTGATTTTTCCATGAGTCACAAACCCTTATATACCCCATTCCAATTTAATTTTGAATTTTAGTCCCTCATCTCAGAAGATTCCATTATTTTATCCTTCTCAATAAACTGTTGACGTTCGTTTCTTTCTTGTCTTTTCTGTTTCACGAGACCTCATTTGATTTTTCCCCTATTTTATGATCATTTGATTATATTTTAATCGTACCTAGATTTTACTCGTGCCGAAAATGATCTTGATCACAACAATATTCCAACTTTATCTCAGATCATATCTAATAATTCTGATCGTGCCTATATTTTATCATTGTACCTATTGATCATGCCTAGAATCCGATCGTGCCTGATGATTTAAAATTCCGTTTTTGATCAAGGCTAAGTGATTTTCATTGTACCCCGGCCCTTATCTTTGAAATTTAGAGGATGAAATTTTCTAAGGAGGGAAGGTTGTAAAACTCATTAAAAAAAGAAACAAACTCTCACCCGAAACCCGTCACCAGCTCTCCCACTCTCCCCACGCTCTCTCTCACTCCCCTAATTTCCTCCTCAAATTCCTCCCCACCACTCTCTCATTCCTCCTACCAGCACAACTCTCTCCATAAAATTTTTCTCTCCCTCACCCTCACTTAATCCCAAAAAACAGCACCCTCATCTCTTCTCTCTCTCTTCCAACCCTCTTCCCCCAACTCACAGAACCTCCCTCCCCGCGGCCTTCCGACGTCGCACACGCGGACTCCGTCATCGCACCAGCGCCCGCGCCGTCCACGGTCGTCTAGCCGCCGATCTCCGGCAACTACGCATCCGCCTGCACCTTTCCGCAGCCCGCGTGCGCCCCTCCGCGGCGACCCCTGTTCCGCGGTGCTCCTCCCCTGACCCGGGATCCTCGGCCAGCACCCGCGCGCCCGCACGACAGCGCCTGTGCGCCGCTCCCTACCTACGCACCAGCGTCCCCCGGTCGCTTCTCGGCTGCGTCGGCGCGTTTCCGCGCCCGTTCCGCGTGCCCGTGCACGCGTCCCGCGTTCTGCCTTCCGCGCGTCGGTGCACGTTCCGCGTACCCACGTTCCGAGTCCGAGGCCTCCCCTCGGTACTCTGTCATCAACCAATTGGTAAGCCTGACCTTCTGTGTATTTTTTTTTACAGAATACAAAACCAATCATGTTCCGACCGGAATTGACAGAATAAAGCTCTGTCAATTCCGGGATAGATAGAATGTAGTTTTCTAATTGGGACTATAGTTTTGTAATAAAAATGCTTGTAATTTATTAATGTTATGGATAGATTATTATTAATAATGAGTATGTCGTAATGTATATTAGTGTTATATTAACTTGTAAGTTATTAGGCTTAATGATTTACTAAACATTTAATTACGAATATCGTAGGAATAACGTTATTTTGAATATTATTATTATTATTATTATTATTGCCATTAATTTATTATTAATTATTAAATTAGTTTCAAAAATAGTTTCGTATCAAATATATTCTTAATATGGGACATAGTGTTTTAGGTCAAAAATCTATTATTTACTATTTTGGACAAACAATATTCATCTTCCAAAAACACAAAAATGATTTTATTTACCAAAAGTATATTTTTAAGGTTTCTATCTATTTATTATTAACTATTATGATTAAATTAATAATTTCATGTTTCAAATAAATTACTTAAAAAACATTATTCTTAATTCATAGTTATTAGCACTTCAATTATATTCTAAAATATTAGTTATTTCTAAAATAAATAATTTCCATAATTTTGCTAATAAACGGTTTTCTTATTATTTAAATATCTATTAAAATATTTTGTATAGTTCATGTAATAAAATACTATTTAATTTCAAGACATTTTCCAGTATTTTTATAAGTAATTCTAATTATAATATTAGTTTACGAAAAACTGCTTATTTTCTACTAATAAATTTAAGTATAATATTTCTCGTATTATTTACAAAAATAATAAGGTTACTATTTTATTAAACAAAAACCCGTAATTTTATGATGTTATTAACCTAGAGGTCTCTAAAATATTTTTATAATTAAATAATGCCTATTTAAACTATCAGTGACTTAGGGCCTAAACGTTAGTGTCATTAATATGGTAACTAGGATTGTAACAACAGTAGATTGGCATCTAAGTTGCATTTCATTAATGTAGCTTCAGGTTCCGGACTTTAGCCCGAATACCTTCCTGTCGTCACCCTCGGCACCGAAAAAATCCAAAGACAAGTTTCATGCTATTTATGTTCGTATTTTATTTAATAATTAAATGTACTGCATCAGTAGGACTATGTATATTGTATCGACACTGATTCACAGGGGTTCCCTCTCGGATCCCAGATTGATTGCTTGATTGACTCATTAACTCGGGAATTGGAAGAGTAGTATAGCATCTGTGACCAAAGTCATTGTTACTGATATTACCTCTCTCACGCTAGCCCCTATTGCACAGGGGGTTGAGCCGTATCGTATACTAGTATTTGGCCAAAATGTTAGTATACATATTGAATCTACCAGTCGGTCACAGATCAGCTATACGCTCAAAATTGCTATTGACTCATTGTAGATTGCATCAATGTAGCTCCTGAGATTTCATGCATGTTGTCTTCTTTATTATTATCTAGAAAAATATATAATATTTTTAAACAGCCCTTGCATCATTTATTATTATTTAGAATGCTGGATATGGATATATGTTCTTGCTCCCCTACTGACTGGAGACCAATATTTTAGGTGATTGCGAATACGAGGAGCTTGCCTTTAGTTCCTTCTACGGACCCGATTCGAGTCTCGAAGAGGTAGCTGAATCTGACCAGGGAACCCAGGACTACTAGTTGTGCCCGTAGTTTAGTTTTTTCCTATTTTCCAGTTGTAATAAAGAACAAATGTAATAACCAGATGTTTTTTTTTTGCTTTTGTGTTTGTTCATCTAGACATTTAGCTCAAATATCAAAGTTCAAATAAAGTTATTTTTTTTATTCTCGCATTTTAGAATTATTTGCTTGTGTACTACCGCTTGATACAGCTTACTATCGCCGTCTCACAACGGTGCAGGCTGGACATGATCCGACCAGAACCAGTATATTGGGGTCGGGTCGTGACAGGATGTCTTCCATTGATGAAGACGTCGATGCCTCCGGGTATGCTTCCAGTCTCGTTCTCTTTCTCCCTCCAAATCTCACGAATCTTGTTTTTTATTTCAAAAGGCAAGATTCAAAAGTCAGTTCACAGATCCAAATGAATCAGAACGATACCACGCCCAAATCATGGATCCACACGATACATGTGGAGACGAATCCGCAAGACAACGTTTTATTTCAATCTATTATATGCGTATTTATACAATTATGAAACAAGGCTACAACCCTTTGTCATGTTCGCACTCCAGAGTGACAATCGGTGACACAACCACTATCTTAGCTTCCCTTCATACAATTGCAAGAGCTCCTTGATGAATGATGAATCAAACAAGAAATTGTTACAAAAAATATAATTTGTCACGGTCAGCAATATCCTCCGGCAAAAGTGCAGTTCTAATCTTGCTAGATTCACCTTGTACTTGCTGAGCTCATTACAGCCTCATAAAGTTGCAAGTTTTGGGAACAGTTGAGAAATATCAATAAAGTGATAAACAAATACTTCAATCAGTTATGCTTGGTCATATTTTGACAATTTACAGATGCCTGCCGCCATATTGCCTTACAAGTGCCAGCCATTGTAAGGCTCCCGAATCGAGTCTCCTTGACCATCTACCATAATGAATCATTAGGGCCGTTGAACCTTCGTTGAATCAGCTAGGGTATTAAGTCATCACATGGATTAGGTTTCTGGTCCAAAATTGCAGCGTCTAGGTGCTTGATGGAGCATTGTTAATCTCGCCAAATAGTCCACTTAGAACATGTACTTCTTGTTGCGCTTCAGTTTGAAACTGGTCACTAGTGACCCGGTCCCACCAGTGTGACAAATCTCCAAGTGTGTGTATTTCAATAGTTGGGTAATCATTTATTGAGTGTTAATTCAAGTGGTATGGTGGGAGGTTTTCTAGTGGACAAGGTTCAAATTCCACAAAAAATATTTGTTTCTGTCACATTTTTTTGTGAAAACTCTTTGGAGCTAGGCCCCAAAAACGACTCGGACGATGTGGGCGGATGAAGGACACAAAGGGTACTTTGATGGCACACTTTGCACGTACGAATTGGATGCAAGATGGCGCATCATGCACGGAGCTTGCGCGAAGCACGCATTCAGTGGTTGATTCCGCGGGCATTCAATGGGTGATTCCGCAGGAGTCAAACTGTTCACAGTGTGCATGCAGTGGGCATTCCGCTGCGCGTGTGTCGTGCGCGTACAGCAGAACACAGCAGGTAATTCCATGTGCGTGTCGCTCACGTTCAGCGGCTTACAGTGTGCGTTCAGCGGGTGATTCTGTAAGCGTCCCGTGTGCATGTTGCGCACGTTCAGCAGCGCACAGCGTGCGTGCAGCGGGAGCTCTATGTTTTTGTTCAACAGCAGAACTATTTAAGTAGTATTGTCGAAGTACTCTAGCAGCAGGACCGCTTAAGTTGTAGTGGGTAATCGCTTTAGAGGGCGGTTACTCTATATAAGGGTGCTTCTGCACCTTGCTGCTAGAGAGAGCAACAAAAAAGGAATACAGCAGCAACTGCAATAAAGAAGAAGTTCCATCTCTGCTCAGAGCGAGTCTAAGTCATCTGTAGCAAGTTCGTGCTACTCCTCGAGAGGGTCCAATAGAAGCATTTCAGAAGTTCTAGTGAACTTGTTGGTTCCTAAAAGCAGATAGACGACGAGTATCGAATCTCGCTTTGAACAATGATGGTTTTCATCACCCAGTAGCATGGCAGCAATGAGATTCAAGCATAGTTTTCTCTACAGTTGAGAGCTTTGCTCTATCATAGCAACTTGGTTGCATTGAGAGCTTTGTTCTATTTTAGCAACTTTGTTAGTATTATTTTTGCACAGCTGCCTCGCGGCTTGCTGTCATCACTTATGTGATTTTCAGTTTTTAAAGACTTGTACAGAATTTCTGCCAAAACTTTCCATAACACTTCTAATTTGTCATGTTTTAATAATAAGTGCGGTGACTATGTCGCATAAGCCACGTATCGAGCACAACCTAGACACTCCAAAATACACTAACACATGCCAAAAATCGATGTTGTGTCATTATTACGTTGTATCCATGTCGGTGCAATATAGTTTGGCACTGAATTATCATAAAGATAACAAAAAATGGAAACAAGAAGGTCCGGTAGCTCACCCAATGATTCCTCCGATGCAGTCGTAGAACTTCTCCATCTGACCGAGAGTCTTCAGCAGATTCCTCAGCTCCTCCTTCCCACCAATTCCCAAACCACCAAGTCCACCATGATCACCACCACCATTCCCATTCAAGCTCCACTTCTCCACCATATCCCCCAGAATACAGAAGGCTTTCTTCAACGCACTTCCCGACCCCGTCGACTCCACTATCACCTTCTCGTTGTCGCCGAGAACATGCCCTTGTCCGGCCGCGACCATACACTTCAGCAGGAACGCCTCCGGCAGCTCCAGCGAGCTCAAAATCCTAGAAACTCTCCCTTTGAGTAAACCCCTAACCCTAGAGTCGGAATCGAGGACCGAAACCTTCTCCTCCAGAGAGTCGACCTGCTGGATCCTCGACAACAGCGAGCGGAGCCGCGAGACCTCTCCCCGGAAGTCAAGCTCCGGCGGAGACTGATGGAGCTCCGTATGCGAAGTGGAGAGCTTCTGCTTCTTGAATTCGGATGAAGTGGAGGAAGTGGAAAAGGAGGAGGAAATGGGAGGGGTTCCTACACGGAGAGGAAGCTGCCGGAAGCGGAGGACGAAGCGCGGAGAAGAAGAAGGGGAGAGGGAGCGGGGAGGGACGAAGGGAGTGGAGAAGAGCGACGAGGAAGAAGAAGAAGAAGTGGAGGTCGCCATTAGAGGACAGAGGGATTTCTTGGTTGGGATTTAAAAAGGAGAGGGGAGAGGAAGATAAGAGGAGGAGAGGGCGGCATATGCTAGGGGGGGGGGGATTCTTTTGGTTTGATACTCGTGTCTGGGTCTCTGTGTGTTGGATCTGGTCTGGGGATTGGCTATGAGTGGGCCCAGTACCAAAGATGTTGATTTTGGAATATACTTTTGTTCCTATTACAAGTCGGGTAAAGTGCATTTAAACCCTCTTTAGAATTGCCTCGTTCGCAAAATAAGACCTTTTAAAAAACTTAAGCAGTTTGCACCTCCCGCAAACCATGTTTTGCTCAGAATGCCCCTTTCCGTCAAAATGACGTTAGAAGTAGCTGTTAGCACCCAATTTTAGGAGAGAGAAAATTTTCTACTCCCCAAAATACCCCTATATTGTACCGTTAGCTTCCTGGCAGCCTATTCCATTCTCTATATATAGGATTGTTTGAAGGAAGCTTGTTTGAAACATAACATTAAACCCAAGCTTTCTATTTTCTACATATTTGACCGGTTGGTTGGTAGGAAAAATAACGTTTAATTTTTTTCATATTCCTTTTTATTTTACTTATTTGCTATCATTTAATGTGTTGAAGCTTTTTCTTACGTACAGATCTCAAATCCAATTGCAAATTATGGCCAGTAGCTCGCAATCTTCATTCTCAAGACGTCCAAATAGAAATTATGGAAGAACAATTTATTGCTATTGTGGATTAATTAGTCCACTGAAGACTTCATGGACACCAACCAATCCTGGAAGAAGATTTTACGGGTGCGCAAATTTTTCAACAAATTCTTGTGGTTTTCTACTATGGGAGGATGAGAAACTTTCAAAACACTATCAAATTATAATGTGAAATTTAATGAAAGAAGTAAAAGAGCATCGAGGCCAAGGTTTACAGCCTATTCCAAGAGAATCGACAGAGGCGGTGGCAGCAACTGAACCCAGACCATGCTTCAACATACATGTTTTGCAATTTATTTTAGGATTTTTGATATGTTTAGTACTATTTAAGTTATTCGTTTAAGAAATACGGATGTGATGAATGTTGCAGTTGCAATTCAAGTATTGTACCCAGATCATATTTTACATGTTTTGTATCAAGATTTACAATTCAAGTTTCCAATCCAAGCAACATGAGGAAATTGCCAATGTAAAATGCAGTTGCATTCCAAATGTAAACATGTAAACTGCAAAATGGAACACATATGTGAACTACAGTTGCATTCCAATATGAGGAAATTGCAACATGTAAACTGCAAATGAACTGCCAATGTAAACACAATAGGAACACATATGTTCCTATATGAACTGCAGTTGCATTCCAAAATGATAAAAAGCAACATGAGCAAATGTAAACTGCAGTTGCATTCCAATATGTTCCTATATGAACTGCCAAATGGAACACATATGTTCCTATATGAACAGCAACATGAGCAAGTTGCCAATGAACTGCCAAAATCAAATGTTCATCAACATATCATTTAAACAGACATCATTTTCATCCATTTGTAAACTGCCATCAAAATCAAATGTTCGTCAACATATCATTTAAACAGACATCAAAATCAAATGTTCACCAACATATAAACTGCAAATGAACTGACAATGAACACATACTGCAGAATATAAACTTTCATCAAAATCAAATGTTCATCAACATATCATTTCTTCAACAACATTTCATCCATTTGTACAAGAACAGGTGATACAACTACTTAAACACATTTCATCCATTCATTTCATCCATTTCTTAAGAGTTCAAATGTTCATCAACATATCATTTCTTAAACTACACATACATTCTTCATCTAAAATATATAAACTGCACTTCCATATGCTTTGCTCCCACATGCTTGTATACTGCAGAAAAAAAAGGAAGAGTTAGTGACAGCAGCATGATGTAGGGATAGTGCTGAAATGAAGAAGAGTTATGAACCTGTAGCATGACAAACCTTGGTAGGGACAGCAGCAAGACCAAAATGATAAAGACAACACAGCAACATTCAGCATGACAAAATGATAAAGTTGGTAGGGACAGTGGCTCAGATGAGTTAGTGAGTAAAGGATAACGGGTCACCAAAATGATAAAGACCCCACAGCAACATTTAGTATGACAAAATGAGGTAGGGACAACATCATGCAGCGTAACAGAGCTCCCCACAGACAGAGCACCCTACTTAAACAGGTAGGGACAGCAGCATAATGGGTCACCAAAATGATAAAGACCCCACAGACAGAGCATAATGGGTCCCAATTCATCATCGCCACATATATCCTTATACCCACATAACTCGAATTCATCATTGCCACATTTCAAAAAGGGTCACCAAAATGATAAGGACCATGTCCTTGTCTACAACCTATGAAAATATGAGTAACAAATGATTAAAATGCAAAATTTAAAAATGAGTAACAAATAATTAGCAAAATTCATGAGCAAATACAGACCTTTTGGAGCTAACACTCTCCCCCCTTGCAACACTTTCAGAATTATGGTCCACATTTTCTTCAACATGTGGTGTTGGATTACCATGACACGTATGCAAAGTTGACCTTGGTAGCTTAGGCCTACCTGGTTTGCCTTTTGGCACTATCTCCTTCTCCTTGAAAGGATTCGGGCATGCTCTTGAGTTATGTCCTAACTGCTTGCACTTGCCACTGGTGATAGTGCCTCTAATCATAACTTTTCTAGCTTCCTTCTTAGCCATTCTTTCATCATCTTGTTTCTTTCTCTTCTTTTGCCTTCTTCCAGTTTGGACATGGACCACAGGGGGTATCATGGGTACAACATTTTGAAGCTGTCTTAGATTCCTCATTGAAAGAGGGTTGATTATCTCTGCATAAGCCTTCAAGTAAGTAGACTTGTGATAGCACTTGTCTACATAGTCTTCAATAGAGTGCCTCTTCTTCTTAATACATGCAGCTGCATGGTCACATGGAATACCTGTGAGTTGTCATTCTCTACAGCTGCAGCTCTTTGCTTCCAAGTCTACTGCATCATTAAGTCCTCTATGGCTCACTTTAAATTTATTGAACCCAGAAGTAATAACCATACATTTTTTTGCACCCTCTTTGGCTTCTTCAAGTTTTTTCATTACTTTAGGAACAATGACCCCATCATGAGCTCCCATTCTTTCTCTCTTCTCATAGAACCTTACCATGAGCAATTTTCTTATAGTTTCTAGAAGACAGATAATGGGCTTGTCCCTTGCTTTCAATATGTGCTTATTCCATGACTCACACATATTATTGCTTGACAGCTCCCACTTAGAATTGGTTGAGAACCCATGCTTTGACCACTGACCTGCAGGAAGTTTATCTAACCATTCATAGGCCTCCTTGCTTACTTTCATGATCTTATTCATTGCTTTCTCAAAATCAATTAAAGTGCATGCCTCTGAAGCTTCCCACAAAAGATACTTCAACTTGGACCCTGGATGTTTCTTCTTGAAATTGTCATATATGTGCCTAACATAAAATCTATGCTCTGCATTAGGAAGAAGATTGTGAAACACATCCAGTAGGCCTTTTTGTCTATCAGAAATCCAGGTGATTGCGTTTCCATCCAGCACATCTCATCTCTGTCCACACATTCTTTAAGTTCTAATGCTATACCCCCCCCCCCCCCCCCCACATATTGGTTATCAACACTAAAATCTCCCCCAACAAACATATGAACAACATACTTGGTATCCATTAATCCCTCTGCACATACACACACAAGCAACAACATATATGAAATAACTAACAGAAGACAGTTCCCTATGTACTACTAATTAATATAGACAAACAGACAAACAAGTAATTAATGTAGAAACAAAAATGTATAGACAAATAGAAAATCAACTAATTTAATATAAATTCAACTATTTTAATATAAATTAAACAATGTATAGACAAAGAGAGGGACAACAGACAACTACTTTAATATAAATTCAACTAATTTAATCCTACGTACATACAAGGATCATATACTACAAACAGTACCAAATATCATGCATGAAAACATACATTTTTCTAAAAAAATTACAAAATTTAACAACTCATATACTACAAACAGACATCATTCATGCATTTTTCTCAAAAAATTACGAAATTTAACAACTCATATACTACAAACAAACATCATTCATGCATTTTTCTCAAAAAATTCAGAAATTTAACAACTCATATACTACAAACAGACATCATTCATGCATTTTTTCTCAAAAATTTCAGAAATTTTTGCTCCTACTGACATAATTCATGCACTACGTTCGAAAGTGTAGGAAAATTCAGAGAACTAGGGTTTTCGAATGTACCAGTACGAGAATACCCTAATAAGCCGAAAATACTGGAAGAAGCTCCACTCCGATCTCCACTCCGACCTCCACTCTGATCGACCAACAGCAGCGAGAGAGAGTTGAGAATGAAACGTCGGTTCGCTGCTTCGATTTAGGGTTTGCAAATCGATTTAGGGTTTGCAAAGAGATTTAGAGTTTGCAAAGATATTTAGGGTTTGGAACGGGGGAGAGAGAGTTGAAAACGGGAGAGAGCGAGACGGGAGAGAGAGAGAGAGAGTTGAGAATGAAACGTCGGTTCGCTGCTTCGATTATATCGCAGGGGTAATTCGGTCATTTCATCCAAGAGTTAACACCGGTTAACAACAAAGTTGGATTAGGGGGTGATTTAAGCATTTTCGAAACCTTTTGGGTTTTTCAAATCAGAAAGTCTTTAATTGCGTTTTCGTGACATCTAAGGAGGGTTTAAATGTACTTTACCCTTGCAAGTCCCTTTTACCAACATTATATATACTTAAAGAGCGTGTTTGATTGCAAGGTGGAAAATATGTGGGGGAAAAATTAATTTTATAGAATTATTTTTTTAGAAAAAAAATTTCATAAAATTTTAAAAATTTTATGAAAAACTTAATTTGGGTGTTTGATTGTCATTATTTTCCACGAAAAATAGTTATTTTCATGGAAAATAATTTTTTTTCTATGGGTTGGACAAGTTTCATTTTCCACAATTTTAGAAGAAAATATGGAAAATGATAGTTTTTTGAAAAATAATTCCATGGAAACTATAAATTGTCAAACACTACAATTGGTGGAAATTTTGTGGTGGAAATTTTTTTCATGGAAAAAAAGCCCAATCAAACACAGCCTTAGTAACGTGTTGCACACACGTAAAAAATATTAAAAAATAAATTAAATTTTGTTATAAATATCAATATCTCGTATAATCGAATCCACACAGTTAAGAAGAATGTTTCTCATCTTAAAAATATGAGTTAGATTTGTTTGACCATGGTTAGATAATATCGTAGTTAAACAATTAGATAAATTTATTTAATATTTAATTATGTGAGAATATACATACAGCTTAGACGGCTAGCTGTTTTCAAGCCTCCTTCTAAAAATGTTGTGTGTCTATGTGTGTGTTTGTGTGTGTCTGTGTGTGTGTGTGTGTGTGTGTGTGTGTGTGTGTGTATGTGTGTAAAGAGATAGGGACCCTAACGTTGCCGCTAGGGTTTGGCGATCAACCAACATTCACGATTGCTTGGGATCCCGGGAGGGAACCCGATCGGGGGGAGCACCAGGAGGTGGGGGGGTGCCCGGCGACGCTAGGTGGGAAGTGGGAGGAAGGTGGTTGGACAACAGTTGTCTAGAGGAAGCGTTTGCAGGGGGTGATCAGCAATCAGAGACCGCCAGCTGCCATGGTATCACGTCCCGATTTCGAAGAATCGATAGTCGTCACCTGGACGTGATGCCGTACGAGCCTAACTTCCACTCGCACAAGAAAATTTCATAAGGTTATCCGAAACACATATAATAGAGTACACAGAGAAATCGGACAACACATTTAAAACAGAAAGAAACTTTACTTCATTGATAATGAACATCATTTACAAGACTCTATTACAACAGTTGTCGCACGTGTCACACCCCACGCCCGCATATTCAGGTACGGGGTGTGAGCGCGTACAGCCTACGCCGCAGAGTCAGTGGTAGTCAGCTGTCTATACCTCGAGAATCATCAAATATTCATGATATTGATTCTATGCTCAATCATAGAACTAGAAAGTGAAACAATCCCGCAAACACTCACACAGTCACAGTCCACTATATCTCTTTTGTACATGATATATGTCTATCTCATCCCGGAGACAAATCCGCCCAATCCTCGAAATAATATACAGCATGATAATACATAAAGGATTCTATACTAATTCTAAATCCTCCAAGGCAATCTTCCATGCTTACCTGCTATCACCTGGTAGACAATGATACAGTCAGAAAAGAAGCAAAGTATATCCCCGTATAATGTCACATAATAAAAAATAAAGCATGGAATAGTAAATAGAAACTGAACCAGACAATACAATGAACATTATAATAAAATGCAACCTGCAACACGAGAAACTGTGAGAATCATAATAAAATATGTTTAAACTAGTCATAGAGTTAGACAATGAATCAAGGATGCACAACTAGTAAACTAGGTGATTTGAAATACGGTTTCGACATGTCGCTGGCTAAGGTTTAGATTCGGACTGATCAGGCTTGGACATACGTGCAGTGTATGTCAAGCTATGCTTCGGACTAGACTGGATTGACCGCACATCTACTCAGTATTTTCCCTTTTTCCCATGATTCAGAAAATTATATCAAGCAAGATTCGGAACTTGATGTCTTTGATTCTTATCAAGCAAGATTTGGAACTTGATGTTTTTGATTCTTGATTCAAAAATTTATAGCAAGTAAGATTCAAACATGTCTTTGAAATAAAATCATGCGATGCAAAATCACTAGTCATGATTCGTGTCGAAAATCGTATCACAATATGATTCATACTAATTTAGGAAATAAAATAAATTACATTTATTTAATATTGAGAAATGTATATACGGAGTACTTGCCTTTACCGAAGGTGAAGTCGACTCTAAGTCACCTATAAAATAGTAAGACAGAAAATTAGGTTGAAATTGCTAGGACATTCTGGAAAATTCCCTGACTAATATTCCAATACACTAATCAATAACTAATTAATCGAGAAGATAACTAATCAAGAAAATAATTAATTAACTAATCTAATCATACTATTCCATAACTATCTAAAAGCCCAACCCAATATCTCTCACAAATAATTTATAGCGCCCAAAATCTATTAACTTCAAATTCACATTTCTAATCCACAACTATATCTCATAATATAATTCTAACTCCCAACTAAACAAATCAGCCCAAGCTAAATCAAGCAGGCCCAATCCTTAATAATCACCAGCCCATCCATCATAAACCCTAATAAAACCCTCTATTTCAAAATCCATATGCTATAATCCAATCCTTCAAAGTATTCATTTCTTTTTATATTTCCCTTGGGCTAAGCATGAGCCCACAAGCCCATCATTGATGCTGATTATTACTTTTCCTTCTTTTCTTTTATTAATCCAGCTAATGGCCCAAGACTAACATCCCCTACTTAACCTAAATCCACATTTCTTCTTTCTTTGTTTCTTTTATTCTGGCCCAGTTCCTATTAGTCTAACACTAATATTGCTATTGTTCTTATTATTTTCTTCACTCTAAATCCTAATAGCCTAACCCTACAGGTCTAATAACCTGGCCCATCACTTCTTCTCTTAACCCTAACTTTAACAGAGAGTTCTCTCTCTCTCACCACACACTTAGCCATAGAAACCCTAACATCACTTACTCAAACATTCTCTTACCCCCACAAGCAGTCAGGAAAGAAACGAAGAAGAAGGGATTGAAGAAGAAAAGTAGTAAAGAAGGAGGAGGAGCTGGAGAAGAGAAGGGTTCACCTCGTCGGTGGCTCGGGGATCCTGATCTAGAGGAGTCGAGCATGGAGGTGTCTGTAGAAGATGGCTCGAGCGGCCAAGGAGGAGAGGACTCGAGGCGGTAGCTTCGATAAGATAGCAACGGCTCAGATCTACGGCTTCGAGTAGTGACTCGGTTACGGCGGCAGCCGATATTGATCAAACTTAACTCGATGCAGCTCAATGTGGTGATCGATGGAGGTGCACAACAAAAGACAAGGACAGGGCTCGGAAAGACGGAGATCGGTCGAGGAGAGATAGATCTGCTATTCTTGGACGATGGCACGACATTCGAGAGCTGGCATGGCATTCAAGAAGGGATGTGCTGCTCAAGACACAGCGCACGGCTCAAAATAGCACATGCAACTCGACGTGCATGCTGATCGAGGCAGCAGACATAGCTCGAGTCGAAGATACGAGCCCGATGACACAACAGCGAACTCTGACGTCCAGAAGCAGAGCTCGCGGCAGATCTCGTGGATCTCGATGAGGAAGCTGTGGTGTCTCTGACAAGATGTGGACACGGCGGCTACAGCGGCGAACACGGCCAGGATACATCTGAGGTTAGGGTTTGGTTTCAGGAGTTTGTAATGTCTGTAGTATCCAATATGGAGTGGACACAGGAATTGGGTTTTCTATGACGTGTACAGGATTGTTGGACATAGGAATGGGGCTGAGTCGTTATCGGAGTGTCCTTGGGGTTGGACACGGGATTGCATATGTAATAGCTAGTAGAAATGAATGAAATATGGTGGACACGGCTGGACGCAAGTTGGACATGAAATTAGGACACTATAGGTAATTAGGCTTGGAATGATTAGGACTAACAATAATTAGGGGTATTTATAGGAGAATGAAACTTGGGATCCAAGTTTGATAGTTAGGAGTAAGTTAGGAATTAGTTACAAATTAGTTAGTTTGTTAGAAAAGTAGTTTGAGGAAATCTTCTAGATGTTAATTAATCACTATAATTAATCAGCAATAAATAAATTTTAGAATATTCCCTCAAATGCTTTTTGTTTCTAATTACTAACTTGCCACTACTTCATAACTACCAAAAATGTCATACAATCTCCCAAAGTACAAAATCATAATTAATAAAATATTTTAAGTGAGATACAATCATAATTAACTATCCAATAAATTCATAAATCATTGCTAATTAGCTAGCAAACAATCATAGCTTAAATAAATTCAAATAAAATATTTTAATAATCCAAAATAAATTTTGAATAAAATATTCCAAAAATAATAAAATATTCTAAATCTCATTTATTTCGGAACAGTGGGATTACAAATCTACCCATCTTAGAAAAAATTTGTCCTCGAAATTTCAAATGGCACGATTAGAAATAAATGGTACGATAAAATCAACTAGGCACGATCGTCAATAGAAAAGAACCTATTTGCACGACCAGGCACGATTAGAAATAATCAAAGACAAATTTGAAAGTGACACGATAATGATCAAAATTTGTAAGGCACGATCGAAGAATGCGATTTGGCACAATTAGAAGTAGGGTCGAAATGGCATAGTCATGATTAAGGTTTAATTACTTCTAAGGACAGAATTGAAACACCTGACCAATTATTGGGAATAACTAAGAAATATCAGAATAATGATCAATTAAATCATTTAGTTATGATCAAGTAATTTAGGCACGATAAAATTCAAATCATATACGATCAAAATCATTTTGGGATGATATAGTCACAACTAGTAGAATAAAAAATTATCTAGGCACGATTACGACAAAATCAAAATTTAGGCATGAACGAAATAGGGCAAAAGTAGTATAGTCACGGTCAAATTAAAGTCTAAGCATAATTAAGATCTACTCATGATCATAACCATTTAGGTACGATCAAGGATAAAATCAAACTTCTTCAGGCACAATTAAGAATAAAATGGCATGATCACAATCAATTAGACACGATTTTGAATTGAAAGTTAAGAAAGATTTTCTTTAGCACGATCCGAAACAAAATGGCATAGTCATGGTAAAATACAGAATCTAAGTCACCTAGGTGCAATTAGAATACGTGCACGATTAAGAAATAATTAAAATTGATTATGCATGAACCGGAGTCGAATTTGAGGAAAGTCGTGATTAGGGTATAGTAATAGTCTAAGTAAAGGCTAGACATGATTAACTATGAAAATAATAGGGTCGACATGACTACGATTAGCTAGATAGGTCAAGGAGAATCGTTAGTTACGAATAGAATCAATTAGTCGTAATTAAGTACAACAACTTAGACACGATCAAAATGAATTATTTGCTATGGTCAAATACGAAATCTAAGTTGTCTAGGCACGATCATTAGAATAGAAAAGCACACTTTATTGAGAATCAAAGATGGAAAGTACAATGCAAATGAAACTACTGGGCATTATCCCTCACTAGAACAAGGTCTAAAGGACCATTATTCTAGGAAACATAAACTTCAACATCTATTTACAAATCAACTATACCACTAAAGTCAGCATCTCAAATCAACCACTTCCACTCTAGCGTTAAGTCTTCGGCCCTCGATTCTTCTCATTAGGACAGTCTCAGATCCTATGCTCAGTTGACCCACAACTAAAGCATTGCTTCATCCTCTTCATGCATTCCTCTCGTCCATGCTCTCGTCTCTTACAGTAGGCACAAGTAATCTGGTTCTGCTGGACTAGGGCGAATGCTTGGGGGACTTCCTACTGAACTAGGGGCTAATCCTGTAAAGTCTTCTGCTGATCATGATGACGCTTGACTGACCCGAGATTGTTGCCTACTGAACCATCTCGATTCCTCTTTAGGCGAAGGTTCAAATTGATCTTGACCCTCTGAGCAATCGTGACGATCTCGGTATAGGTCCTCATATTGTTGGCAATAACATAGATGAGAATTTCATCAGTTAATCCCTGACGGAACCTCTTAGCTCATTCCTCAGGATCCCTCACCACACACCCAGCAAATCGGCTCAACCGACTGAAATCAGTAGCGTACTTATCAACCATGCGAGTTTCTTGCTCGAGAGTCTGAAACTGTCTCTCTAGGGCCTCCCTAGCTACTGCGAAGAAGAACTTCTCCTTGAAGATCTCTACAAACTTGACCCAGGTAAGTCCGGGTTCCGCGAGCTGAGGCTCACTCCGAAACCAAGTGCGGGCCAAGTCGTGCATCTACAATCATGCTGCCTCTATCTTAAGGTCCTCCGGAAGTCTAAACAGTCGAAGCACCCTCTCAATGTCTTCTAACCACTCGTCGGCATATAGGATGCCCTCAGTACCCAGAAACTCACGAGGAACCATCTTCTTAAAGTCTAGGATAGGACCCTCTCTAGGTAGGGTGGGTAAGGACTAATTCTGAGTCGATGGCTGAGCTGGAATCTGTGATGGGGTCAGGGGTATGATCTAAGGTGGTGGTGGAAGAAGAGGGGTTACTAGCTTCTCCATGGCAGCTAAGGTAGATAGTCGGGCATTCTCTATACCCTCTCAGAGAATGGTAGCCTGCTTCCTCTGAGACTCTAATAATCCCTGGGCCTGCTCTCTCTGGGCATCTAGTAAACTCTGAGTCTGTGCCCTCTGTGCCTCAAGCAATCCGTGAATTAACTCGTGTATCTGAGTACCCCCATGGAACTAATAAATCATCAGGTGGAGACTTCTATGGTAGAAGGTGGGGCATGAGTGTCAGTCTGCTCTCGATCCACTAGTGGGGCAGAGGATCCTTTCTGGGAATTAACCACACTAGGAGTGCAGCCACGCGGCGGATGGTCTTTCTTATCCTTTGCCATTTTCTGAAATAGAAGGAAAGGAACATAAGTGTCCAATAGTGTAGTGTAGCAAAAAATATAAGGACAAAAATAATATTATACAATCTATAATCGGTCTTATGTTGTGATTGAGCATTCCTATTTTGCAGGCTCCCAATGGTACTTAATCCTAAGAACCATTAGATAGACATGCATGGGCCACCAAAAAAATATGTCATGTTTCATGCCCGTATGTTCGGGTACGGTTTATGAGCGCGTCCAGCCTATACACAGAGTCGACGGTAGTCAGCTGTCTATACCTCGAGAATCATCAAATATTCATGATATCGATTCTATTCTCAATTATAAAACTAGAAAGCAAAACAATCCAGCAAACACTCACACAGTCACAGTCCACTATATCTCTTTTATACATGATACGTGTCTATCTCATCCCGGAGACAAATTTGGCCAATCCTCGAAATAATATACAACATGATAATACATAAATGATTCTACACTAATTCTAGATCCTCCAAGGCAATCTTCCATGCTAACCTGCTATCACCTGGTAGAGAACGATACAGTCATGAAAGGAGCAAAGTAAATCCCCGTATAATGTCACACAATAAGAAATAATGCATAGAAAAGTAAATAGAAACTGAACCAGACAATGCAATGAATATTGTAATAAAATGCAACTTGCAACACGAGAAACTATAAGAATCGTAATAAAACATGTTTAAACTAGTCACAGAGTTAAACAATGAATTAAGGATGCACAAATAGTAAACTAGGTGATTTAAAATACTGTTTCAACATGTAGCCGGCTAAGGTTTAGATTCAGACTGATCAGGCTTGGACATACGTGCAGTGTATATCAAGCTATGCTTCAGACTAGACTGAATTGACCACACATCTACTCGGTATTTCTCTTTTTCCTTATGATTCAGAAAATCATATCAAGGAAGAATCGGAACTTGATGTCTTTGATTCTTATCAAGTAAGATTCAGAACTTGATGTCTTTGATTCTTGATTCAGAAATTTATAAAAGTAAGATTTAAACATGTCTTTGAAATAAAATCATGCAATGCAAAATCACTAGTCATTATTCGTGTTGAAAATCGTGTCACAATATGATTCATGCTAATTTAGGAAATAAAATAAATTATATTTATTTAATATTAAGAAACGTATATACGACGTACTTGCCTTTACCAAAGGTGAAGTCGACTCTAAGTCACCTATAAAATAGTAAGATAGAAAATTAATCTTTGAAATAAAATCATGCAATGCAAAATCACTAGTCATTATTCGTGTTGAAAATCGTGTCACAATATGATTCATGCTAATTTAGGAAATAAAATAAATTATATTTATTTAATATTAAGAAACGTATATACGACGTACTTGCCTTTACCAAAGGTGAAGTCGACTCTAAGTCACCTATAAAATAGTAAGATAGAAAATTAGGTTTAAATTGCTAGGACATTCTAGAAAATTCCCTAACTAATATTCCAATACATTAATCAATAACTAATTAATCGAGATGATAATTAATCAAGCAAATAATTAATCAACTAATTTAATTATACTATTCCCTAACTATCTAAAAGCCCAACCCAATATCCCTCACAAATAGTTCATAGGGCCCAAAATCTATAATATCTCATAATATAATTCTAACTCCCAACTAAATAAATCAGCCCAAGATAAATCAAGCAGGCCCAATCCTTAACAATCACCAGCCCATCCATCATAAACCCTAATAAAACCCTCTATTTCAAAAATCCATAGGCTATAATCCAATCCTTCAAATTATTCATTTCTTTTTCTATTTCCCTTGGGCTAAGCCTGAGCCTACAAGCCCATCACTGATGCTGATTATTCTTTTCCTTCTTTTCTTTTTATTAATCCAGCTAATGGCCCAAGACCATCAGCCCCTACTTAACCTAAATCCACATTTCTTCTTTCTTTTTCTTTGTTTCTTTTATTCTGGTCCAATTCCTATTAGTCTAACACTAATACTGTTATTGTTTTTATTTTTTTTTCTGCACTCTAAATCCTAACAGCCAACCTAACAGGTCCAACGACCCGGCCCATCACTTCTTCTCTTAACCCTAACTTCAACAAAGAGCTCTCTCTCTCTCACACCACACACTTAGCTACAGAAACCCTAACATCACTCACTCAAACATTCTCTCACCCCCACACGTAGTTAGGAAAGAAAATGAAGAAGAAGAAGAAGGGATTGAAGAAGAAAAGTAGTGCATAAGAAGGATGAGTTAGAGAAGAGACGGGTTCACCTCGTCGGTGGCTCGGGGCTCTTGATATAGAGGAGTCGAGCATGGAGGTGTCTGGAGAAGATGGTTCGAGAGGCCAAGGAGGGGATGACTCGAGGCAATGTCTTCGACGAGATAGCAGCGACTCAGATCTGCGGCTTCGAATGGTGACTCGATCACGACGGCGGCCAATCATTTGAAACTCAACTCGAGGCATCTCAAGGTGGTGATTGATGGAGGTGCACAGCAAAGGACCAGGACGGGGCTCAGGGCGGCGGAGATCGGTCGGGAAGCAGTAGATCTGCTATTCTCCAGTGATGGCACGACGTTCGAGAGCTGGCATGGCGTTCGAGAAGAGATACGGTACTTAAGACACAATGCACGGCTCAAAGCAGCACACACGGCTCGAGGTACACACTGATCGAGGTAGCAGATACGGCTCGAGTTGAGGACATGAGCCCGACGACACAACAGCGAACTCCGACATCCAAAAGCGGAGCTCACGACAGATCTCGTGGATCTCGGTGAGGAAGCTACAGTGGCTCTGACGAGATGCGGACATGGCGGCTGCAGCAGCTGATACGGCCAGGATACAGCTATGGTTAGGGTTTGGTTTCAGGAGTCTGTAATATATGTAGTGTCTAGTGTGGGTTGGACACAAGAATTTGGATTTCTGTGACGTATCCAGGATTGTTGGATACGAGAATGGGGATGAGTCTATGTCGGAGTGTCCTTGGGGTTGGACATGAGATTGTATATGTAATAGCTATTAGAAATGAATGAAATATGGTGGACACAGCTAGATACAAGCTGGACACAAAATTAGGAGTAGGTAATTAGGCTTGGAAATATTAGGACTAACAATAATTATAGATATTTATAGGGGATTAAAACTTGGGATCCAAGTTTGGTAGTTAGGAGTTAGTTAGGAATTAGTTACAAGTTAGTTAGTTTATTAGAAAAATAGTTAGAGGGAATCTTCTAGATGTTAATTAATCACTAATAATTAATCAACAATAAATAAATTCCAGAATATTTTCTCAAATGCTTTTCTCCAAATTACTAACCTGCCACTACTTCATAACTACCGAAAATGTCATGCCATCTCCCAAAGTATAAAATCATAATTAATAAAATATTTCATGTGAGATACAATCATAATTAACTATCCAATAAATTCTGATTACCTAGCAAACTATCATAGCTTAAATAAATTCAAATAAAATATTTTAATAATCTAGAATAAATTTTGAATTAAATATTCCAAAAATAATAAAAAATTTTAAATTTTATTTATTCCGAAACAGTGGGGTTACAGCGCGGGCTTACAACTTGACTCAAATACAAAATGAACGCTGATGAGATAGTCATTCCATACATTATATCCCCTTTTATACAATCAAAACATTCTAAACACCTGCTATCGAGGGGGAGTCGAGCCATCTTCTTTGGACTAAATGTAGAGTCTTTAAAAGGATTAAAGCAAGCCTTTGGCACACGGACGAAGCTTCAAAAAACACGAATGTCGCTTTGCTAGATGGCGTTCTCTTGCTGATTCGTAGCACCTATGGAGAGCGAGGATCAATACATTGACATGTACTACTAGGTGGCTAATCAAAATGTATGCTTAAAAATTATATAATATACTTGGTAATCTTTCTAGCCATTCTAGTATATTTTATGTAAGCAACTAATAAGGTATAAGCAATGTAAACTACTATGAAACTTACCTACCGCAGAGCGTGTCGTTGTAGTATAAACTTACCATATTTTTTCCAGCCAACATGCTATCATAGCTAAACGAATTGTGTGTGTATATGCTATCAGTAGAAAGTCTAGCCATCCTGGACGTTAGACGGCGACACTTCAATTGCGGTTGCGAGCCCGCTGAAAGTTTTCTAAATGACCCGTACTAACACCCAGCACAGATATCCAGGTTCTTCATAGTTTGAATCGGTCCCGTAGCCCCCGGATACTGTTCGAAGAACCTAACCCTTATGCACAAGTTGTCCATGGCCGTGCAAGACTATGTTACTTACTGAAGTATAGTCTATAACTTCATGAAAAGTTGACCAATTTCAGTGTGTCCCATCTTATTGTTGCAACATTTATTCATATCATCAATCTTTTCTTAACACAGTCATATGGCATATATATAGAGTAAGCATATAATAGTTCTATAGCATGTGTACGCTAGTAAAGCATGCAACAGTTCTATAAAAATCATCCTTTGTGTCCGTGCATCTATATCTAACAATTTATTTGTATTGATATCATCGATTGATTTTAGAATAAAAGGGTCAAAGGGGAGGAGCGTCAGCCACTCACCTTGATTTACTTGAGACAAGAGAAAAGAGGTCGGTTATGCTAGACGACGTCTACGCGATCACCTAAAATCGCATAAGCAACAAATTAGCACTCTACCCTTCTCTTTCGAATTCGATATAAAATGTGAAGTTCAAAGAACGCAAGCAATAAAATACATCAAAAATATTCAAGAAAATGCATTCATAAAATCAAAGCAAAGAAGCAAGTACGACGTGAAAACTAGAGTCCTTCCTCGAGGCACAATATGCTGATATGGGACTTGATTTCGAAGAAGCCGATCCATAACGAGGAAATGATCTTAATTTATATGTCCCAATCAATTGATAGCGACAGTGTTTCTTAATCGGCTCCCCACGAACGAAAAAAGGGGCACGATGTTGGGACGAGACACTACATCTTAACCAACTAAGAAAAAGTTTTATCCTTGAAACTTAAGAATAGAAAACGAAGTGATCTCTGAATCGAGTTCCGAGGTTGACCTTGGCCGAATGGTTCCTCCCGAGTACTCGGACGAGAGAGATCGCATGATTCCGAAGAAATTTGTCCTTATGCTCCAAGATCTGCATAGGTTCTTCTACGTACGATAAGTCAGCCTTCAGATCCAGCTGACTCAGATCTACCATGTGGCTCGTATCGTGCATATATTTTTGTAGTTATGAAATATAGAAAATATCGTGCACATCCGACAATACTGGCGGTAATACGATCTGGTAAGCAACTAGGACGACTCGATTTAGTGTTTCGAAATAACCAATAAATCTAGGACTCAGCTTGCCCTTTGCCCTGAATATGGTGACTCCTCGCATGGGTGTTACCTTCAAAAATACGTGATCGCCTTCCAGGAACTCAAGTGGCCGTCGATGGGTGTCAACGTAGCTTTTCTGCCGACTATGTGCTACTTTCAATCTTTCTTGTATTAGCTAGCCCGACCTTCTGTACTGTCTACTCTACCAGTTTCGGACCAAGAATCTGTCGCACTTCGACTTCTTCCCAGCAAATGGGTGATCTGCACTTCTATTCGTACAAAGCTTCATACGACGCCATATGAATGTTGGACCAGTAGCTATTGTTATATGCAAATTCAACCAAAGGTAGATGAACGTCCAAACTTGAATTTAAGTCAATTGTACAGAGTCGTAGCATTTTTTCGAGAATCTGATTCACTCGCTCTGTTTTGTCGTCGGTTTGGATAAGTAGTGCTAAACTTTAACTTAGTTCCCATAGTCGACTGAAGGCTACTCCAAAAGCGTGATAAAAATTGCCCATCCCGATCAGAGACGATGGTTACTGGAACTCCATGTAGCCGTATTATATCGTCAAGGTAAATCTGTGCCAGGCGATCGCCGCTCTAAGTAACTTTGATGTCTATGAAGTGTGCTGACTTGGTGAGTTAATCGACGATAACCCAGATGTCATCGTTCCCCCGTGGCGTCTTCGACAGGCCAACAATAAAATCCATGCAGATATGCTTCCACTTCCTTGTTCGGTCTCACGTGTTCAACTTTTACCTTCTGGCAGGCCATACATTGAGACACGAAGAGTGTCACATCTCTTTCATTATGTGTACCAGAATGTTGCATGAAGGTCTTTGTACATCTTTGTGCTGCTAGGATGCAAGGAATACTTCGCATGGTGTGCCCTCGTGTCATGACCCACGCCCGCATGCTCGAGCACGAGCGTGTGAGACACTTCCAGCCTACGCCGCAACATCGACGATAGAACGCTGTCTAGGTCAATCAATACTAACTATCACATCTCATGAATATATATATCATAACCTGTCAATGATATCTCAACTCTAAGAGGAGGACAATATAATGATAATATCTATACCCAATCACAATAGACTATAATGGAGATAAATGGCACGATAATGATATAAAACGAGAATCCAAGAGAAGTCTAGAAATATATATCTCAAATCAACGTCAAAAAGTCTAAGAGTCTAGATATCTCAACATCAATATAAGCCTCAAAATAGTAACTCCTCAATGTCTACACCGCAAATTCGGCGGTAGTACGTGTCACGCCCCGCTCTCGAATAATCGGGTATGGACCGATGCATGCCCGGCCTACACTGTCGTTGACAGCGGTAGTGAGCCGTCTAGTCATCAATAACAAGAGTATTCTCATCACAACATCTAATCTCGGAATCTACACTAGTCATCACAACAATCCACTATATAATTATTACAACTTATACATGAATGTCCGGGTACAAAACCGGTAAAAGATAAATGATACAACAATAACATATAATCAAATACACTCAATCAATCCCTATACATGAAACTAGATATCTCAATGTTAAGTGAGCTCCAATGCTAGCCATGACAATCTAAAGATCCATCTCACCTGTAATCAACGATTCAGACAGGAAAGGAGCAAAGTACAATATAACTTAATAAAACTCACCATGAAGATCAATGGAACGGTATATCAAAATATAACTGAAAGACAGAGAAGCAATGTGAATAAAATATACACTAGCTACGTGTACATGTGCAATTAGACGTTATCAACATGTGGGGACTAATATGTAATCAGGCATATAAAATATGCTATCAGTCAATCAATAATCAGGCATGTCTGACGACAATGCTGTCAGTCACGCACGAAATGGACATCCGGCATACAGAGTATGCTATTAGGCAATATTTGTCCAATATTAGTCAATCACATGTCTCTAGAACATCCTCCACCCGATACGAGAAACAATACAATCAAACGGAAACAAGTGCAAATAATGAAACAAGACAATGTGTGTGCAATGCATGCAATGATGGTAATACTGAGTACATGTACGTGCATGTTTTCTAGGATTTTGTCCAAGTCTTCTAGATCACCTAGAATTAGAAAAAATAGAGTTTTAGAATTATTCTAAAAGAATTCCTATTAAGCCTAATAACACCATTCAAAACTGTCCTACTGGTTGACCTAACTTAACTCACTCAAGATTTATTAGTCTAAGCAAAAGTTAGTCCAAGTATAAAATTTCTTATAATAGCTACCTATCTCTTCATTCTTTCTAAATGTCGGCCCATGCCACAAAGCTTGCTACTGACCTCAATTGAACACTCAATAGTAGTATGAGACAACTGAGCCCAAAATGAATATTTAAAGGAATACTCAGACTATTACCTAATGGCTATTATACAACAAAATTCAAATAAAACCCATGTCCATCCATTACAGCCTTACCAAATTCAAATGCAATGGCTACATTCAGTAGCCCTAAATTCAAATGTAACGGCTACTAGTCCCCAGTTCTGACTTCTCCTTCTCAATTCATCTAATCCATCACTGTTACTGAACATTAATCTGTTAATCCAACAATTCAAAATACTAGGCTACTGACACCGAGTCATGTATCAGTAGGACACAAGACTCGCTACTGGAGTAGGTTCATCAGTACACCTTGGTCTCATTCAACCTAGTCGATCCTCACATACAAATGTAGCCTCCAATTAAGTCATGAAGTATACAGAGTTATACCTGAGTCCAAGGAAGGATGGTGGTATCGTCTCGATCCGGCACAACGAAGCTCGTGTCCAATCCTTGCGGATACACTGGTTCAGATATTACATCAAACACTATACGTGCATAAATGAAATTTCGAAAGATCAATGATATTTGAATTGTAAGGACTCCAATTTTGGAGAGAAACATACAAAAATCAGATTCTAGATTTCACTAATACAGTCTCATCTAAAATCCTAAAGAAACCAAGAATGATCGAACCAACTGTTCGTCAAGGAATTATACAAAATCAAATAACCGTTCAGCAAGAATCGACAAGCAGAGAACAATAAGGAACTTACGTTGATTCGATCACTCTTGCAGAGATTTAAATAATGATGGACTCGACACAGCAGCCCTTCGTCACGTCGTCGCCCATACTACAAAGCAGAGCTCGGAACTCGAATCGCCATGGCAGCGAGGAGGTCAGTGGAGAACGAAGCAGGGCTTCGCCATGGTTACGAATGATAAAGAAGGAGGAGACTGGGGGTCTTTATATAGTGTCACTACCAAATTTTAGATTGAGGGTATTTTGGTCATTTGTGAATTTTTGAAAATTTATTTAAATTATTTAATTGGTGATTGTGATTTTTTTTGACTTTGACTAAGTTGTGACTTTATAGACTAACCTAGGTTTTAACCCTAACCATGGTGACTAGGTTAGCATGGTGAGACCCTAGTCTAACTTAAGTCAATCTAGGTTAGTCATTTAGAAATCAAGGTTTGAATATGAGGACTAGTGATTTAGTGCATGACCTATGACTTAGAATTAAATTCATGACTTGTAATTAGCCATAGGCCCATGATTTAAGCCCAAACCCTAGATAAAACCCTATTGCCGGCCACTTAGGGCTCCCCCCTTGCCTATAAGTATTCTCTTAAGTTGTTCTTGCCTCTTTTGAGATTTACCTAGATTTTTGAAGGAAAGGTAAATCCCCATTGTCCTAAAATCCTAATAAATCCATTTCAAATCCTTTTTGACTCTAGACTTTTGCATTAGGATCTAATTACTGTTTATTTACTGTTTTTGGAGATTTATCTCAATTTTTGTGCAATTTGGGAGCATTTGGATAGTAAGGAGGAACCCCCCCATTTGAAGCCTTTTCTTGATATTGCACCTATAGGTAAAAACTCCACAAATTGATTTAATATTCTGTTTTCTTTATATTTGGAGCTAGATCTAGGAGTCCCCTAGCTGTCCCTGAAATTTGGGTTAATTTAGTGTCCATTTGGTGTCCGTATCGAACACGTATCACGGTGTATTGTTAGGTGTTTGTTAAAATGCCTCTTAGGAATTTATTTTCGTATTTTGAAAAACTAATTTCATAGATCCCGAGATCTATATGTGTATATGAATTTTTGTGAAGACTGAAATTAATTTTGTGTTGTTTTGTGTCGGATTTTTGTGTTGGACACGCTGTGCGAGACCCGGTTCAGTGCCCTGCCTATCGGGCCCTAGAACTCTTTGCACAGGACACTTCATGACACGAATTTTGGTGTGGACACTCCTTGGGTGACTGACACAAGGCCTACAAAATTTCATAGGATCTTATTGACTGGTTTAGGAGTAATTCGACCCACACGTAATTTGCACTATCGTGTACTGTCAGCAGACACACGCACAGACATGCGCAAACACGCGCTCGTGTCCGCAGTGGACACGTGTCAGGCTGCCCAGTATGTAGACCTATCCTAGGTGAACACGTGGGCGTGTGCACGTGACACGAAGTATCGTGTGTCGTGTCCTAGACGCGTGTGCACTCGTGCACGATGCTGTGATACACTGGGTGCACCCTATGTGTTTGAATTGTTGTAGACACGTTTGTGTCGTGTTTGTTGGACACAAAATGACTCAAAGGACACGTGCACATGTGTATCTATGTTTACCAACCCACTGATTGTAATTTTACTATGTTATTTGAATTCAAATCATTGAAATTTCCCAAATTCTGATACCCGACTGATACACAACACTGAGATGAATTTTGTAACGCCCCAGTCCCAAAATACGTAGGACCAAGTACGTAGACATGCCAGCTGTATACATACGAAGTACAGGATCTTGTATGTATACATAAGCTGTAAAATGCAGTAATCCAAGACAAACTAAATCTCATCCACAATGAAAAGAATAATAATATAAAATCAACTTAAATATTTATGGTACAATCGTTGGGCGGAGACAAAGTCCACTACCAACTATTTCAATGAAAGAAATGTACAAAAATCGATCCATAAAATGGCAAGACGAACCAAGCGCAATCGTCTTCGAAAGAATAGAGAAAATCACGGCCTTGGCTAGAACACCTGCAGTGAATCATGAAAGCACACACCTGGGGAATAACCAGGTCCTCAGACGGACGTAGCAATATACAGGAAGAACAAGCTAATATGAACTGTCAGAATAATAAAATAATATATAAAAGACTATTCTAGACACAAATATGCAAAGGAGATTCTAACCGCCTAATGTGCAATTTAGAGAACAACTTTCATGCGTATGGGTGGGATTTTAGGCTATGTGTACGTAACTGGCATCCAGTCATCTGTATCCGGCCGTAACGTCCAAAACGTCAGAGGGTATCTGCAAATATATCGCCACAGTTCCATCCGGAAACTGTGGTTTACCTGTTTGGATTCCCATACGCACTAGCGACTGTCCTCCCCCAATAATTCCCACACTGTTCAAGTCATGTCCATGGCTCATCCAGTTTTGTAACTGCTTGAGTCTCTAAAATCCTAGTCATAGCAGTTACGATCATCTACCGTCACACGACTTTAGAGATGGCCAATCCATAAGTCATGCCCCTAACAAAAGTCTCAAACCGTGTAGTGTAGGTGTCATGGCCAAAGTAGATATAAGAATATCCTCTAATAAGAAGGTAGTCCACTAAAACTAAGTTAACATGCATATAGTAAAGTAACGACTAATAGAGTCGCTTGCACCCAAGTGTGGCTTGGACGCGCAATTTATAACAAAGAAAACTAAAAATATAAAACAAAGTAAATAATACAAAAAATAAATAATATGATAGTAAATTAGCAAGGTATACTTGCTTGGGTCCTGAGCACTGTGGTGGCAAAGATCAGACAGGAAAGTAGGTGGAACAACGGCTGCTGAGGAACTAAGGTCCAAACAAACATCTCCGGATGCTAAAAATAGTCTATTATCTAATTATAATTAATAATATACCTATTAGATTTATTTAATAAATTCTACAATTAGGATATGGCATAGGTTTTCGTATTAGCTTTCCGAAAAACTAAACGGATCGCATTTTCGTTTCCGGAAATTCCCGAAATCGCAAAAATACTGAAACACGTTTATTTTTCGGACATCTAATACTCAAATAGTTTTACAGAAATCTACATAACTAATTTTGTCTATTAAAATATGTTTTTGGAAACCTTACCTTGATACGCTTCTTTTAAAAAAAACTGGAGGCGAAACGGAGTTCGGAGCTAGGAGATATCGTCGTTCCAAGTTGCTCTTGCTACTAAAAAGCGGGGCTGAATTCTAATGACGAATTTTAGAGTTTCTATTGGACTAAAAATAATTTCGAATTATGGATGATAGAAGGGGGATGTATTGGGTTTATATAGGTATTTATTTCAGATTTATCTTCTAAATTAGATAGGATTTGATTTAAATAAATTGGTGTTTGCTTTGTTAGGATAGGATATAGATAGAGATATTTTCCAAGTAGAAGTAGGATTAGTATTAATTTAAAATATAGTTTATATTTATCTAAATTATCTATAACATTATTTAAAATTACTATAGATAATAACTATAGTTAATATTTATTTAAACAACCTTCATCTAATCTCATTTATACAAGCTGAAATATCTAATACTAATTTGACATTTATTCTATATTATGTAAATAGTGTACAATATAAGTAACATGTAAAAAGTAATAAAAGTTATGAAATAAATCCTAAAATTTTGAGAAAAAAAATTGTATAATATAGTTTAGATCCTTAATGTACTAGAAAAATAGCTTTATATATTTTTATACTAAATTCACCAATGAGCACTATACTAAATATATGTAAAATAATACAAATTATATAATAAGTCAATAATAGCTATTTAAAAATCCAAAAATTTTACAAATATTTATTTTGAAAAAATCAAGGAGTTTACAAAAGTCTTATCTAGATAAGGATTAAGAAGAGTTTTAATTCCCCTTAGATTTTTCACTATTTAATTCAAATTGATTTAAAAGTAACTCAATCAAATATAATCCAATGTAGATAGAGACTATGATTTATTTAAACCCAAATAGATAATTCTATTATTAAATTTAAACCAATACATTCATATCTAAATCCAAATCCTATTTAAATATAGATAAATTACACATTTAAATTAAACTATTTAATTTAAATCAATAAATTAAATCATAATTTAATTTATCACAAATATATCCAAAATATCTTTTTATAAAATTTATATAATAATTAATTTCGAAAATTCCAATATATATTTTAAATATTAGTAGGAAATATCTTCAAATACCCTTTAAATAATTTAGGTAAAAATAATTTCGAAAATAAACATAAATATTTACATATTTAAAATACCTTCTTGCTAAATAAATTGTTATAAATAATAAAAATAAATTTTGAAAATATACATGAAATAATTTTCATGCGCTTTACACGAGTAGAATATTCACATAATCTAGTTTTTCTAAATTACCACTTATTAAAATAAGATAGCCTTTTATAGATAACTAAAATAATAAGTTTTGGCAACCTCGATAGATACTTTTCACAACTTTTAATAAAAATAATAATTATATATATAATTTTGAAACCATTACCGATAATAAAATCAAAAACCATTTTTCTAAAAATATGTACCTCGCATATATTCGCACTCGACGAGTAAATACGAAAAAACATAAATTCTCGCGCGACGTACAATACGACTATGCGACGTATAAATACAAAAAAAATCAGTACTAAAATATAGTAGAAATTTAGGGATTTTACATCCTACCCAACTTACAAGAATTTCGTCCTCGAAATTAAGAATAAGTAGGGGGTTGAGAGGGTACAAGGGTATATCAGTGAGGAACAATCAAATCACGACGTTCAAAACATGCATTAGAAATCGTGACTTCGATAACTACGGAGATAAATCACGAATTTAATTTAGGGAGTGAATGATGGTCGCGACAATGAATTTAGGGTCAAGAGAAAGGACGAGTAACTCAAGATGGGGATATAGTCCCATCGGTTGGTCGGTGGCTAACTATTTTGGCAATAGTTGGGGGGATAACTAAAGGTGATACCTTGGGTCTATCTATTAGGTATGAGTCTTCGTCTAAATAAGTGAAAAATGAGAACCAATATGAGTCCAAAGAAGTTTTCAAATATCAAAATGTGGTTCAAAGGCGAGGGAGTAATTCAAAAAGAATTGCCAAGGCTGTCGCGGATGGGACCCTAGAGGACAAGTTTAACTATGTCCCCATCCACGTATAACGATAGATAAAAGCGAACCAAAGTGCAATAGGTTGATCAGACCATTATGCACCGGTTCTGATTAGACAATATGTTAGTGGGTGTGCACCCAATAAAACATGTCATGGTCAAGCTCGATAAGGGAATAAGCTTGCAAAACATAAGCTAAACTAGCAGCATAGGATAGTCAACAATAGTAAAAAATATAGGCACGATTAATATTGAAAGATGTGGAACTAGTTCAACTTCTTAAGAACCTAGTAATGTCTTATGTTGATGCCTATACAGTCGTCCTACTGTCTACTTGCTTAAGACTTAGTTAAGGTCACAAGGAAGGTTAGGTCGTAAGTCATTCTACCCAACTTACAAGAGTTAAACTAGTAGGGTGATGGGACAATGGGACAAGTCTACCTAGTATGGATTACCTTTCTAACCAACATCAAGCACGAAAGAAGGATAAGAATTAACGGTAGAGGGAATCAAGCAAGATGCAAATCAAGAGATTCAAAATAGAATCGAGAAGGTCAAGTATGTGGATGAGATCCTAGACTCTAATCCTATCCGCAGGCTTGCTTGGTACGGTAAAGTAACCAAACAATTTATCTTGACCTGCATGGGCCACCATAAAAACATGTAACGCTCCAGTCCCAAAATACGTAGGACCAAGTACGTAGACATGCCAGCTGTATACATACGAAGTACAGGACCTTGTATGTATACATAAGCTGTAAAATGCAGTAATCTAAGACAAACTAAATCTCATCCACAATGAAAAGAATAATAATATAAAATCAACTTAAATATTTATGGTACAATCGTTGGGCGGAGACAAAGTCCACTACCAACTATTTCAATGAAAGAAATGTACAAAAATCGATCCATAAAATGGCAAGACGAACCAAGTGCAATCGTCTTCGAAGGAATAGAGAAAATCACGGCCTTGGCTAGAACACATGCAGTGAATCATGAAAGCACACACCTGGGAAATAACCAGGTCATCAGACGGACGTAGCAAGATACAGGAAGAACAAGCTAATATGAACTGTCAGAATAATAAAATAATATATAAAAGACTATTCTAGACACAAATATGTAAAGGAGATTCTAACCGCCTAATATGCAATTTAGAGGACAACTTTCATGCGCATGGGTGGGATTTTAGGCTATGTGTACGTAACTGGCATCCAGTCATCTATATCCGACCGTAATGTCCAAAACGTCAGAGGGTATCTGCAAATATATCGCCACAGTTCCATCCGGAGAATGTGGTTTACCTGTTTGGATTCCCACACGCACTAGCGACTGTCCTTCCCTAATAATTCCCATACTGTTCAAGTCATGTCCATGGCTCGTCCAGTTTTGTAACTGCTTGAGTCTCTAAAATCCTAGTCATAGCAGTTACGATCATCTACCGTCACACGACTTTAAAGATGGCCAATCCATAAGTCATGCCCCTAATAAAATGTCTCAAACCGTGTAGTGTACGTGTCATGGCCAAAGGAGATATAAGAATATCCTCCAACAAGAAGGTAGTCCACTAAAACTAAGTTAACATACATATAGTAAAGTAACGACGAATAGAGTCGTTTGCACCCAAGTGTGGCTTGGACGCGTAATTTATAACAAAGGAAACTAACAATATGAAACAAAGTAAATAATACGAAAAATAAATAATATGACTGTAAATTAGCAAGGTATACTTGTCTGGGTCCTGAGCACTGTGGTGGCAAAGATCAGACAGGAAAGTAGGTAGAACAACGGCTGCTGAGGAACTAAGGTCCAAACATACATCTCCGGATGCTGAAAATAGTCTATTATCTAATTATAATTAATAATATACCTATTAGATTTATTTAATAAATTCTATAATTAGGATATGGCATAGGTTTTCGTATTAGCTTTCCGAAAAACTAAATGGATCGTATTTTCGTTTCCGGAAACTCCCGAAATCGCAAAAATACTGAAACACGTTTAATTTTCAGACATCTAATACTCAAATAGTTTTACAGAAATCTACATAACCAATTTTGTCTATTAAAATATGTTTTTGAAAACCTTACCTCGATATGCTTCTTTTAAAAAAAAACTGGAGGCGAAACGGAGTTCGGAGCTAGGAGATATCGTCGTTCCAAGTTGCTCTTGCTACTAAAAAGCGGGGATGAATTCTAATGACAAATTTTAGAGTTTCAATTGGACTAAAAATAATTTCGAATTATGGATGATAGAAGGGGGATGTATTGGGTTTATATAGGTATTTATTTCAGATTTGTCTTCTAAATTAGATAGGATTTGATTTAAATAAATTGGTGTTTTCTTTGTTAGGATATGATATAGATAGAGATGTTTTCCAAGTAGAAGTAGGATTAGTATTAATTTAAAATATAGTTTATATTTATCTAAATTATCTATAACATTATTTAAAATTACTATAGATAATAACTATAGTTAATATTTATTTAAACAACCTTCATCTAATCTTATTTATACAAGCTGAAATATCTAATACTAATTTGATATTTATTCTATATTATGTAAATAGTGTACAATATAAGTAACATGTAAAAAGTAATAAAAGTTATGAAATAAATCCTAAAATTTTGAGGAAAAAAATTGTATAATATAGTTTAGATCCTTAATGTACTAGAAAAATAGCTTTATATATTTTTATACTAAATTCACCAATGAGCACTATACTAAATATATGTAAAATAATACAAATTATATAATAAGTCAATAATAGTTATTTAAAAATCCATAAATTCTACAAATATTTATTTTGAAAAAATCAAGGGGTTTACAAAAGTCTTATCTAGATAAGGATTAAGAAGAGTTTTAATTCCCCTTAGATTTTTCATTATTTAATTCAAATTGATTTAAAAATAACTCAATCAAATATAATCCAATGTAGATAGAGACTAGGATTTATTTAAATCCAAATAGATAATTCTATTATTAAATTTAAACCAATACATTCATATCTAAATCCAAATCCTATTTAAATATAGATAAATTACATATTTAAATTAAACTATTTAATTTAAATCAATAAATCAAATCATAATTTAATTTATCACAAATATATCCAAAATATCTTTTTATAAAATTTATATAATAATTAATTTCAAAAATTCTAATATATATTTTAAATATTAGTAGGAAATATCTTCAAAATACCCTTTAAATAATTTAGGTAAAAATAATTTCGAAAATAAACATAAATATTTACATATTTAAAATACCTTCTTGCTAAATAAATTATTATAAATGATAAAAATAAATTTTGAAAATATACATGAAATTATTTTTATGCGCTTTACACGAGTAGAATATTCACATAATCTAGTTTTTCTAAATTACCACTTATTAAAATAAGATAGCCTTTTATAAATAACTAAAATAATAAGTTTTGGCAACCTCGATAGATACTTTTCACAACTTTTAATAAAAATAATTATTATATATATAATTTTGAAACCATTACCGATAATAAAATCAGAAACCATTTTTCTAAAAATATGTACCTCGCACATATTCGCACCGACGAGTAAATACGAAAAAAACGCAAATTCCCGTGCGACGTACAATACGATTATGCGACGTATAAATACAAAAAAATTAGTACTAAAATATAGTAGAAATTTAGGGATTTTACAAATTTTTTGGGTTTAATTTGCATTAATTAACTGATTTTATGATGTTGAATAGTTAAGTTAGGTTCACCTACCTATGTAATAAATGAGGATCATGTTAGTTTGTGATTGTGTTGAATGGGTTATCGAATGTGGTTTTGGGGTATGCTAGCTGATAGGATTGATTGCTTTTGAACTGTCAAAACTAATACATGTGTACTGATTGGTTTTTCTGAAATTGGGAGAGTTCTAAAACTAATTTCCCTGATTAATTACCTAGATTAGTTCATCTATGTATGTGGCTTGATGTTAACTAAGGACTCTGGATGATGTGGTTTTGAATGGGATTGAGCTAATGAGTACTTTGGTAACTGTCCTTGTTTGGAATTTCTAAGAACCTAGTATTCATGCACACACATTCATCTATTAACCTGGGACTAAAAATCTGGGATTTATATACACTGTCACACTACATTCCCACACACACACTCACTCATCTTTCTACACACACAAACACACACATGACACTCAAATCTAAAACTATTTTTCCTATTTGACCCTCACACACTCATTCACACATTATATCACATACACAAATCTGAACCTAAACCACATCTACATTGTCACAATGTTATCTCACATATAAGACACACACACACACATATGCCTAGCTTTCCCTATCCCTCTCTATGTGTATGTATATATAAATATATATATATATATATATATATATATATATATATATATATATATATATATATATATATATATATATATATATATATATATATATGAGTGTAATATATATACTAATGTGAATGTGATATGTGTAATGTAATGTGAATATTGCATTGCCTATGTGAATGGTGTCAATATAGATATATGGTAGAAATGGGTGTATGGCCTATAGGTGTATATGGCTCATGGCCTAGGTAGAATAGTCTATGGTATATGGAATATATACACATGAGTTGGGTTATGTAAGCTTGTGTGACTTGAATGGTGTGTACTTGCTAGGCTAATTGGTTAGAGACCTAGATTGACTTGTTAAGCCTAGGTTTGACCTACCTAGACTTGTTTGACCTTGTTTGACCTAACTAGACTAGAGTTGACCTAGTTTGACTGTTAGAGTTGACTATAGTTGACTAAAGGTTGACTTTAGCCTAGATTGACCCCAAACATCATGTAGATGCATTGTAGCAGTCTATTTTATTATTTTAGACATGTAGTGACTTGTACTGTTCTATAGGAGACATACACCACTCCTCGGACAGTATATTCTCTTCAGATATTCATGATACCAGGCGAGTACATTCTCTGATCATTTTATAACTTGCTTAGGATTATATTCCTGCTATAGTTTACCTTATTTGATACTGTCACGATATTATCACGGAGTGGTACTATATGGATCCCTACATTGAGATGTTATCCCCCTCGGGAGCATCGGATACATCATGTCGTGTGTTTCATGTACATCATGAATTCCTCGCTCTCATGTTATTCATGTTTCTTATGTGCTTCATGCTCGTTCATGCTCGCTCGTGTACTCTCATGTGCTCTCATGTTCGGTCACGTTTTTCGTGTATTTTATGTATAACCTATACTTCATGTGTACCCTTCATGGGCTTTCATGTGGAATTCATGTGCACTCAGTTTCTGAGCCTTCATGTATACTTCATGTACACCCATCTATGGGCTTTCATATGAAAATTATGTACGTAACATAACTTGTCTGGATCCTTGTGTATTGATTGGGGTATGGGGGAGTATAAATAGTCATGTGAACAATTCCAAAGTAGTATAACCATGTGCGCCTCTTTAGTATATTTATGTGTCACGCCCCAGAACCAGAATACTGGAGAGCGGGGGCAGACATAAACAGCTACGTATATTGAAATAGAATACATCTCAACTATACGGTCACGGCTGTCTAGATATGAGGGTTTACTACAAGCCAGCAGTCTCTTAGGGTCAAGCCTATTGTCTCAATCTCAAGCAATTAACAGAGTTACAAGATATTAGAGCATCAAATATATATATAAGGCGTCCCAAATATTACATATTGGATGATCATGAAGCTAGTCGTACAAAATGATAGGACTAGCAAGAGTTCAGTCATAAATGATCAACCCTAGGATTTGTTAATCATGTTTACAGCCCGTAGGCAGACAGTAAGTAAATGTGCATCGAGCTAACAGGTGCTCGTCGGCTAAACGCCTCAAAAAAATAAATTTACATATAAGTGGGTGAAACAAAAAGGAAAACCCACTCTTGGCCCGGGTTCCGTCTAGTTGTCACCATTGGGCTGGAAGCTTGGTAGATCCTCGGGAGCTGCTCCGAAATCTGGCCACACAAAACCAGCTGGGTCAAACCCCAGAAAGAGCAAGTGCCACAAAGGAGGCCATAAATAAGAACAAAAGCCAGCATATCAGAATATAAAGAATAAAAGAAAGTACAAGTAGTAAGGTACACAGGGCGATAAACGACTAGGGACGTAGAACCATTCCGGGAGCCAGGTTACAATCCTTAAACCAAATAAGGACCGGGATTGTACCCCTTCGCCTGAATAGCTCACTGTCTCTACCCATTTATCGTTAAGATAAGTAAAACAAACATGCTCAGGAGATAGCAGGTACTGGAGCTAGACAAGACTTAGACAAGGCTGGACATCATCCATTCACAATCGGCCAAGCAAGTACTACGGCTTACTACTTTAACTAACTAGGGTTATCACAAGCCTTAATTACTAACAAGATGCAAGTGAGAAACTCCCAGTCCCAAGCCCTGCAGACCATCCAGTTATCCTTTTGCGGGTTGAGAGTTATAGGTGGGTACATTGCCCGGGAGACAAATGTACCCTTAGGTGACTTAGAGGGTGCAACACATGGCAGTGTGCTGGAAATGTGCTCTACTCGTCGGCAAGCTACAAGTCTATTAAAGCACCCAGATAACGAGATTGCCTGTGACTGGGAATTCTCCATGTTCTAGTTTGATCTAATCATTAGCCTAATCCAATTTAGCGCGAGTCCCTGGCCGTGGTACCCAGGAAGTCACGTCCTAGACATGATGCAAGACAAGACAAGTGGATTGTGCAAGCAAGCAAGCAGGAACACCCACGGTGTCAAGACAAGTCAAGTCAAGTTACAAGTTACAAGTCAAGTCAGAAGTGCGTCGCCACGGCCACTATCAAGTTATCAAGATAAATCATATCAGGGTGCTTGTTAGGAGTGCACCACTACGGGTCACTGTCATGTCAGGTTGGTCATGTCAGGAGTGCACCACTACGGGTCACTGTCGAGTTATGCTAGGTCCTTATCATACCATGCCATGTACAATAGTTATTCCAAGCAATTAAATAAAATCAAGTTCATGACAAAAGGCTTAATGATATAAAATAGGCGTAAAACATCTAATAAAATATCAATATATATAGGGCTATAGAAGAGCCAAGCTAAAAGAAGAATAAAACCAAGTCTCCATGATTGGACATATTGTGCAAGGGGTCATGGGGTTGGATTGCGCAAGAGTCAAGTGCGCCAGGGGCCAACTGCGCAGGGTGAGCTGCGCAGGGTACCAACTGCGCCAGAGATGGATGGCGCAGCAGATGGGTTGCGCGGGATCAAATTGCGTAGGGGTTAGACTGCGCAGGAGGGGATGGCGTAGGGTGAGCTGCGCAGAGGGTAGACTGCGCAGGAGGGGATGGCGCAGGGTCAGCTGCGCAGAGGGTGGACTGCGCAGGAGGGGATGGCGCAGGGTGAGCTGTGCAGAGGATGGACTGCGCAGGAGGGGATGGCGCAGGGTGAGCTGCGCAGAGGGTGGACTACGCAGGAGGGGATGGCGCAGGGTGAGCTGCGCAGAGGGTGGACTGCGCAGGAGTCAGGTTGCGCAGGGGCTAACTGCGCAGGGGTTAGTGTGCCAAGGGAGATGCGCGGTCCAGTCCAAGAGGCCGGGCGCAATCGGCTATGCGCAATGAAGGCGCTGGCCGAGAAGGAAGGTGCGCAGTTCACCAAAGGGTGAGCTGCGCAATCGGCCTTGCGCTAAAGAGCGCAGGCCGAGAGGGCTGCTTCTCCAACCCGAGAAGAACTCCAAGAACTTCAAAACTTCAATTCTTCATAACTTGATCAAATCAAAACCAAATCTAGATTTTCAAAGTTCTAACTTGAGTAAAATCGAATTCTCTTCCACATGGAAGCATCAAAACGTACAAAAATCAAAGTTAAACAGATCAAAACCATGTAAATCCAAAAATAGTAAAAATCTAGATCTAGAACAAAGGAAACTCCAAATCACAAAATGTCAAGTTCTAAAGTTGTTCTCCATGGCCTAATATAGCTAATGGACAAATAAAAAGTGGTGCTTATTTGATGGCAAGGTGCACTTACCTAATGGGTTGGGGAGTTGTGTGGAAGAAGGAAGAAGAAGAAGAAAATTAATGGAGAGTAAAGAGGAGAGAGAAAGTTTGGTGGAGATATAATGAGGGTGGTTGTGTTGTGTTGATGGTAGAGTGTAGGCTAAAGTGTTCCACTCATGATGAACCAAACCAAACCAACTTCCACAAAATAAAACCAAGCCATGGTCCAAAACCCATTTACGAGAAACCAAAATCCGCAAGTCGAGAAAATTAAAATACGTGCCAAAAATCAAATTACGAGTACAAATACGAAATACAGGAAATGGGGGTGACAACTCTACCCACCTTCAAAGAATTTCGTCCTCGGAATTTAATCAAGGAGCTAGAGATTGCCACGACAAGCTATACTAAGCACAGACAAGCTACACTAAGCAGTTCAATCATACAATCATACAATGCAAGCAAGGAAGGGAAAGCGTAAGGCATAAGAAAGACATTATACCTCACGAGTCAAACAGGTAGGGATATCGTGATCGGATGTCGTCCTCACGCTCCCACGTTGACTCACCTAGAGAGTGATGACCCCAAGCAACACGGACTAAGTTAATAGTCTTGTTCTTGAGCGTCTTTTTTCTTCGGTCCAAAATAGACACGGGCCTCTCCTCATACGAAAGATTGGTACCAACAACCAATTCCGAATGATCTAGGATATGGCTCAGGTTCGGGATGTACCGTCTTAATTGGGATACATGGAATACATCATGTACCTCACTTAGCGACGGCGGAAGAGCGAGACGATAGGACACATCGCCTACTCGCTCCAGAATATCAAACGGCCCTATATACCTAGGACTAAGCTTTCCCCGCACGCCAAAACGAATGACACCGCGGGTAGGCGAGATCCTAAGGAATACATGGTCGCCAACGGCAAATTCTAAGGGACGCCGATGAGCATCGGCCCAATGGTGCTGGCGATCCTGAGCAACTCGGAGGTGATCTCTGACTCTCCTGACCACTTCAACCGTCTGAGAAATCAGTTCTGGACCGAGCATCTGTCTCTTTCCGACATCGTTCCATACTAACGGGGATCTGCACTTCCTGCCATACAGAGCCTCGAAGGGTGCCATCTGGATACTGGCCTGGAAACTATTGTTGTACGAGAATTCCACCAGGTACAGGTGATCCTCCCACGAACCACCAAAGTCAAGGGTACACGACCGCAACATATCTTCAAGAGTTTGTATAGTACGCTCTGACTGCCCATCTGTCTGCGGATGATACGCTGAGCTGAACTTGAGATGAGTCCCCAAACTTTGATGAAGACTGCGCCAGAAGTGCGATATGAATCTCGTATCCCTGTCTGATATTATGCTGACTGGCACTCCGTGAAGTCTGACGATCTGCCTGAGATACATTTCTGCTAGCTGTGCCGTTGACTGTCCAACTCTAAATGGAAGAAAGTGTGCCACCTTGGTAAGCCTGTCTACAATGACCCAAATAGCATCTCTGCCTGTCGGAGATCTGGGTAACCCAGTCACGAAATCCATGGTTATGTGCTCCCATTTCCATTCTGGGATCGGTAAAGGTTGAAGAAGTCCAGCTGGCCTCTGATGTTCAGCCTTGACTTGTTGGCAAACCAAACATCGAGAGATATACCGGGCTATCTCCCTCTTCATACCATTCCACCAAAAGTGCTGACGAATATCTCGATACATCTTCGTGCCGCCTGGGTGAATGGAGTACTGCGAACTGTGAGCCTCTGCCATGACTTCCTGTCTGATATCTCCACTGGGTACACAAAGACGCATGCCGTGTCGAAGTGTACCATCCTCATGAATACATAACTCTGGCCTTCTCCCTGTCTCGTACTCTGCTCTGAGCCGCTGAATCTTGGAATCTGCTAACTGTGCTGTCCGGATCCTCTCAACTATGGTGGACTGAATCTGTAGGCTGGCCATCAAGGCCACATTGGAAGGAAGAACCACTTCAATTCCCATCTTCTGAAGATCCGCCAATAGCTCTGGTTGCGCCGTCAGAAAATAAACTCCGGCTCTCCGGCTCAACGCATCTGCTACAACGTTGGCCTTCCCTGGATGATACTGCAAATCCACATCGTAGTCCACCAGTAGCTCGAGCCATCTTCTATGCCGCATATTAAGATCCTTCTGGGTGAAAACATACTTCAGGCTCTTATGATCAGTGAAAATCTCCACTCTGTCTCCGTACAAGTAGTGCCTCCACAACTTAAGTGCAAACACTACTGCTGCTAGCTCCAAGTCGTGGGTCGGGTAATTCTTCTCATGATCACGGAGTTGATGTGACGCATAAGCAATTACCTTCCCATGCTGCATCAAAACACATCCCAATCCTCTGCCTGAAGCGTCGCAATAAACTGTGAATCCTCCGGTCCCATCTGGAAGGGCGAGAATGGGAGCCATTATCAAACCTCGCTTCAACTTCTCAAATGATTCCTGACATTCTGCTGTCCAAACGAACGGCACATCCTTGCGGGTCAACTGGGTCATCGGCGCTGAAATCCTTGCAAAATCAGAGACGAACCGTCGGTAGTAGCCGGCCAATCCAAGAAAGCTGCGAACTTCTGCCACTGAGCTGGATACTGGCCATGCCTCGATAGCAACAATCTTCTGGGGATCCACTTCCACTCCTCCTCTGGTAATGATGTGACCCAAGTAAGAAATGCGATCGAGCCAGAACTCGTACTTACTAAACTTGGCGTACAACTGGTGCTCTCTAAGAATCTGGAGGACAACTCTGAGATGCTGCTCGTGCTCTGTTTCACTCTTGCTGTAGACCAGGATGTTATCAAGGAACACTATCACAAACTGATCCAAGTAAGGCATGAAAATACGGTTTATGAGGTCCATGAACACTGCCAGCACATTGGTCGCTCCAAAGGGCATAACTAGAAACTCCCAATGCCCGTACCTCGATCTGAATGCCGTCTTCGGGATGTCCTGCTCTCTGACTCTGATCTGGTGATATCCTGACCGCAAGTCTATCTTCGAGAAAACTGAAGCCCCTTTGAGTTGATCAAACAAGTCATCTATCTTCGGGAGAGGGTATCTGTTCTTGATTGTTACTGAGTTCAAGGTACGATAATCAACACATAGCCTGGATGTACCATCCTTTTTTTTCACAAGAAGCATCGGGGCTCCCCAAGGCGATCCACTTGCACGAATGAATCCCTTGGTCCTGAGTTCTTCAATCATCTTGTACAAAATCTCCAACTCTGAAGGCGCCATTCTGTAGACTCGCTCTGATACTGGTGCTGTCCCGGGAATCAAGTCGATGGTGAACTCGATCTCCCGTTCTGGTGGCATCCCTGGAAGTTCCTCTGGGAAGACATCTGGAAACTCTTCAACTATCCGGGGCAACTGCACTGCTGCTACTGCCATCCGCAATACTGGAGGAGATGGCTCTACTGTGCCTCTGGAAAATGAAAACTCTGGCTCTCCGGGAATACTAAAGACAACTCTGCCAACATGGCAGTCTATCCTAGCATAATGGTTCCTCAACCAATCCATGCCTAGGACTACATCATAGTCTGCCATAGGGAACTCTATGAGCCTAGCAGGAAACTCTCTACCGCTAACTACGATCCGACACGAGGAAAACACTCGATCTACTCCCACAAGACCATTACCAGTAAGTATATTGAGCCTCACTGATAATGACTCGGGTTCCAACCCTATCCGTGTCACGAATCGTGCAGACATGAATGAATGCGATGCACCAGAATCAAATAATACAGATGCTGGAAAGGTGTTGACGAGAATAGTACCTGCCACTACCTCACCTGGTGTAACTTCTTCTTCCATGGTCATCATCATAGCCTGGCCTCTAGCTGCGGGTCCCCTATGCTGGAAACCCCTCTGTCGGTTCTGTGTTAGAACCTGGGTGATCTGCTGCTGGTTCTGCTGCTGAAAGGCCTGGGCCTGAGGCAACAATGGCCTCGGATACTGCTGTTGCTGCTGCTGGACTGGAACTGGGGCTGGTCCTCTCACCGAAGAACTAGAAAGGTTGGATGATGATGGACCTCCCCTATTCGGGCAGGTCCCTATCTGGTGGTCTGCTCCTCCACAAGCCAGGCATAATCTCTGTGCCCTACGACACTCTTCCACTACATGGCCCGGCTTCCCGCAATGAGAACATCCTACCGCGGAAGACTGCTTCTGCTTTTGCTGCTGCGGGTACGTCAGGGTCGAATGCTGAACCGACGTCACTGAGGCCGCCCGCCTCGGAGTCCCAATGGTTATACCCCTAGCTGCCGGGGCTGGAGCTGAAGATTGGTGCATCTGGTTGTGGGACCGCTTCTTGCCTCCGGTCCTGTCCACAATTCTCCGGGAGGTATACTCATGCCTCCTTGCTGCCTTTAACACTGCATCGAACGTCTGGTGCTCGAACTGCTCCACAGCCAATAATATCTCTAAGTGCAGCCCTTGCTGGAATCGCTGAGCCCTATCGAACTCGGTTGCCACCAAGGTGAGGGCGAACCTACTCAGCCTAGAAAACTCGGTCGCATAGCCATCGACCGTCCTGTCTCCTTGCTTCAAGTTGGTGAATCTGGTCTGCAGGTCGTACCGTGCCACCGCATCGAAGTACTTTGTCTGGAACCTCTCTCTGAACGTCGCCCAAGTGACTGGTGCCGCTAATCCCATGGCCTGAGCCGCCCACCAATCGCGAGCCAAGTCTAACAATTGTAGGTGTACCACCGCCACTTTCTCATTTTCAGGTGTCCTAGCTGCTTCTAGAACCACCTCGATATCCTGAAGCCAAGCGTCTGCGGCAATCGTATCTTCACTGCCGTCAAAGAAGGGAGGGTTCAAGCGCTTGAAACTGTTGGCCGCCTGATTCCCTTGGGGACCTCCTCGGTTTAGTGCATCATGAACTTCCTGGGATAAGGCGTCGCCTCGACGATCATGGGATGCAAGCAGTTCTCTGATAAGCCCTACCAAAGGTCCCTCATTCTGTCTAGCTGGTTGAGCGGGCGGAGCTGCCTGAACTAGAGGTTCCGAGCCTCCGGGAAGCATAACTCGGGAGGCTACTCCAGAGTGCTGAGCTTGATCTTCCTGGCGCTGGGGTGCTTGTCGAGCTTCCTCTGGCTGGTTGGCAGGTCCGGAAGTAATGCCGCTGAAGAAGACGACATAGGGAACAGGAAGGAAAGGACCAGGACAGATCAATGATACAAGCAATGTGATCAGGTCGAGATTCTCAGGGGTTTGAAGATACGAGCAGAGATCAAGGACGAATATTGATTGAGACATCTATTCGGTAAACTCTCACATTTCTTGAATGCCAAGACCTGCATGGGCCACCACTTAAACCATGTCACGCCCCAGAACCAGAATACTGGAGAGCGGGGGCAGACATAGCCAGCTACGTATATTGAAATAGAATACATCTCAACTATACGGTCACGGCTGTCTAGATATGAGGGTTTACTACAAGCCAGCAGTCTCTTAGGGTCAAGCCTATTGTCTCAATCTCAAGCAATTAACAGAGTTACAAGATATTAGAGCATCAAATATATATATATAAGGCGTCCCAAATATTACATATTGGATGATCATGAAGTTAGTCGTACAAAATGATAGGACTAGCAAGAGTTCAGTCATACATGATCAACCCTAGGATTTGTTAATCATGTTTACAGCCCGTAGGCAGACAGTAAGTAAATGTGCATCGAGCTAACAGGTGCTCGTCGGCTAAACGCCTCAAAAGAATAAATTTACATATAAGTGGGTGAAACAAAAAGGAAAACCCACTCTTGGCCCGGGTTCCGTCTAGTTGTCACCATTGGGCTGGAAGCTTGGTAGATCCTCGGGAGCTGCTCCGAAATCTGGCCACACAAAACCAGCTGGGTCAAACCCCAGAAAGAGCAAGTGCTACAAAGGAGACCACAAATAAGAACAAAAGCCAGCATATCAGAACATAAAGAATAAAAGAAAGTATAAGTAGTAAGATACACAGGGCGATAAACGACTAGGGACGTGGAACCATTCCGGGAGCCAGGTTACAATCCTTAAACCAAACAAGGACCGGGATTGTACCCCTTCGCCTGAATAGCTCACTGTCTCTACCCATTTATCGTTAAGATAAGTAAAACAAACATGCTCAGGAGATAGCAGGTACTGGAGCTAGACAAGACTTAGACAAGGCTGGACATCATCCATTCACAATCGGCCAAGCAAGTACTACGGCTTACTACTTTAACTAACTAGGGTTATCACAAGCCTTAATTACTAACAAGATGCAAGTGAGAAACTCCCAGTCCCAAGCCATGCAGACCATCCAGTTATCCTTCCGCGGGTTGAGAGTTATAGGTGGGTACATTGCCCGGGAGACAAATGTACCCTTAGGTGACTTAGAGGGTGCAACACATGGCAGTGTGCTGGAAATGTGCTCTACTCGTCGGCAAGCTACAAGTCCATTAAAGCGCCCAGATAACGAGATTGCCTGTGACTGGGAATTCTCCATGTTCTAGTTTGATCTAATCATTAGCCTAATCCAATTTAGCGCGAGTCCCTGGCCGTGGTACCCAGGAAGTCACGTCCTAGACATGATGCAAGACAAGACAAGTGGATTGTGCAAGCAAGCAAGCAGGAACACCCACGGTGTCAAGGCAAGTCAAGTCAAGTTACAAGTTACAAGTCAAGTCAGGAGTGCGCCGCCACGGCCACTATCAAGTTATCAAGATAAATCATGTCAGGGTGCTTGTTAGGAGTGCACCACTATGGGTCACTGTCATGTCAGGTTGGTCATGTCAGGAGTGCACCACTATGGGTCACTGTCGTGTTATGCTAGGTCCTTGTCATACCATGCCATGTACAATAGTTATTCCAAGCAATTAAGTAAAATCAAGTTCATGACAAAAGGCGTAAGGATATAAAATGGGCGTAAAACATCTAATAAAATATCAATATATATAGGGCTATAGAAGAGCAAAGCTAAAAGAAGAATAAAACCAAGTCTCCATGATTGGACATATTATGCAAGGGGTCATGGGGTTGGATTGCGCAAGAGTCAAGTGCGCCAGGGGCCAACTGCGCAGGGTACCAACTGCGCCAGAGATGGATGGCGCAGCAGATGGGTTGCGCGGGATCAAATTGCGCAGGGGTTAGACTGCGCAGGAGGGGATGGCGTAGGGTGAGCTGCGCAGAGGGTAGACTGCGCAGGAGGGGATGGCGCAGGGTCAGCTGCGTAGAGGGTGGACTGCGCAGGAGGGGATGGCGCAGGGTGAGCTGCGCAGAGGGTGGACTGCGCAGGAGGGGATGGCGCAGGGTAAGCTGCACAGAGGGTGGACTGCGCAGGAGGGGATGGCGCAGGGTGAGCTGCGCAGAGGGTGGACTGCGCAGGAGTCAGGTTGCGCAGGGGCTAACTGCGCAGGGGTTAGTGCGCCAAGGGAGATGCGCGGTCCAGCCCAAGAGGCCGGGCGCAATCGGCTATGCGCAATGAAGGCGCTGGCCGAGAAGGAAGGTGCGCAGTTCACCAAAGGGTGAGCTGCGCAATCGGCCTTGCGCTAAAGAGCGCAGGCCGAGAGGGCTGCTTCTCCAACCCGAGAAGAACTCCAAGAACTTCAAAACTTCAATTCTTCATAACTTGATCAAATCAAAACCAAATCTCGATTTTCAAAGTTCTAACTTGAGTAAAATCGAATTCTCTTCCACATGGAAGCATCAAAACGTACAAAAATCAAAGTTAAACAGATCAAAACCATGTAAATCCGAAAATAGTAAAAACCTAGATCTAGAACAAAGGAAACTCCAAATCATAAAATGTCAAGTTCTAAAGTTGTTCTCTATGACCTAATCTAGCTAATAGACAAATAAAAAGTGGTGCTTATTTGATGGCAAGGTGCACTTGCCTAATGGGTTGGGGAGTTGTGTGGAAGAAGGAAGAAGAAGAAGAAAATTAATGGAGAGTAAAGAGGAGAGAGAAAGTTTGGTGGAGATATAATGAGGGTGGTTGTGTTGTGTTGATGGTAGAGTGTAGGCTAAAGTGTTCCACTCATGATGAACCAAACCAAACCAACTTCCACAAAATAAAACCAAGCCATGGTCCAAAACCCATTTACGAGAAACCAAAATCCGCAAGTCGAGAAAATTAAAATACGTGCCAAAAATCAAATTACGAGTACAAATATGAAATACAGGAAATGGGGGTGACATTATGTGCAATTCCAGCCGTTAACATGTCGACTTTGTTCTCTAAATCACTAGTCACTGGTAGCTCTCTACTTATAGTAGATATTTCTATTACAGTTCTCTCTCTATTTATATTATGTACTTTCTTTCAGTTTTATGTATCGTACTCTCTTGCATGTTTATATTTTTAACCTGTTATGATCTGCGTGAGATGTATTGTGCTCGCTTCTGTCCTGACTGGACCTGTTAAAAATTTTATAGAGGATGATGAGGAAACCACTTACCATGGGACTACCCTAGAGGATTACTGGGACCTGGATCTCCAGCAGTATCCTTTAGCAGTGGATGACACACCATTAGTTAGATTAGTTTTCAGTTGTACTTATTTACGCTATGGATTACTGTATTTGGAATTTTGAGATGTTATCTGGATTTGTGTTATCTTAGACACTTAGACTTCTATCTGATTGTATCTCTGTGGATTCATTTCGTTTTATATCTATCTATCTTTTATCGTATTCTACCTTAGATGTGATTGAGACTGTATTGCTATGTCACCTCCATTCGGAGTGTATATACTATACAGGTACCTTATATATTGTACAGGTACCTTATATATTGTTAGATGATTGACCTAGGACAGCGTTCTACCATCGACACTGCGGCGTAGGCTGGACGTACACATGTCTCGCGCCCTTACTCTAGGGTGCGGGTCGTGACACATTTTTAGTGGCAGCCGATGCAGGTCGAGTTTATGTAGTGGTATTCGAACTAGAGTATCACTACAGCCTGCAGTAGGATTAGGATATTTTTGAGGGTACTCAATCACACTAGGAAAAACTCTTAATCAGATTCCTTTTATCTAAATTTGCTGCTTATTGTCTTCCCTTGAATATAAAATGTCCTTTTTTGATTTTTTGCTTCATTCTCAGTAATTGCTTCTTGTTTTGATCTGTCTTTATGATGGTTATGGAGACACGATCTCATCGCTTTGGTCCGGGGGATACTATCGAGAGGCTGGCCACCTCTCGTCCTGTTCAGCAGGGCCTCGAGACCGCAGCTCATGTTGTACCGACTCAGGTTGGCGTTTCTGCTACATTGGAGGTGTACCTCCGCCTGTACAGAGACCTTTCCCCGTCATTCCCAATTGCTCTCAGCAGTAGCGGTTCATGCAGCATCAACAGCAGGCCAAGGAAAACCAGCAGGGGTGAGCTTTCGCCAGGACAGTCAAGGATGCGCAGGCCATTGGAGATCTTACTGCAGGTTCCGTTCTTCTCGATCCCATTCCCACAATTATCTCTTATGACTATCTTGAAATTTGATTCCATCTGTTCCTTGTTGACTGATCAATTTTGTTCTGTTGTTCTTGTGTTATGTTTGTTTTTCTTCTGAAAAAAATTATATGGGCTAGGTCACCTCAGTTATGGGATCTAGAATATTCGATAGTCGTGTTAGCTGGCATAGTGAGGACATATAATCAAATTTTGGACATATTTTTTGGGTGTGGGAATGTAAGATTTTTGTTGTCAAACATGCGACAATGCAAAAATTTTAAATACCATGATTCTGGAGGTATGTACCTTAGTCAAGGACTCTGTGATTATCGTAGCCTTGCTCACTAGCATGACGAAGACTCTGAGTAACATGATTTTGGACAGACGTATATGATTATCAGATTCTATCTTGAGAAGGTTTTTAAACATATCATCTCTATCATACCCTTTTGTTGTTATAAAATTGTATTCCATCATCAAATAACTTAGGAGTAGGGATATTTAGTTTTATAGAGCTTATTCATATGTAGTTCTTTCATAGTGTAATGATATGATGACTTGTAGAGTGTCTGTACCCTAGAGATGATAGTTAGCATTGGTATTAGAATAGTAACCCATTGTAGATGATTCCCCTGTTATTTATAATACCAACCAGTTTACATATAGGATGTTAGTATGCCTTACATCCTTGATGATTTATTATTATTTTTCTCTTACCCTTTCCAGTGAGGCACCCATGACCAGAGCCTGTCCTTGAGTATAGTTGTAGTTTCACCTAAGACTGAGAGGTCTATATATATAGATAAATTGCAGATGATATTAGCATATGGGATATGGGTTGGTTGGTATCTATAGGCCATTGTTGTATAGGGTATTGACATGTTGTTTAGCCTATATTTGGTTCAGTTTTCTATTTTAGTTAAGTTCTCTTTGTGTTGAGTTCAGTCATATTGATCAACCTTTATAGGCAGTGTGCAGACCCTTCATTAGAGACCCTGTTCCTTCGATTCATACTATTTCAAGTTGTTTACTGCACTCAAACTTCATTACCTACCATGTTGTTCAGACCCCAATTATTGACTCACCAATATAACCATCAACCACTTATCATATTCTGCATATCTGGAGAGTTAGTATCATGCGTATTAGAGGACTGCACTCATTTGCAGTATACCGTCTATTGTATTCCCTGTACACCAGTTTGGTTCACTTCTTTCAGACCACTGTCCTGTATGTAGTTAGTTCAGCCAGATAGAGAGGAGAGGCCAGGTTGATCTAGGGGCATGTTTCAGTCACCATGTAGGTTTCCTTTCACTTTGACTTTACAAGTGGACCTAAATGTCCTGTCTTTTTGTTGATAAATTCAGTCTCTTTAGCATCATTCCCTTTTGCCTACATTGATGTTCAGACCATTCATCCTTAGCCTAATTTCCAAGCATTTGTACAGTCCCTTATAAGTTTAGTCTACTTTAACCCTTTGATGATCAGTTATATATATATATATATATATATATATATATATATATATATATATATAGATGATATACTTAGGATATATGTAAGGGGTTGTTGTTCTTGAGCTTATGTATATGTGGTATTTGGGATTTGTGTGCTTAGATTATGGGTATTTAGTTATGGGTGACTTAATAGGATTTGGAAAGTTAAGAGTTAGTCTATTATAGAGTTTTCCTTTTTGCTAATCTCTAGTTGCCAACACCTAGATAGCTAGCATAGGTGAAATCCTAAGAAATTGACTAGTTGTTGACCAGTAGTTGACCATTGTCTATGTTTGACTTAGTTGACTGGAGATAGGATTAGAAGCAGGTTGTTGTTGTGTTTGTTGATCATGTTTAATTATTTAGTAACTTGAGACCTTGCTTGTGTTTAGGTCGGAGACATAGTTTTCTGCAGATATCTCCGACTCGTGGTACTATACATTTTGGTGGAGGTGGGAAGCTTAGCCCGCGCTTCATTAGACCTTTCGTGATCAGCGGAAGAGTCGGTGACGTGGCATACAGGCTAGACTTGCCACCTGCACTAGTGGGGGTCTACAACGTATTCCACGTATCACAGTTGAGACGGTACGTGGCTGACCCTAGCCATGTACTTGATCATTCAGAGATTGAGGTAGGGCCTACTCTCAGTTATCCAGAGCAGCTAGTAGAGATTCTGGATCACCGAGAGAAGGTACTAAGAAACCAGGTGATATCCTTGGTTCGCGTCGTATGGAAGCACCGTTCTCCAGGAGAGTCTACCTGGGAGCGGAAGGATGAGATGCGCGAGCGATACCCTTATCTTTTTGGACCTTGAGGTATGATTATCTATCCTTCTCATCAGTTTAGTTTCGTTTTTAATTTCGAGGATAAAATTCTTTTAAGGAGGGTAGATTTGTCACTACCATATTTTAGATTGAGGGTATTTTGGTCATTTGTGAATTTTTGAAAGTTTATTTAAATTATTTAATTGGTGATTGTGATTTTTTTGACTTTGACTAAGTTGTAACTTTGTAGACTAACCTAGGTTTTGACCCTAACCATGGTGACTAGGTTAGCTTGGTGAGACCCTAGTCTAACTTAAGTCAATCTAGGTTAGTCATTTAGAAATCAAGGTTTGAATAGGAGGACTAGTGATTTGGTGCATGACCTATGACTTAGAATTAAATTCATGACTTGTAATTAGCCATAGGCTCATGACTTAAGCCCAAACCCTAGATAAACCCCCCATGGCCGGCCACTTAGGGTTCCCCCTTGCCTATAAGTATTATCTTAAGTTGTTATTCCCTCTTTTGTGCTTGACCTAGATTTTTGAAAGAAAGGTAAATCTCTATTGTCCTAAAATCCTAATAAATTCATTTCAAATCCTTTTTGACTCTAGTTTTTGCATTAGGATCTAATTATTGTTTATTTACTGATTTTGGAGATTCATCTCAGTTTTTGTGCAATTTGGGAGCATTTGGATAGCAAGCCCCCATTTGAAGCCTTTTCTTGATATTACGCCTATAGGTAAAAACTCCACAAATTGATTTAATATTCTATTTTCTTTACATTTAGGGCTAGATCTAGGAGTCCCCTAGCTGTCCCTGAAATTTGGGTTAATTTAGTGTCCATTTGGTGTCCGTATCGGACACGTATCATGGTGTATTGTTAGGTGTTTGTTAAAATGCCTCTTAGGAATTTATTTTCGTATTTTGAAAAACTAATTTCATAGATCCCTAGATCTATATGTGTATATGAATTTTTGTGAAGACTGAAATTAATTTCGTGTCATTTTGTGTCGAATTTTTGTGTTGGACACGCTGTGCGAGACCCGGTTCAGTGCCCTGCCTATCGGGCCCTAGAACTCTTTGCACATGACACTTCATGACACAAATTTTGGTGTGGACACTCCTTGGGTGACTAACACGAGGCCTACAAAATTTTATAGGATCTTATTGACTGGTTTAGGAGTAATTCGACTCGCACATAATTTGTACTGTCGTGCACTGTCAGCAGACACACGCACAGACACGCGCAAACATGCGCTCGTGTCCGCAGTAGACACGTCATAGACACGTGTCAGAATGCCCAGCATGTAGATCCTAGGCGAACACGTGGGCGTGTGCACGTGACACGAAGTGTCGTGTGTCGTGTCCTAGACGCGTGTGCACTCATGCACGACGCTGTAATACACTGGGTGCACCCTATGTGTTTGATTTTTTGTGGACACGTCTGTGTCATGTTTGTTGGACATGAAATGACTTGAAGGACACGTACACATGTGTATCTATGTTTACCAACCCACTGATTGTAATTTTACTATGTTATTTGAATTCAAATCATTAAAATTTCCCAAATTCTGATACCCGACTGATACACAACACTGAGATGAATTTTCTGGGTTTAATTTGCATTAATTAACTGATTTTATGATGTTGAATGGTTAAGTTAGGTTCACCTACCTATGTAATGAACGAGGATCATGTTAGTTTGTGATTGTGTTGAAGAATGGGTTATCGAATTTGGTTTTGGGGCATGCTAGCTGATAGGACTGATTGCTTTTGAACTGTCAAAACTAATACATGTGCACTGATTGGTTTTTCTGAAATTGGGAGAGTTCTAAAACTAATTTCCCTGATTAATTACCTAGATTAGTTCATCTATATATGTGGCTTGATGTTAACTAAGGACTCTGGATGATGGGGTTTTGAATGGGATTGAGCTAATGAGTACTTTGTTAACTGTCCTTGTTTGGAGTTTCTAAGAACCTAATATTCATGCACACACATTCATCTGTTAACATGGGACTGAAAATCTGGGATTTATACACACTATCACACTACATTCCCACACACACACTCACTCATCTTTCTATACACACAAACACACACATGACACTTAAATCTGAAACTGTTTTTCCTATTTGACCCTCACACACTCATTCACACATTATATCACATACACAAATCTGAACCTAAACCACATCTACATTGTCACAATGTTATCTCACATATAAGACACACACACACACACACATATGCCTAGATTCCCCTATCCCTCTCTATGTGTATGTATAAAAAAAAAAAAAAAAAAAAATATATATATATATATATATATATATATATATATATATATATATATAAATGTGAGTGTAATATATATACTAATGTGAATGTGATATGTGTAATGTAATGTGAATATTGCATTGCCTATGTGAATGGTGTGCATATAGATATATGGTAGAAATGGGTGTATAGCCTATATGTGTATATGGCTCATGGTCTAGGTAGAATAGCCTATGACATATGGAATATATACACATGAGTTGGGTTATGTAAGCTTGTGTGACTTGAATGGTGTGTACTTGCTAGGCTAATTGGTTAGAGACCTAGATTGACTTGTTAAGCCTAGATTTGACCAACCTAGACTTGTTTGACCTTGTTTGACCTAACTAGACTAGTGTTGACCTAGTTTGACTGTTATAGTTGACTAGAGTTGACCAAAGGTTGACTTTAGCCTAGATTGACCCCAAACATCATGTAGATGCATTGTAGCAGTCTATTTTATTATTTTAGACATGTAGTGACTTGTACTGTTCTATAGGAGACAGACACCACTCCTCGGACAGTATATTCTCTTCAGACATTCAGGATACCAGGCGAGTACATTCTCTGATCATTTTATAACTTGCTTAGGATTATATTCCTGCTCTAGTTTACCTTATTTGATGTTGTCACGATATTATCACGAATTTGTACTATATGAATCCCTACATTGAGATGTTATCCCCTCGGGAGCATCAGATACATCATGTCGTGTGTTTCTTCATGTACATCATGTATTCCTCGCTCTCATGTTATTTATGTTTCTCATGTGCTTCATGCTCGTTCATGCTCGCTCGTGTACTCTCATGTGCTCTCATGTTCGGTCACATTTTTCATGTATTTCATGTATAACCTATACTTCATGTGTACCCTTCATGGTCCTTCATGTGGAATTCATGTGCACTCAGTTTCTGAGCCCTCATGTACACCCATCTATAGACTTTCATGTGAAAATCATGTACGTAACATAACTTGTCTGGTTCCTTGTGTATTGATTGGGGTATAGGGGAGTATAAATAGTCATGTGAACAATTCCAAAGTAGTATAACCATATGCGCCTCTTTAGTATATTCATGTGCAATTCCAGCCGTTCATATGTCGACTTTGTACTCTAAATCACTAGTCACTGGTAGCTCTCTACTTATAGTAGATATTTCCATTACAGTTCTCTCTCTATTTACATCATGTACTTTCTTTCAGTTTCATGTATCGTACTCTTTTGCATATTTATATTTTTTAACCTGTTATGATCTGCGTGAGATGTATTGTGCTCGCTCCTGTCCTGACTGGACCTGTTGAAAATTTTACAAAGGATGATGAGGAAACCACTTACCATGGGACTACCATAGAGGATTGCTGGACCTGGATCTCCAGCAGGATCCTTTAGCAGTGGATGACACACCATTAGTTAGATTAGTTCTCAAATGTACTTATTTACGCTATGGATTACTGTATTTAGGATTTTGAGATGTTATCTGGATTTGTGTTATCTTAGACACTTAGACTTCTATCTGATTGTATTTCTGTGGATTCATTTCGTTTCATATCTATCTATCTTTTATCGTATTCTACCTTAGATGTGATTGAGACTGTATTGCTATGTCACCTTCATTCAGAGTGTATATACTGTACATGTACCTTATATATTGTTAGATGATTGACCTAGGACAACGTTCTACCACCGATACTGCGGCATAGGCTGGACGTACCCACGTCTCGCGCCCTTACTCTAGGGTGCAGGTCATGACATATAGGCACGACGACGGACAGTCGGTTAGGCGGACAGCGCCAAGGCGGTTGGGCGGGCAGCCGACAGTTAGGAAACGATTAGAGAAGCGATTACAATCGGACGTTGGAGAAAAAATGGACGGTTAAGAAGGAACGGTCAAGATGAAGGAGAAGACTCAGGAAGCTTTGGCCTTCCTCCGCCGTGAGCGGCTGCAACTCTCGTCGTCGTCGACAATTGAACACAGAACAATGGAGGGAAGGGTGAGCTGAGTGAAAATTAGTTGAATGAATGAATGGAATGGATGATTTAAAACCAATGGTTGGTTGATAATCAGATGCGGGTTAATGGTTAACGGGTTATCGGGTTAGTCATTGGATCCGTGCCCAATCGAATGGATGGGTCAGGCTGGCTGAGAATGTTAAATGGCTGAAATAGGAAATAAGAGTTTACAAAGTCAGTTTAAAAGGAAATGTGATAGGTTGGGCTGGGATAATTAATAAGGATTAGTAATAAAATCCCTAATGATTTAATCAATAAGTTTAAATAGAAATTTTTAGAGAAAATATAATTAACAAATCTTAATAATTGGAATATTCCTTAATAAAGGATTTAAAATAATTAAAAAATCATTAATGATAATTGATGACTAGTCAAGAAAATCAAAAGTAAATAAAAATCTTAAATAAATCACAGGAGAAAAACTCAATCTAGAAAAGTGGAGTTACAGTACGCTGTCTAATCCTCAAGTATATCAAAATACAGCAACATATAAATCATGATGACCTTATTCTAACTCAATTACAAGTGCTAACAGGTAGATATGAAATAGAAAGACAAATTCGCAGAGTCCAATCCAAAAGTAAGATATAAGAATCCTCAAAATAGAGTACATCTCAATAAAGTTTTTATATAGAAATCTAATCAACATAAAGTAAATGTTAAACTAAACAAAGCATCCTCCAGTGGTACGTCTATTATAGCATCCTTTGCATCCTCAGATATACCGTGATCAGCCTCAGGTGTGCCATAATAAGTGTGACACCAGTCCACTAAGTCATCGCCTAAAAATGTTTATCCAGTCAGGATAAGAGCAAGTACAATATATGATCTATTGTTCATAATATGATAAAAACTATATAACATAAAGTAGATTACGAGACATAGGAGTAAGTAACTGTAATCATGATCTGACAAGTATGTAAATAGGACGAGAGAATCATAGCAGAAAAATCAAAGCATATGACATAATCAGTAAGAAATGCATAAGTCATAACTACACTAAGTGTGTTTGAAATACCACATTCCATATGTGATCGGGCTGAGGGATCTACTTGGTTCGGCTAAATCATACATGTTGTGCATGATTTAGCTATCAACAGGGAACAGGGAACATGAAATATGGGTTTTGATCACATATATACTAAGGTATTTTGCGTCCAAATAGTAATCATAGATTCATCTTAATAGAAAAATATATACAAGATAAACTCAAAAACAGGAAATAAGACAATCATGTAATAGAATCCATAACGCTAATCTCGTGAGATAGTTGTGTCAATAATCAGAAAATGTACATATAAATAATGAATAGAATAACTATCATAAAATGAAAGTGATCATTGTAAGTACTTGCCTCGGGTATCTGAAGTCGATGTGCGCGATACGAACTGTCGACACGGAAAGTATCAATATCTAGAGTCCGTAATAAATAATCTCTAAGATCATATCATCCCAAGTCATAAATGGTCATATCATCCAAGAGTATATCCAAAGTCTATAGTGCCCTAGCGCAATGTATCCATAATCACCGTTTGATTTAGAAATAATTGATCAGAAGCACAGATGAGAACGCACGATTAGTAATTTATTGAAAAGATAATCAAGGAACTTGCATTATTTAAGTACATATAATTAGTTTGTAAAATATTCTATAATATTTGAAAGTTATGAAATAATATCTTGAAAGTATATAATATCAGATTAGGAAATTATTTGCTATACATTATTTAATATGGATAGTACTACATAGATGTTCATAATGAATATAATTTTGTATCACTTATCTATACATTATACTATACAACTATTCATATTGTACTTACATAGTACTGAATATTAATGCATAAGCTACACCGCATTAGCAGTAAGGACTTAATTCCTTCTCCACTGTGGTCTTGAGTAAAGTGAAGAAAGAATTTAATCACTCTCTGCCTCTTCAAAGTTCGAAGAGACAATACTATTCTCTTATTCGAAATTGGGAGTAACCCAACCCCTCACATAAAGAGGAGAGAGAAAGAAGAAGCTGGCAATGAAAAAAGAAAAGAATGAACGAGAGAGTAGAGAGGATGTAACGCCCCAGTCCCAAAATATGTAGGACCACGTATACGAATACATACCAGCAGAACTTCACCAATGGGACAAGATACACAACAAGCCCATTAGCGAAATACTTAAGCTGTAAATCATGATAACATCCCAAAACACAACACAGTCGACAGGTTATATATATATATATATATATATATATATATATATATATATATATATATATATATATATATATATATATATATAATCACAACCATATAGTCCACCAAGAGATCAAGAATAAATAAAAAAATGTCTCAAATATCCAGCAAAAAAAGTAATGAAGTCTGTGAAGGTAAAATATCCCAAAACCACTGTGGGCCTTGGATCCAAAATTTTTATTTTAATTCTATTAATTTTATGTGACTTTTATGGTTGTCATCATTGATTTATATAAATATACCCATGTGTAGGCTTGTAAAAAATTAAATAGATTGGAGGTGGGATTTTGTCAAACCTAAAGTCCAGGGACAGTAGTGCAAATTTTGTTAGTTCAAATTATTCTTTGCAACCGAAAACTCATACCCCGTGTTTGAATTCGATATGGATTTAGATGATAAAACTCTTGAAACCTTAGACAAGATTAAATCGATTTCTCCTTATCTCCTCTAATAGATCAAAACACTAGTATATATAGGATAGGAGCAGCCGACCCAAGTCTCTTCAAAACCCTAATATCCCAATTTCATCCTTGTCGCAAGAGCAGCCGAGGAAGAAGGCAAAAGAGCAGTCAAGTTACTTTCGATTCAAAGAGGTAAATCCCTATCTTCTAAACCTATCTATTACTATCAGTAATAAGGATAAACGGATGGTGTTCCAATTAATGTCTTAATGAAACTGATGGATGTAACCAAAGGTATCGAGTTAAGCAAGGTTAAGGGTGTGTCGCAGGGTCTGCGAGTAGAGACAGATCAGTGAAGGACTTATGTCATGACCCGCACCCACTGTTTGGGTACGAGAACGTAACAACGCCCAGCCTACGCCTCAGTGTCGACGGTAGAACGCTGTCCTAGGTCACAACATCTAACAATATAATGCTAAGCAGTTATACTCCCCGAATGAGGGTGACATAGCAGATACAGTCTCAATCACATCTAAGGCAGAGCATGATAATGATAGATAAAACATGAAATCCAAAAGAGATACAGGAGATAGAAGTCTAAGTGTCTAAGATACATAAACCCAGAAATACATCTCAAAACTCAGATACAGTAATCCACAAATCAAGTACAACTCCAGACAAATAAAATAACTATCTAAACATCCTCTAATGTGTCTCCTCTAGGCTAGCAGGCACCTCCAGGCTATCTGTAAAATTTATCAACAGGTCCAGTCAGGACTGGAGCGAGTACAGTACATCTCAACAGATCATAGCAGGTTAGAAAATATAATCATGCAGTAAAGTAAGATACAGGTACTAAAAAAAACAGTATGTAAACAGAGAGAGAACTGTAATAGAAATATCTACTATACATAGAGAACTAGCAGTGACTAGTGAGTCAGAGTACAATATGAACATGTAATACTCCCCCGTACCCCCAATCAATACAGAAGGATCCAACCAGGTTATGTTATATGATGCTATGTAATAGCCCCCGAAGGGTGGTAAGCCCCCGAAGGGTGGTAGCCCCCGAAGGGTGGTACATAGTAGTCCCATAAATGGGGATTCTGGGGGTAACCCAACAGTATAAGTCCTATAAATAGGGATTTTGGGGGTAACCCAACAGTGTAAGTCCCATAAATGGGGATTCTAGGGGTAACCCAACAGTGTAAGATTCCAGCAAGACTCTACGATCATAAGAGTATATGTCGTAAGTGATCAAAGAACCAATGAAGCATAGTGATATGCCATATAAGTGAAACGCACAGAACATGTAGTACCCGATGCTCCCAAAGGATAACATCTTAAGAAATGATCCATATAGTACCAATCCGTGTGACCATCGTGACAGTACAAGTAAAGTAATCTACTGTAGGAAATAATTCTAAGCAGGATATGAAATGATCAGAGAATGTACTCGCCTGATATCTGAATGTCCAAGGTAAAGATACTGTCCGAGGAGAGGTGTCTGGCTCCTAATTAGAACAGCACTAGTCACAACATGTCCAGAAGGGTAATATAAAGTACTACAATACATTCTACATGAATCTAGGTCAAACTAGGCCAAAGTTAACCCTTGGTCAACTCTGGTCAACTGCACTAGTCAAACTAGGTCAAACTAGGTCATGTCCTAACCCAATAAGTCTTACTAGGCCTAACCAAGACTATCCTAGCAAGCACACATCAATACAAGGCTATACAAGCCAACATATACTCAACTCTATATAGCATGCAATTATTCAATACTCAAATAGGCAAGAATTCGCATTGGATATACACTAGGTAATCCATTACTTTAAGCTATATATGTCTACACATATATACACATGCATATATTGGTATTCAACATTAGGTATATAATCATGGCATTCAAATGGTTATATAAACTTATATATTACAACACAATATGCTAACATATATTTAATATACATACATAGCTAAGTTAACTATATTCATAATTACTTATTTAAGAGGCTATGTGTGTGTATGTGAACATGGCAAAGGGGCAAGTGAGGGTTAAATGGACATACATAGTGTATACATATCAAAGAGTGTCAAAGTGTAAGTGAACAATGTGTCAAGTGTGATAGTGTCAACATAGTGTAAGGGGGTACATGAGGTAATATAGGATTTGTGTTAACATAGAATATTACATCTCATTAACTTGTATATTGCATACATTACATCTATTATTACATTACATTCATGCTTGCATTCATTCATCATTCATTTATTCTCTTGTACTACTATATGCACCATACATTACATACTATGGAACCTACATATTCATTACAAGCCATACTTATACATGCTTACATTAGATAGGATACTTACACCTCATATATCATTTATTTAACCATTTACTCATGCTTGCATTCTCTATTTAATTACATAATGTATATACATTAACATGGGTTAAAATCAAATAGAACATTATATTACACACAAGGGTGCACAAAATGCATATGCCGAATAGTAACTCCTACTAATAATCAATAATGTACCATCTCAGCATGAATTAAAATCTAGGATTAAAGTATGTTATAGATCTATGTGTTAGCTTTCCGAAACTTCAAACGGATCGCGTTTTCGTTTCCGAAAACTCCCGGAATCGCGAAAACACCGAGAACGCGTTTGTCTTTCGTACAGCTGACACTCAAATAATTCTCCAGAAAGTTACAGAAAGAATTAGGCCTATTAATACATGTTTTTGGAAAGCTAACTTCAATACGCTTCTTTTAAAAAAGTGGGAGATTAAACCGAGCTTTGAGCTAGAAGTTATGACATTTCTAAGTTAGGGCTGAAATTAAAAACGTGGATAAAAATTATGACGGATTTGGGTAGTTTGAGACAAAAGAACACAAGTATATAACATAATATATCAAGAACTCACTCTCTACACTAATATATATATATATATATATATATATATATATATATATATATATATATATATATATATATATATATATATATATATATATATGAGGCACTATAGAACACATCTCCAATACAAAAATATGAGATTAAACATGTAATAATTTATTCATACATAACAACAACGCATAGTGTGTCCAAATTTGGGATTTTCCCACATGGACACAACCACAACACAAATGACACTCCTATGACCTCCAAATGGACACGAAATGGACACGAATGGAGATACAACCATGGAGGTCATTCCTATGGGTTCAAAATAGACCTATATGCATAAGGAAATGAAAAGGAGAAGGGATTTATACCTTCCGGTAGATCGAATCGAAGAAAAGCCTTCCCGGAGCGACACCGACACGTAGAGATTCCAAAAGGACACGAACGAGCTCCGAATCCTCCCAAAATTGGGTAGCTTCCTCCTTGGCTAGAATGGAGAAGGAAAGAAGAAGATTTGGTGGCAAAATGGAAGGATTTGGTGGAGAAATTGCTAGGGATTGCTCTCTAGGAATTTGGGGAAGAACAAGAGAGAGAGTGTGGATGAGAATAATGAAATGAACTTGAGCCTATCCTCTCCCAAAGTGGCTGGCCATATGGGGCTATTTGTCCTATTATGGTAAGGTCCAAAATGCTCCCACTAACCTATTCTATGAGTATTAGGAAAGGGCTAATTGGTTGGGGCTAAATTAGTCATTCTAAAGTCTCTAATCACACTAACCTTATCCATAATAATTAGTCTAACCTCTAACTAAAATATTTCTATCATGTGGACTAAAATTAATATCATGTGGGCCATGCCTAACTAGTTTGTGGGTCCCACTAGAGTCAAACTACCCCCGGGTCCCCGTTTCAAGTCGGATTGAGTTGAAATTCGAACCCGACTCAAATAACCCCAAAACAATATCATAAATAATAAAATAATATCAAAATAATTCAAAGAGGTCAAATGCAAAAATATCCTTAGGCCAAAAATGATATTAAAATATCATAATCACATGGTTAGGCTCTAGGTCAAACAGTCTCTAGGGTTTTACTAGCAAAACGTCAAAACCACAAGTCATTGATTTAAATAATTTAAAAATGATTTAAAATCACCAAAAATTATATCATGAATTAAATATCATTATTAAAATAATTATAAACACAAAATTTCAAAATTACCCTCATTTGGGAAACTGGGTGCTACAACTCTACCCACCTTAGAAAAATTTCGTTCTCGAAATTTAAGATCGATAGTACTCCTTCTAGAGCCTCTAACGTACCCAATATCTAAGGTAACACTTCCTAACACTGGAATAATAAACGGACATCTAAAAAGTGTCAATCTGGGAATACCTCCAATACTGCTCTACTGTACGGCGGTAATGGAACTTCAATAAAATATGGACTGGAACCTATATCCAAGGGACTGGACCTATTTTAAAGTGGTCCTAACTAAGGATGAAAAGGAACTGATCATTGGCTATAGGTATGCTCAAACTATTATCTTCATATTAACCATCTATTGATACATTCTATTACCATAGGAACGATGCATTACTAAGACATATAGGCCCCTATCTCTCATAACACATTTATACTCACCAAAAGACTAGTACATCCTATCAAGGCTGATACTATAATCTCTCATAAATCTCCTAAGCTACATGTTTATAGACACATATCCCCACATCAAGGACTAACCTATATATATCTACAACTGATACTAATGGGATGACGTCCCTATTTTTCAACAATCAAGGTCAAAAAAAATATTTATCTAAATCATGCAATTTGAAGGAATAGTATACAAGGTCAGGACATACCGTAGCAGTTGGAAGTCTCACCTGGGTACACTAATCATTCTAGGTCAAAACAGTACTATGGTATCAACACACAAACAATCTAGGGTGTCCTAATTGGGAAGGTAAGGGAACAACAATCATCAAACCGTAAGACAGTCTACCATCCTATATGAAAATTGGTACTTATCAAAATAAAATAAAGGCAACTACCAATTATCTAAAAAAAAGGTACAGAAAAATCAAATTCAAGAATTAAGGAATTGAAAATCACTTGTATTGAAATCCAATCACAATATGTATATAGAGAGAGAGAGCGTTAGAGAGGGAAAACTAGCATTATGTAATGTTATGTGGTTTGTGTGTGTATGTGAATATACATGAAAGTGCATATGAGGGTTTGGGTTTCAAACAATAACTATCAAGTTACACTAATCATGGCATATGGGTTAACAACCTACAATACACAACCTATTTAATCATAACATGCATGGCTAACCATATATATATAAAAAGGTAGAGACTTAGTTATGTATCTATATACGTTATAACATGTATGCATAAACTCTATATATATCTATACAAGTATATGATCATGACATAGAGAGGAAAGGTTAGGTTACGTGACAGTGTATACTAAGCTGGGGGGGTGTGTCCTTGTACAAGGTTATAGCTTAGTATTGAAAGGTTAAATCCAGTTTTAGTTTAGCATTTACGTACAAAATCTGAAAATAAGCTAATATTTAAAATAGTGGAATATTAACATAATGCAGTCTCAGATTTTAGGGTTTTGAACATCACAACCAATCTCAATGGTCCCAATACATCCTAACACGATATAATGAAACCCTAACATACTATCCATACATCTATCTACGCATACAGTTCAGTATTACATGTTAAATCTGAAATTGAACTAAACATTTGGAATCCCGCATCAAGGGTTAACATGCACACAGTCTCAGATTTTACAAATTTAAACACAAAACTCAACCAAATTTTGAATTGAAACTCTGCGTATAACATACATGTGCAGTGATGTAAACCTAAATAATAACATAAAATTTATATTTAAATTACGAGTTAAGCTAGAAAAAGCAGAGAACTTGAATTATTGGGGTTTTGAAAATTTAACATCAACAACATATTAATAGGTATTCAGATAGGTGGAAAATCAAGTATAGCATGCATACGTGTTAGGCAAAGTGTCTGCTATATATATTCATATACATATTCTCATGTCCCAATATAAAAAAAATTAATTCTACGTTAAGACTAACATTTAGATTCCTACCAAGATTGCAAGCAGGTGATTGACGAAATCAAGACAGTTTTATTATCATTATTATTTAATACAAGAATAATAGCAAGAAAGAAATAACGATAAAATCGGTTCTGCTTATCTGTTTAAAGAAGGAACCGTTTTGAAATCCAGAGTTAAAATATCAAATTCAAGATAAAGTCTAGTAAAATCATCGATTCATTGTATTATGAAAAACTCATAGCAAGAAATTTCACAAGGTTTATAAAACCAACTAAACTTACTCCTGAGTTAAATAATAGGAAACTAGACAAAACAAACAAATAATAATTCTTTTCTCTTTTTTTTTGAATGACTGAAACAAAAGTAAAGAAAACATGTTTTAAAATATTTAAGGTGCAATCTGATAATCATATGCGTCTATCCAAAATTATGGTACTCTAAATCCTCGTCATACTAGTAAGCAAGGCTACGATAATCACAGAGCCCTTGACTTATGCACATATCTCTAGAATTATGGTATTTAACATTTTTGCGGTGTCGCTAGCTTGGCTGCAAAAACCTTAAATTCCCACACCCGAGAAATATATCCAGAGTCAGACTTATGTCCTCACCATGCTGGCTAACGTGACTATAGAAGACTAGATTCCATAACATAGATGACCTAGCCCATATAATTTCATCTTGCCAAAAATTAAATTAAATCAACAATGAATACCCAAAAATCAAATCAAATTTATCAACGAACATCAAACTCAAAAATGAACAAAATCCTTCAATCATATAAATACAAACTCGGATGCTACAGCTAATCGTCAAGATTCAAAATTCAACAATCTTCCATCAAAATCAATAAATACAAACCCAAATTCAACAATAATCCATCAAATTCAACAACAGAAAATAAAGATAAAACAATCAAGGAAAAAAAGAGTTTTCAAATCGAAGTTAAAATAAGATTCTCAAGGGTCGTCCTAGGAATCTCTCAAGGGTTCCTAACTGTGATTGAGTACCTTCAAAATATATTCTAATCCTACTGCAGGCTGTAGTGGTACTCAAGTTCGAATACCACTACATAAACTCGACCTGCATAGGCCACCACTAAAAACGTGTCATGACCCGCACCCACTGTTTGGGTACGAGAACGTAACAACGCCCAGCCTACGCCGCAGTGTCGGTAGTAGAACGCTGTCCTAGGTCACAACATCTAACAATATAATGCTAAGCAGTTATACTTCCAGAATGGGGGTGACATAGCAGATACAGTCTCAATCACATCTAAGGCAGAGTATGATAATGATAGATAAAACATAAAATCCAAAAGAGATACAGGAGATAGAAGTCTAAGTGTCTAAGATACATAAACCCAGGAATACATCTCAAAACTCAGATACAGTAATCCACAAATCAAGTACAACTCCAGACAAATGAAATAACTATCTAAAATCCTATAATGTGTCTCCTCTAGGCTAGCAGGCACCTCCAGGCTATCTGTAAAATTTATCAACAGGTCCAGTCAGGACTGGAGCGAGTACAGTACATCTCAACAGATCATAGCAGGTTAGAAAATATAATCATGCAGTAAAGTAAGATACAGGTACTGAAAGAAAACAGTATGTAAACAGAGAGAGAACTGTAATAGAAATATCTACTATACATAGAGAACTAGCAGTGACTAGTGAGTCAGAGTACAATATGAACATGTAATACTCCCCTGTACCTCCAATCAATATACAAGGATCCAGCCAGGTTATGTTTTATGATGCTATGTAACAGCCCCCGAAGGGTGGTATATAGTAGTCCCATAAATGGGGATTCTGGGGGTAACCCAACAGTGTAAGTCCCATAAATGGGGATTCTGGGGGTAACCCAACAGTGTAAGTTCCATAAATGGGGATTCTGAGGGTAACCCAACAGTGTAAGATTCCAGGAAGACTCTACGATCATAAGTGTATATGTCGTAAGTGATCAAAGAACCAATGAAGCATAGTGATACGCCATGTAAGTAAAACGCACAGAACATGTAGTACCCGATGCTCCATAAGGATAACATCTCAAGAAAGGATCCATATAGTACTAATCTGTGTGACCATCGTGACAGTACAAGTAAAGTAATCTACTGCAGGAAATAATTCTAAGCAGGATATGAAATGATCAGAGAATGTACTCGCCTGATATCTGAATATCCAAGGTAAAGATACTGTCCGAGGAGAGGTGTCTGGCTCCTAATTAGAACAGCACCAGTCACAACATATCCAGAAGGGTAATATAAAGCACTACAATACATTCTACATGAATCTAGGTCAAACTAGGCCAAAGTCAACCCTTGGTCAAATCTGGTCAACTGCACTAGTCAAACTAGGTCAAACTAGGTCATGTCCTAACCCAGTAAGTCTTACTAGGCCTAACCAAGACTATCCTAGCAAGCACACATCAATACAAGGCTATACAAGCCAATATACACTCAACTCTATATAGCATGCAATTATTCAATACTCAAATAGGCAAGAATTCGCATTAGATATACACTAGGTAATCTATTACTTTAAGCTATATATGTCTACACATATATACACATGCATATATTGGTATTCAATATTAGGTCTATAATCATGGCATTTCAAATGGTTATATAAACTTATATATTACAACACAATATGCTAACATATATATAATATACGTACATAGCTAAGTTAAATATATTCATAATTACTTATTTAAGAGGCTATGTGTGTGTATGTGAACATGACAAAGGGGAAAGTGAGAGTTAAATGGGCATACATAGTGTATATATATCAAAGAGTGTCAAAGTGTAAGTGAACAATGTGTCAAGTGTGATAGTGTCAACATAGTGTAAGGGGGTACATGAGGTAATATAGGATTTGTGTTAACATAGAATATTATATCTCATTAACTTGTATATTGCATACATTACATCTATTATTACATTACATTCATGCTTGCATTCATTCATCATTCATTTATTCTCTTGTACTACTATATGCACCATACATTACATACTATGGAACCTACATATTCATTAAAAGCCATACTTATACATGCTTATATTAGATAGGATACTTACACCTCATATATCATTTATTTAACTATTTACTCATGCTTGTATTCTCTATTTAATTACATAATGTATATTCATTAACATGGGTTAAAATTAAATAGAATATTATATTACACACAAGGGTGCACAAAATGCATATGCCGAATAGTAACTCCTACTAATAATCAATACTGTTCCATCTCAGCATGAATTAAAATCTAGGATTAAAGTATGTTATAGATCTATGTGTTAGCTTTCCGAAACTTCAAACGGATCGTGTTTTCGTTTCCGGAGACTCCCGCAATCGCGAAAACACCGAGAATGCGTTTGTCTTTCGTATAGCTGACACTCAAATAATTCTCCAAAAAGTTATAGAAAGAATTAGGTCTATTAATACATGTTTTTGGAAAGCTAATTTCAATACGCTTCTTTTAAAAAAAACAGGAGATTAAACCGAGTTTTGAGCTAGAAGTTATGACATTTCTAAGTTATGGCTGAAATTAAAAACGTGGATAAAAATTATGACGGATTTGGGTAGTTTGAGACAAAAGAACACAAGTATATAACATAATATATCAAGAACTCACTCACTACACTAATATATATATATGAGACACTATAGAACACATCTCCAATACAAAAATATGAGATTAAATATGTAATAATTTATTCATACATAACAACAACACATAGTGTGTCCAAATTTGGGATTTTCCCACATGGACACAACCACAACACAAAGGACACTCCTATGACCTCCAAATGGTCACGAAATGGACACAAATGGAGATACAACCATGGGGGTCATTCCTATGGATTCAAAATAGACCTATATGCATGAGGAAATGAAAAGGAGAAGAGATTTATACCTCCCGGTAGATCGAATCGAAGAAAAGCCTTCCCGGAGCGACACCGACACGTAGAGATTCCAAAAGGACACGAACGAGCTCCGAATCCTCCCAAACTTGGGTAGCTTCCTCCTTGGCTAGAATGGAGAAGGAAAGAAGAAGATTTGGTGGCAAAATGGAAGGATTTGGTGGAGAAATTGCTAGGGATTGCTCTCTAGAAATTTGGAGAAGAACAAGAGAGAGAGTGTGGATGAGAATAATGAAATGAACTTGAGCCTATCCTCTCCCAAAGTGGCTGGCCATATGGGGCTATTTGTCCTATTATGGTAAGGTCCAAAATGCCCCCACTGACCTATTCTATGAGTATTAGGAAAGGGCTAATTGGTTGGGGCTAAATTAGTCATTCTAAAGTCTCTAATCACACTAACCTTATCCATAATAATTAGTCTAACTTCTAACTAAAATATTTCTATCATGTGGACTAAAATTAATATCATGTGGGCCATGCCCAACTAGTGTGTGGGTCCCACTAGAGTCAAACTACCCCCGGGTCCCCGTTTCAAGTCGGATTGAGTTGAAATTCGAACCCGACTCAAATAACCCCAAAACAATATCATAAATAATAAAATAATATCAAAATAATTCAAAGAGGTCAAATGCAAAAATATCCTTAGGCCAAAAATGACATTAAAATATCATAATCACATGGTTAGGCTCTAGGTCAAACAGTTTCTAGGGTTTCACTAGCAAAACGTCAAAACCACAAGTCATTGATTTAAATAATTTAAAAATAATTTAAAATCACCAAAAATTATATCATGAATTAAATATCATTATTAAAATAATTATAAACATGAAATTTCAAAATTACCCTCATTTGAAAAACTGGGTGCTACAACTTAGGAGGGTAAACCCATGAACAGGGAGGCTGGAATTATTCGAATGAGGGGTCTGTAGATAGCAGCAAGAGCTTTGAGGATTAGCGATGTGTTACATAGTAGGAACACTGATCAAGTTATTATGATACATCAATTACATATCATATTTCAGGTTTGTATATGACGCATCAGCCATTTCCTTGATACCTTAGTCGAGTATCACACCTTAGTTACACGTGATGTACAACCCAAAGCAACGAAGCATGGCAGTACCTGTCATGTGCTCCAGCTGCTTAGTATCAGACTTTAAGTATCAAATTGGCGGTTCCATATCTAATGTTGTTATCAGGAAGATACCTGTTATCGTACTCAATTTTGTACCAATGGAAAGGGGGAGCCTGGTGTCATATGTATTGAAGAGTATCAGGTGTATCAATATGAGATACACAAACATGGGGAGTCTGTATAGGCGCAAAACAAAGGATGTTATTGGGTAGCATATAGGGCTGTCGTTGTATCATTATTGATAGGTAATAGGGTGGGGGTTGATTTGAGAGTATTCTAGTTTGGGCGTTCAGTGGGGTTGTACAAACTAGGCAGGAATTGGAGAGTACCAGATAGTTATAGGGGTGTATCCTACTGGTTAGATCACTGTACCAATGTATATAGAATTCCTATAGTTCTTATAACAGAACATGAGAATAGGACCCCTTGTACACCAAGTCAATTGTAGGTGCACCTACAGTTGAGAGACACCAAGTGGACACAGGGAGATATAACTATGGTATTTCCCGTGTGGGGTATCAATAGGAAGTGGTTGACATTTCCAATTATGTGTCAGCCTATATTGTATTAGAGTAGATACCTCTATGTGAACCTCCATTTGTATCCAATGGATACTAACTGGCGAACTTCCTTTGTATCAACTTGATACTAACACACAGACCTTCCTAGCATCTAATTAACATTGACACGGGAACCTTTCTTTGGACATCAAATTAATGTGGAATCAAGCATGATAACTTGTAGACCGCCTGTTGGCAAGAGCCTTGCATATAGGGTTAAACATATGTACAGTAGCAATAGGTTGATACTTCTATGAGATGTTTTCATATCTGAAGATCAGATCTTGGTAGCCTAGGCCTTGACCATTAGAGGAGCATGACAGTGTATGTTCGGTATCACAATTGGTTCCAGTTAAGCAAAGGGCAGTTACCATGTTTCATCAATGAGCAATTGGGGGTAGTAGAGAGACCAGAGACTATGGCCTACGGCCTAACCTTGAACCTGTAGCCTGTATAACAGAGAAAGTCTTGTGTACCTAGTTGCACGAGTAGGAAGTTACCTTGTAGGAGGTATGAGAAAGTTGTGGCTTAATAGCAATAGCTTCCATGTACCACGTGTGTAGATACTAAGGAGAGCAAGCGAAGTTCACTATCCTGTAACCTATAGTGTCACAACGAAAGGTATAGAGTACCCATTAACAGGTAACGTGTGTACAAATATTGGCGTATACACGACTAATATCAGAGAATAGACACTGGAAGGGACAGTCAGTAGGTAACTTGGATATCAGTTAGGCAGTCATATATGCCAAGCAACAGTGGTAAGAGGGGATTTGAGTGCAGGACCTGTAGAATGTGAACGAACAATTAGTTGTGGTCTTATGCATTGGCATTGAGTACCAGTCATAAACTAGGGAAAGTTACATATTACCAATAAATAAAGGAAAGCAAAGGGAAGGACTATATTTGGAGTTTACCTATAGGGATGGACTTGAAGTGAATAACAGTAAGGGTTGAGATATCAAAACACAGCAATAGCAGAGCCTGCTATGGGCTGGGTCTGTCGTTTAGTAGTAGAGTGAGGCACTAGTCGAGCCATGAACAAACCTACCCAAATCTGTACCTGCCTATCAGAAATTATGAAGTGGGTTAATATGAATTGTCAAGGGGCAATTGATTGTGGCACTACAGGTAGTGTCAATGTCTAAGCAGCCTATATCAACTGCTACCCAAACACAAATCTTTTAATGGTCGAGAGGGGGGTAACAACTCTGTACACAGGTACAAGTGGATTAGAGTGTACGGGACAAGGAAAGATTAATAAGAGTAGTCAGTTAGAATGTGGGTATTAGTAGAAGTAGGTAACATAGTGTGAGGATTGGAGATATATAGTATATCATATGGATACTTGTATATGCAAGTAGAGGCAGATTACATATAGGTAACTAATACAAATTATAACATTAGTATGGGAGAATGAAGGTGCCAAGCATGCCTTAAGTGATAACAGTAGATAAGTTTACCAAGAGAGGGTTGCGAGCCCATTTAACTTAAAAAGTAAATGGAATATAATTGGCTTGGAAGCCAAATAGGGTGGTTTTGACCTAGAATCCTAAACAACTAAATAGATAGGCTTGTTGTACTCTTAAAATTGTATATTGATTCCATTATAAATTACCAAACAGGTTACTTGGATCTTGATACTGAGTCTGACCCGTATCCGTAGCTCAGGACCACAGGCTAGTGCATATACTGATTGTTACCATTTTCGATAGTTTTCTTTACATATTATACATATTTCTTGTTGCTTGTTGACACGCTCGTCACACGGAGATAGTATCATGGATTTATCATACATCTTGATTGTCTTTTACATGCTTACCTTACTTGCGATTGATTCTATGAGTACTAGTTGGGCGAGAAAATATCTTAGTAGACGTGTGAACAACCCAATCTATCCCCAAAATATCTATTTTTGACTGATAGCAGTTGCATACGACATGTGCAGGGTGCCGAATTTACCCCTTAGCGGTTCACACGTTGAAATCGATATTTCAATGCACGTAGATAGTTAATATTTCCATTATTTCATCATGTTCATCACCACTTGCCATGTCACCATGATTTACAAATTGCTCTCTAGTAGCTTCTTTGCATTGATAGAGTTACATGTCTTTTCCTATTGTACCATGATGCTAGTTACTTTCTAGTCTCATTCTCATATGCTATATGCATGATCTGTGACTCTGTTGTGTCTCGGATAGCTGTCATATGTGTACTTGTTCCATTCCTGACTGGAAAACCAATATTTTAGGTGATGAGTTAAAGGAGTTCTGTACCACTTATTATGAGCAGACTGTGGACCCTGATGTGAGCATGCAGAAGGACTTAGATGCGGGGCTACCCTCCGCAGGAGACATTTAGCTAGATATTATTCTATAGAGCAGGAGTTACCTCCAGAACCTCTTTTATTTTTTTATTTTTCATTTTATTTTATGGATTATGAGAGTGGAGTAGTGGACATCTATCTTGGCACATTTTGTTCTCTTGAGATTATTTTATTTATCATATTTTGGTCTCTACCTTGGAGACTATTTAGATCAGTTATTAGTTTTCTCTCACCGTGGTTATTGTTTATATATCTTATTGCTGTGGACTGATCTGCGAAATTGGTTGTATTATGGAAATCTATAAACTGCATGGTTGTATTTGATAAAATATAGAGATAACTAGACATCGTTCTACAGCCGATACTGCGGTGTAGGCTGGACGTACCCACTGCTCATACCCAAATATTGGGTGCGGGTCATGACACATTTTTATAGTGGCCCATGCAGGTCCGTTTTCGCAAAAAATAGCAAAACTCGTGTTATTACTCAACTTAGATGTACTACTGCGGGGCTGCGAGTAGGAGTAGACTTTATGGACCATCTCCACATGTTTAAAATCGTTATTGAATTCCACATTTTACCTCAATTATCCCCTTTGATCTGCATCCTGTTTGAATCTTCATACCAACTAACGATTTTACTTTTGTGGCAGTTAGAGGGATTCTCATGGCAGGAACACCGCCCCCTTGAACACCCCAGCAACCATTAGCGGGTCTTCCATAAATGGAACACCATCGACCCATAGAGGCCATTTCACCTATCTAGGCGAGACGCCCCAACCGCAGACTTCTAGATTTCGCCGAGATGACATTCCACCACCTCCCCAGTTCCCTCCGTCGACTCCGCCACCAGCACTCTTCCAGCATCCAGCACCAGTTTTGTCTCCAGCACCTGCGCTGGACAATGCTACACTCTTTGGGATTTTCCAGCAGCTCATCACTTCCCAGACGCGACAGGCCGACGTCTTCCGTGATACCCAGAGGGAGGCTCTTCATACTAGAGATGCACCCCCACTACGCCCCGGAACTTCCAAGAATTTTATGGACCTTGGGCCCGGGGAATTCAAAGGAATGGAAGGGATACTCTACGCAGACGACTGGTTGGAGAACTTGGATCGCAATCTTTGGATGGCTCGAATTCTTGAAGACAAGAAGGTCGAGATAGCTAGCATGCAGCTCTATGACATTGCCTGCACGTGGTATAGAGACGGGCTTCGATTCACTGTGCTAGATGTGACTTAGAAAGAATTCAAGGAGCTGTTCAAGACGAAGTTCTACCCCGACGCGACCAAAGAAGAGTTAGAAAATGAGTTCGAGAGCCTGGAGCAGGAAACCTCTCCATCGACGAATACTCCGCTGAGTTCTCCCACCTTAGTCACTTCGCAGATGCCTTGACCCCTGCAGCCAAAGCCAAGAAGTTCAGAAAGGGGCTATCACATGAAATTCGCATAGCCATCGTGTCACGACCCGCACCCGGTTTTCGGATGCGAGCTCGTGAGCAAGCCAGCTACGTATCGAGCGGACTCCAGCCCGACTCGAGTACGTATAAGCTGTCAAGGTCATGGGTATCATGTCTAATCAAAACTATATCTCAATCCACGTGTATCTTATAAAACAGGAATGAACAAGTATGGGTCATGGTCTGCAGCCCATTAGCATAATGTTCGATTAGACTCAAAGAATGATATGAGTCCATAAAGTAAGCAGAATGTATCATGGTATTGAATATAAAGTACGAGAGGATAATAAAGAAGTATCACAAGCAAATACCTGTATCATAGATCGCAAACCTCTACCATCCTGCTCTGCTAACTAATTCCATGCAATCGCTAAACCTGAAGAGATCATCAGGTCCTCAGAGGACTAGCAAGATACATAATATACAAGCCAACATGTAACAGTACAAATATACCAAGAAATAAGGAACAATCAGGGAATCCAACGAGACTAAATGAACCAAGACTCAAGATCTAAACGCAAGGATCCTACGACACTGGCATGCCATACTAGAAATGGCTGGCTATAAACTGCAGTCAAGGCAAGTACTCATAATCTATAGTATCTCAATCGCTGTCAAGGTAAGTACACACAACCAAGACGGTAGCCAATCCTAGTATAAAATCCTATAGACCGTAGTCAAGGTAAGTACTCACAATCTATAGAATGTCAAAGTCAAATCCCACTCAAGTCATGTCAAGTCAAGTTAAGTTATAATCAAGTCGAGGAAATAGTGGTGTGGGACTAGACGACTTTATCAAGCAATACGTATGAGACTAACACAGTGTAACAGAAAGAAATGTCATAACAGAAGGGAACAAGAATGTGCAGACAACTAGAATCATGTAAAGTGAAACTATAACAGGAAAAGTGCACTAGACATGAAATAAAGCAATCACGAATGTAAGAAAAGAACCGCAGCGAGATGATGAACATGCATATAAATTATACTGTACAAGTTGGCAAGGTATACTTGCCTGGGGTTGCATGGAGAACCAACAATGTATCGCCAATCACAAGTCAGAAAGTCCAAGTCATCACAAGTGTCTCCGAAAGCTGAAATAAACGTTACCAACATTCTCAGAATAGTCAAATTAGCTAGGATTGCCTATCCTTAAGTCCAATTCTGGACACAGCGGTAAAACGGTAATTTTGGGCAAAAATTATGTCCGCCGTTGGATCCATTTTACACCGAAAAGCGTGCCAGAGTCAATGGTCTCTAAAGTCGTCAAACTATATGTCTACGGATCCAGTTTTTCGATACGAACCCAACCATATGTCCAAAGTTGGATTTCGACGGGCCGTGCACAAAATCGCTCGTTGAGTGGGACCGTGGGGCCCGTAAAACGACGTACGATTCAACTGTCTCAGAATTGGACCAAACTTGGCATATAGGACCAGAAAAACGATACGGTTCTGCTGGCGCAAGTTTCGTCTTGATCTGACGAGCGTGCACAAAGTAATTAGAGTTTGTGCAAAGTGGTCGATACGGTGAATTTCGACGGATACGCATCAAATTCGTCGCGCACACGCGACCAATTTGTATTCCGTCAAAGCCCACACGACCACGAAGCCGTTACGCAGCTTTCGATGCTTTCGGTTCGCGATCACGTCGCCCGGAATGGTGGTACGCACGTCGTGTGGATGGTTTTTCAAGTTTTGAAAACGGGTTTTTTCTCGATTTTGGGAAAAGAATTACTTCGCGTATACGCGATGAAATCAGGTCTATAAAAAGGGTTTTGAAGACCTATAGGTTGTCTAAAAGTCTGTTTAAGTGGATTTCTAAAATTCTCGACGGATCGATCAGGAATCGCCTTCAAACAGGAGCATCTGAAATCCCAATTCTGTCAATGCGACGAAGTTTTATGTCGACTTCGTGTCGTTTCATTTCGTATCTGGATTGATTCGATACCAACCAGTTAGATAGGTTCCTAGAGGGTTATATGGGTTCTACATAGGACTTTACAGATCGAATTTTGGTCGAGAATTCACAAAGAAACGAGGATTCGAAGTTACCTTCGCGGCTTCGATCATTGTTGTTGCTGAACGCCCTGTTCTCGCGCACGCGCGCGCACGGCCCTCTGGTCGCCGTCCGGCAGTGGCGCGCGCCGCCTGGAGGTCGGGGCTAGCCGCCTGGGTATGGAGAAAGGTGGTGCGGGGTCGAGGAGTTTTTAGGGTTTGTTCGTTCTCCTCTCCGCTCTTTCGCATACTTATATATATATAGTTCTGTTGTTTAACCGAACAGAGGGGCTCGGTTTGGGAGTAGATATATTAGGTGCTGTCTGCTGTTTTACTATGGGCTGGGGTGACCCTGCTGCTTGCGTGGGGGTGTTGGCTTGGGATTACTCGGTTGGGCCGGGCTCGGGTATGGGCCTATATGGGCTGGGTGCAGGGCTAGGCTGGGCTGCTACTGTTTCACTTCTTCTTCTTTTTCTTATTCTATTATTAACACCTTTATATATTTATATATCTATATACGCATAAATACATATGCATATATATATATTATATCTATATACACATACATAAACATATATATATTATTCCATGGATACAATTTAGGTATATATATACATAGGTATATATATGTATGTATGTATATATATATATATATATATATATATATATATATATATATATATATATATATATATATATATATATATATATATATATATATATATAAAAATATATATATATAAAATATATATAACGATATATTATATATATATATATATATATATATATATATATATATATATATATATATATATATATATATATATATATATATATATATATATATATATATATATATATATATATATATATAACGATATATATACACATATACCATAGATACCATAAATACAAATACTAGAGATAAATATTAAATATAATTGATATTTGAAATCCGATAATTAATTTTATATACCAAAAATTCACAAATAAATACAATGATACTTTATATATAAATAAAAGCCTAATTTTCCATATACCGTATATGCACTTCTATATTTATATATAACCTAGATAATTTCCATAAAATCCAACATATTTGTTAAGGAGGAATATTTACTATATTATTAAATAAAATATTATTTCTAAAATCAAGCACATATAATATATTATATATATATAGCAATTGTTCCTAGAATTGTCTCCAAAATTACCCAGGGAAAATACCAATACAATATGCGTCTACACGGACGTCTTTGGTCACACTGCAACACCTCATGGGCTTGGATTTGGTTCGACCCAGTTTGGACTAACTTGGTTCAACCAGGTTCCTGCAAAGTCAATAAATCTAATAATAATTAATTTAAACTTATTTATAAAGGTCATGCTATAACTTGGCCTGATTTTCCTAGTTAGGACACTCCTATGGCTCGGTATTCCCCTACCATAGCTAAACATTAGTCAAAGCACGCTACTGCACTATCCGTGCCACAATTCCTAGTCACCTTGTACTCCAATCTCAACCATGGTTAAAAATCATCTACCGTAATAATTAACTAAATAATTATTTATAAAATCATAAATCACCATTTTAAATCAAATAAATAAAAATAAAAATATTCTGCTAATTTTCGGGAAGGAAGGCTACAAATCTACCCACCTTAAAAATAATTTCGTCCTCGAAATTCCAATTCATGACCATCCCTTAAATTCAAAGTCTACTATTACCATAATCTCCCCAAATTTAATTTCTCAAATAAATTCTATAATCCTCCCTAGCCATTTTATAACTCCGAATACTGGAGGACTTCTACCCACCTTTGGTCACGCTACTCCTCAAAACACGGTCACTAAAGTCCTATGGTCTCCTAACTAATTGCTAACAATTCTACCGACAGATACCTAGGCATATGGCATCTATAACCCCTCATATCTATAAACAACCAAACATTCAATAGTCAAGCAGTATTATACGATAATTTAAGAATTTCTAATGAATTCTAGACAGCACGATCATTCGTCACCTCGAAATAGGAAGGGACGAGAATCAATGGTACAAGCAGACAAGGGAGAATAATCGAGAACGAATACGAAGTTTCAAAGACGTAAAGAAATTTCTAAGAGAATTTTCAAGGCAGAGTGGATTAAGATATCTAAGGTTTAGTCAGTTGCGCAGGCTCGTACCAGTACAGTAACATAACCGGTACGATATGCTCTGACCTGCATGGGCCACCACAAAAACTTGTCACGACCCGCACCCAGTTTTCGGACGCGAGCTCGTGAGCAAGCCAGCTACGTATCGAGCGGACTCCAGCCCGACTCGAGTACGTATAAGCTGTCAAGGTTATGGGTACCATGTCTAATCTAAACTATATCTCAATTCACGTATATCTTATAAAACAGGAATGAACAAGTATGGGTCATGGTCTGCAGCCCATTAGCACAATGTTCGATTAGACTCAAAGAATGATATGAGTCCATAAAGTAAGCAGAATATATCATTGTACTGAATATAAAGTACGAGAGGATAATAAAGAAGTATCACAAGGAAATACCTGTATCATAGATCGCAAATCTCTACCATCCTGCTCTGCTAACTAACTCCATGCAATCGCTAAACCTGAAGAGATCATCAGGTCCTCAGAGGACTAGCAAGATACATAATATACAAGCCAACATGTAACAGTACAAATATACCAAGAAATAAGGAACAATCAAGGAATCCAACGAGACTAAATGAACCAAGACTCAAGATCTAAACGCAAGGATCCTAAGACACTGGCATGCCATACTAGAAATGGCTGGCTATAAACTGCAGTCAAGGCAAGTACTCACAATCTATAGTATCTCAATCGCTGTCAACGCAAGTACATACAACTAAGACGGTAGCCAATCCTAGTACAAAATCCTATAGACCGTAGTCAAGGTAAGTACTCACAATCTATAGAATGTCAAAGTCAAATCCCACTCAAGTCATGTCAAGTCAAGTTAAGTTATAATCAAGTCGAGGAAATCGTGGTGTGGGACTAGACGACTCTATCAAGCAATACGTATAAGACTAACACAGTGTAACAGAAAGAAATGTCATAACAGAAGGGAACAAGAATGTGCAGACAACTAGAATCATGTAAAGTGAAACTATAACAGGAAAAGTACACTAGACATGAAATAAAGCAATCACGAATATAAGAAAAGAACCGCAGCGAGATGATGAACATGCATATAAATTATACTGTACAAGTTGGCAAGGTATACTTGCCTGGGGTTGCATGGAGAACCAACAATGTATCGCCAATCACAAGTCAGAAAGTCCAAGTCATCACAAGTGTCTCCGAAAGCTGAAATAAACGTTACCAACATTCTCAGAATAGTCAAATTAGCTAGGATTGCCTGTCCTTAAGTCCAATTCTGGATACAGGGGCAAAACGGTAATTTTGGGCAAAAATTATGTCCGTCGTTGGATCCATTTTACACCGAAAAGCGTGCCAGAGTCAATGGTCTCTAAAGTCGTCAAACTACATGTCTACGGATCCAGTTTTCCGATACGAACCCAACCGTATGTCCAAAGTTGAATTTCGGCGGGCCGTGCACAAAATCGCTCGTTGAGTAGGACCGTGGGGCCCGCAAAACGACGTACGATTCAACTATCTCAGAATTGCACCAAACTTGGCATACAGGACCAGAAAAATAATACGGTTCTGCTGGCGCAAGTTTCGTCTTGATCTGACGAGCGTGCACAAAGTAATTAGAGTTTGTGCAAAGTGGTCGATACGGTGAATTTCGACGGATACGCATCAAATTCGTCGCGCACACGCGACCAATTTGAATTCCGTCAAAGCCCACACGACCACGAAGCCGTTACACAGCTTTTGATGCTTTCGGTTCGCGATCACGTCGCCCGGAATGGCGGTACGCACGTCGTGTGGATGGTTTTTCAAGTTTTAAAAACGGGTTTTTTCTCGATTTTGTGAAAAGAATTACTTCGCGTATACGCGATGGAATCAGGAACTATAAAAAGGGTTTTGAAGACCTATAGGTTGTCTAAAAGTCTGTTTAAGTGGATTTCTAAAATTCTCGACGGATCTATCAGGAATCGCCTTCAAACAGGAGCATCTGAAATCCCAATTCTGTCAATGTGACAGGGTTTTATGTCGACTTCGTATCGATTTCATTTCGTATCTGGATTGATTCGATACCAACCAGTTAGATAGGTTCCTAGAGGGTTATACGGGTTCTACATAGGACTTTACATATCGAATTTTGGTCGAGAATTCACAAAGAAATGAGGATTCAAAGTTACCTTCACGGCTTCGATCATTGTTGTTGCTGAATGCCCTGTTCTCGCGCACGCGCACGCGCGGCCCTCTGGTCGCCGTCCGGCGGTGGTGCGCGCCGCCTGGAGGTCGGGGCTGGCCGCTTGGGTGTGGAGAAAGGTGGCACGGGGTCGAGGAGTTTTTAGGGTTTGTTCGTTCTCCTCTCCGCTCTTTCGCATACTTATATATATATAGTTCTGTTGTTTAACCGAACAGAGGGGCTCGGTTTGGGAGTAGATGTATTAGGTGCTGTCTGTTGTTTCACTATGGACTGGGGTGACCCTGCTGCTTGCGTGGGGGTGTTGGCTTGGGATTACTCGGTTGGGCCGGGTTCGGGTATGGGCCTATATGGGCTGGGTGCAGGGCTAGGCTGGGCTGCTACTGTTTCACTTCTTTTTCTTTTTCTTATTCTATTATTAACACCTTTATATATTTATATATCTATATACGCATAAATACATATGCACATATATATATATATATTATATCTATATACACATACATAAACATATATATATTATTCCATGGATACAATTTAGGTATATATATACATAGGTATATATATGTATGTATGTATATATTATTCCATGGATACAATATAGGTATATATATGTATATATATATATATATATATATATATATATATATATATATATATATATATATATATATATATATATATATATATATATATATATATATATATATATATATATATAAAATATATATATATATACATATACCATAGATACCATAATTACAAATACGAGAGATAAATATTAAATATAATTGATATTTGAAATCCGATAATTAATTTTATATACCAAAAATTCACAAATAAATACAATGATACTTTATATATAAATAAAAGCCTAATTTTCCATATACCGTATATGCACTTCTTTATTATATATAGCCTAGATAATTTCCATAAAATCCAACATATTTGTTAAGGAGAAATATTTACTATATTATTAAATAAAATATTATTTCTAAAATCAAGCACATATAATATATTATATATATATATATATATATATATATAATATATATATAAAAAAAAAAAAAAAAAAAAAAAAAAAAAAAAAAAAAAATATATATATATATATATATATATATATATATATATATATATATATATATATAGCAATTGTTCCTAGAATTGTCTCCAAAATTACCCAGGGTAAAATACCAATACAATATATGTCTACACGGACGTCTTTGGTCACACTGCAACACCTCATGGGCTTGGATTTGGTTCGACCCAGTTTGGACTAACTTGGTTCAACCATGTTCCTGCAAAGTCAATAAATCTAATAATAATTAATTTAAACTTATTTATAAAGGTCATGCTATAACTTGGCCTGGTTTTCCTAGTTAGGACACTCCTATGGCTCGGCATTCCCCTACCATGGCTAAACATTAGTCAAAGCACGCTACTGCACTATTCGTGCCACGATTCCTAGTCATCTTGTACTCCAATCTCAACCATGATTAAAAATCATCTTCCGTAATAATTAACTAAATAATTATTTATAAAATCATAAATCACCATTTTAAATCAAATAAATAAAAATAAAAAATATTCCGCTAATTTTCGGGAAGGGAGGCTACACATCGCCACCAGCTAAGCCACCACATACAAGAGGATCTTGAAGGTTGCACAGGACATAGAGAAGGAGAAGAAGCGCAAAAAGAAGAGAGATAGAGACGCATATGGAGGGGGCAACAGCTAGTCAGGATCGGCGAAGTGGTCCAATGCTCCAGGGAAGACCACGGCACAGCAGCAACAGCCACAACCTTGTTTCCCGCAGCAGCAGTACCAGCCTCCAGCTAGAGTCCCTACCTCCCAGCAGAACCAGCAAAGACAGCTCCTTGGGCCTTACGGCTACTGCAGGAAGCCGGGACATACGTGGGAGGTGTGTAGAAGATAACTTGGAGTATGCTTATTTTGTGGTTCGAGCGCACACCAAATGAAGGAGTGTCCAGCAGAGCAGATTCATGTAGCACAGAGGGTAGCTCCTGTCCCGGGAGCACCGATGAAGCCCACGAAACCCCAGCAGCAGAGAGGGGCCCTGTCCACACAGCAGCAGCGCTTCGTCCAGCACCAGAAGCAGGACAGAGCTTATGCCATGGTGGTCGAGGAGACACTAGCATCTCCTGATGTGATAGCAGGTTCTGTTCTCCTTGAGTCTTTTTCAGCTATTGCTTTATTCGATTTTGGGGACAGTCATAGCTTCATATCTACAGCTTTTATTTTTAGATATAGTATTGTATCTGAACCTTTAGACTGCACTTATAAAATCTTGACTGGCGGAGGCATCATCTTAGTCAAGGATGTTTGCGTGGAACGCCGCATTACTATAAGAGGCCAAAAAATGTGCACTAGTTTACTCAAAATGCCACTCCCGAGCTTTGACATAGTGCTCAGCATGGACTGGCTGAGTAAATATTATGCCAGCATTGATTGTCACAACGAATATGTTTTGTTTAGTCCGCCTGGAGAGACCGTGTTCGAATTCGCTAGAGGAGCAGTAGAGTAGTTTAGCGACGCTATTTGTGGGACCATGGTAGCAGAGAAGGAGCTACCTCATCCTATCATCTCAGAGTTTCTCGACGTTTTTCCAGAGGAGCTGTTAGGGCTGCCTCCAGACAAAGACGTTGAGTTTTTCATTGATCTTGTGCCAGGCGCGGAGCCAGAGTCGCAGCGTATATACAGGATCAACAACAAGGAAGCCATGGAATTGACGAAGCAGATCGATGAGCTAAGGAGAAAGGGTTCATTAGACCGAGTTTGTCGCCTTAGGGGTGCACCGGTGTTGTTTGTGCCCAAGAAGGACGGGACGGTGCATATGTGTATCGACTACCGGACCTTGAATAATAAGACGATCAAGAACAAATATCCGCTACCAAGAATTGACGTTCTTTTCGATCAGTTAAGCGGTGCACGGATATTTTCAAAGATTAACTTGAGGTCGGGGTACCACCAAGTGAGAGTGAAGAAGGAGGTTATCCTGAAGACAGCTTTCCTGACCAAGTACGGCCAGTACGAATTTATGGTGATGCCATTTGGGTTGACTAATGCCCCGACAGTCTTCATGAATTTGATGAACAAGGTATTCCATCCATACATTGATAAGTTCGTAGTGGTCTTCATCGACGACATACTTATTTATTCGAAGTCGCCGGAAGAGCACGAGGAGCACCTGAGGATCATGCTGGAGACCCTCAGGAAGAAACTCTACGGGAAGCTTTCGAAGTATGAATTTTTCCTAGACAAGGTAGAATTCCTCGAACATGTGGTGACAGGAGACGGTATATCCATTAACCCAAAGAAGAATGCTGATGTTGAGTCATGGACTACTCCGACTTCTGTGGCAGAGATTCGGAGCTTCTTGGGATTGGCGGGGTACTATAGTAAGTTCGTGCAGGACTTTGCTCAGATTGCAGAGCCGATGTCTAGGCTCACTCGGAAGGACGTAGAGTTCATATGGACAGAGGACTGCCAGGCTGCATTCGATGAACTGAAGAAAAGGATGACGACAGCTCCCGTATTAACGTTGCCATCCGGTTCCGGTGGTTTCTTTATCTATAGCGATACTTCAGGGAAGGGCTTGGGGTATGTTTTAGAGCAGAACAAGAAGGTGATAGCGTATGCATCCAGATAGCTATGACCATATAAGAAGAATTACCCCACCCACGATCTAGAGCTGGCAACAGTTATATTCGCCCTGAAGTTGTGGAAACACTACTTGTACGGATAGGGTGTGGAAATATTTACTGACCACAAAAGCTTGAAGTATATTTTCACGCAGAAGGAGCTGAATATAAGACAACGCAGATGGCTAGAATTGATAAAGGATTTCGACATCTCTTTGCAGTACCATCCGGGGAAGGCAAACGTAGTTGCGGATGCCTTGAGTCGGTACCCAGTGGCTATGTTCTTGACGATAGATCGGCACTTGTTAGCAGACTTGGAGAGCTTAGGCATTGAGATCGTCATTCCTGGAGTCGAGATGCAGATGATGGGCATGCAGATTCAGTCTAGATTGATAGACAGGATACGAAAGGCACAACACCAAGACAAGCAGCTGAGGAGTATCATGGCACAGGTGCAGGCCGATTTGTTGGAGGATTTCATCATTGCAGAGGATGGCTCGCTGAGGCACGGGATGAGATTATGTGTACCTAGTGGAGAGCTGCTAGAGGAGGTCATACAGGAGGTACATCGTTCTCAGTATTCCTTGCATCCTAGAGCCAACAAGACGTACAAGGATATTAGAGCCCACGTATAGTGGTACGACATGAAGCGAGAGGTGGCATGCTTCGTTTCTAGATGTCTTGTGTGTCAGCAGGTCAAAGCTGAGAGGCAGAGACCCGGAGGTTTACTTCAGCCGTTGTCGATTCCCGAGTGGAAGTGGGAACATATCACTATGGATTTTGTTTTCGGTCTTCCACGTTCGCCAGGAGGGAAGGATACGATTTGGGTCATCGTTGACAGGTTGACCAAATTGGCCACTTTTTACCATTCAAAGTGGGACTATTTACGGAGAGGTTGGCGGAGTTGAATGTGAAGCAGATCGTTAGGTTGCATGGCATTCCAGTGAGTATCATCTCCGACCGCGATAGCAAGTTCACATCTCACTTTTGGAGGAGTCTGCAGGCTAGCTTAGGCACATTGCTCAAGTTCAGCACAACCTATCATCCACAGACAGATGGACAGTCAGAGCGGACCATTCAGATGCTTGAGGATATGCTGCGGACGTGTGTACTAGATTTTGGTGGCTCGTAGGAGGATCACCTTCACCTCGTGGAGTTCTCCTACAACAACAACTACCAAGCTAGTATAGAGATGTCCCCTTTCACGGACTGATTAGAGAGCGACTTCGCGTAGCTCAGGACAGACAGAAGTACTGGGCTGACAGTCACCGAAGACCGTTAGAGTTTGAGGTATAGTTCTTCGTAGTCGTAACAGTTAATAATGATAAGAGTAGGTCATAACTCTTGCTTGAATATAGGTGGCCGATATGGCGTTCTTAAAGATATCTTTGACATGTGGTACGATACGTTTCGGAGGAGGCGGGAAGCTCAGTCCGAGATACATCGGGCCATTTGACATCCTCGAGAAGATCGGAGAGGTGGCATACCGCTTGGCATTACCACCCGCAATGGAGGGAGTGCATAATGTATTCTATGTGTCCCAGTTGAGACGGTACATGGCAGACCCCAGTCACGTGCTAGACCACGCAGAGATTGAGGTGGGACCGAGCCTTAGCTACCAGGAGCAGCCCGTAGAGATCTTGGATCGCAGGAAGAAAGTGCTGTGCAACCAGACGATTCTATTGGTACGTGTTGCTTGGAGACACCATTCACCAGGTAAATCTATGTGGGAGAGGGAAGACGAGATGCGTGAACGTTACCCCTATCTTTTCGCGCAGTGAGGTACCTTTCCACCTTCACTTGTAACTTTAAATTTCGAGGACGAAATTTTTTTGAGGAGGGTAGATTTGTGAGCCTTGGATCCAAATTTTTTTATTTTAATTCTATTAATTTTATGTGACTTTTATGGTTGTCATCATTGATTTTTATATATATATATATAAATACCCATGTGTAGGCTTGTAAAAAAATTAAATAGATTGGAGGTAGGATTTTGTCAAAACCTAAAGTCTAGGGAACGTAGTGCAAATTTTATTAGTTCAAATTATTCTTTGCAACCGAACACTCATACCCTGTGTTTGAATTCGATACAGATTCAGATGATAAAACTCTTGAAACCTTAGATGAGATTAAATTGATTTCTCCTTATCTCCTCTAATAGATCAAAACATTAGTATATATAGGATAGGAGCAGCCGACCCAAGTCTCTTCAAAACCCTAGTATCCCAATTTCATCCTTGCCGCAAGAGCAGCCGAGGAAGAAGGCACATGAGCAGTCAAGTTACTTTCGATTCAAAGAGGTAAATTCCTATCTTCTAAACCTATCTATTACTATCAGTAATAAGGATAAACGGATGGTGTTCGAATTAATGTCTTAATGAAACTGATGGATGTAACCAAAGGTATCGAGTTAAGCAAGGTTAAGGGTGTGTCGTGGGGTGTGCGAGTAGAGACAGATCTGTGAAGGACTTAGGAGGGTAAACCCATGAACAGGGAGGCCGAAATTATTCGAATAAGGGGTCTGTAGATAGCAGCAAGAGATTTGAGGATTAGCGATGTGTTACATAGTAGGAACACTGATCAAGTTATTACGATACATCCATTACATATCGTATTTCAGGTTTGTAAATGACGCATCAGCCATTTCCTTGATACCTTAGTCGAGTATCACACCTTAGTTACACGTGATGTACAAACCAGAGCAACGAAGTATGGCAGTACCTGCCATGTGTGCCAGCTGTTTAGTATCAGACTTTAAGTATCAAATTGGTAATTGGTTCCATATCCAATGTTGTTATCAGGAAGATACCTGTTATCGTACTCAATTTTGTACCAATAGGAAGGGAAAGCATGGTGTCATATGCATTGAAGAGTATCAGGTGTATCAATATGAGATACACAAACATGGGGATTCTGTATAGGCACAGAACAGAGGATGTCATTGGGTAGCATATAGGGCTGTTGTTGTATCATTGTTGATAGGTAATAGGGTGGGGGTCGATTTGAGAGTGTCCTAGTTTGGGCGTTCAGTAGGGTTGTATGAACTAGGCAGGAATTGGAGAGTACCAGATAGTATAAAACCCTCTAGTATAGGGGTGTATCCTACAGGTTAGATCACTGTACCAATGTATTTAGAATTCCTATAGTTCTTATCGCAAAACATGAGAATAGGACCCCTTGTACACCAAGTCAATTGTAGGTGCACCCTACAGTTGAGAGATACCAAGTGGATACAGGGAGATGTAACTATGGTATTTTCTGTGTGGTGTATCAGTAGGAAGTGGTTGACATTTCCAATTATGTGTCAGCCTATATTGTGTCAGAGTAGATACCTCTCTGTGAACCTCCATTTGTATCCAATGGATACTAACTGGCAAACTTCCTTCGTATCAACTTGATACTAACACACAAACCTTCCTAGCATCCAATTAACATTGACACGAGAACCTTTCTTTGGACATCAAATTAATGTGGAATCAAGCATGATAACTTGTAGACTGCATGTTGGCAAGAGCCTTGCATATAGGGTTAAACACAGGTACGGCAACAATAGGTTGATACTCCCATGAGATGTTTTCATATCTGAAGATCAGATCTTAGTAGCCTAGGCCTTGACCATTAGAGGAGCAGGACAGTGTATGTTCGGTATCATAATTGGTTCTAGTTAAGCAAATGGCAGTTTCCATATTTTATCAGTGAGCAATTGGGGGTAGTAGAGAGACCAGAGACTATGGCCTATGGCCTAACCTTGAACCTGCAGCTTGTACAACAGAGAGAGGCTTGGGTACCTAGTTGTACGAGTAGGAAGTTACCTTGTAGGAGGTATGAGAAATTTGTGGCTTAATAGCAATAGCTCCTATGTAACATGTGTGTAGGTACTAAGGAGAGCAAGCAAAGTTCACTAACCTGTAACCTATAGTGTCACAACGAAAGGTATAGAGTACCCATTAACAGGTAACGTATGTGCGAATATTGGCATATACACAACTGATATCAAAGAATAGACACTGGAAGGGGCAGTCAGTAGGTAACCTGGGTATCCGTTAGGCAGTCATACATGTCAAGCAACAGTGGTAAGAGAGGATTTGAGTGCATGACCTGTAGAATGTGAACGAACAATTAGTTGTGGTCTTATGCATTGGCATTGAGTACCAGTCATCAACTAGGGAAAGTTACATATTACCAATAAATAAAGGAAAGCAAAGGAAAGGACTATATTTGGAGTTTACCTATAGGGATGGACTTGAAGTGAATAACAGTAAGGGTTGAGATATCAAAACACAGCAGTAGCAGAGCCTGCTATGGGCTGGGTCTGTGGTTTAGTAGTAGAGTGAGGCACTAGTCGAGCCATGAACAAACCTACCCAAATCTGTACCCGCCTATCAGAAATTATGAAGTGGTTTAATATGAATTGTCAAGGGGCAATTGATTGTGGCACTACAGGTAGTGTCAATGTATAAGCAGCCTATATCAACTGCTACCCAAACACAAATCTTTTAATGGTCGAGAGGGGGGTAACAACTCTGTATACAGGTACAAGTGGATTAGAGTGTACGGGACAAGGAAAGATTAATAGGAGTAGTCAGTTAGAATGTGGGTATTAGTAGAAGTAGGTAACATAGTGTGAGTGAGGATTGGAAATATATAGTATATCATATGGATACTTGTATATGCAAGAAGAGGCAGATTACATATAGGTAACTAATACAAATTATAACATCATTATGGGAGAATGAAGGTACCAAGCATGCCTTAAGTGACAACATTAGATAAGTTTACCAAGAGAGGGTTGCGAGCCCATTTAACTTAAAAAGTTAATTGAATATAATTGACTTGGAAGCCAAATAGGGTGGTTTTGACCTAGAAACCTAAACAACTAAATAGATAGGCTTGTTGTACTCTTAAAATTGTATATTGATTCCATTATAAATTACAAAACAGGTTACTTGGATCTCGATACTGAGTCTGACCCGTATCCACAGCTCAGGACCATAGGCAAGTACATATACTGATTGTTACTTTATTTGATAGTTTCCTTTACATGTTATACATATGTCTTATTGCTTGTTAACACGCTCGTCACACGGAGATAGTATTATAGATTTATCATACATCTTGATTGTCTTTTACATGCTTACCTTACTTGCGATTGATTCCATGAGTACTAATTGGGCGGAGAAATATCTTAGTAGACGTGTGAATAACCCAATCTATCCCCAAAATGTCTATTCTTGACTGATAGCAGCTGTACACGATACGTGCAGGGTGCCGGATTTACCCCTTAGCCATTCACATGTTGAAATCGATATTTTAATGCACGTATATAGTTAATATTTCCATTATTTCATCGTGTTCATCACCACTTGCCATGTCACCATGATTTACAAATTGCTCTCTAGTAGCTTCTTTGCATTGATAGAGTTACATGTCTTTTCCCATTGTACCATGATGCTAGTTACTTTCTAGTCTCATTCTCATATGCTAAAAGTCTGCGGCGTAGGCTAGACGTACCCACGGCTCATGCCCAAATATTGGGTGTGGGTCGTGATAACCACCGAGAAAAAACAAAGTACCAATCAACTAAAAGTCTGATGAAAAGAAAAGGAAATAATGTAGCAAGACTAAATATAAAGGTGACATGACCACGAGAAATCCTCTGACACTATCTCATCCTCCTATAGGTACGTCTTCAGTCTGTGCTCCCGAAACGTAAACCTTCGGGTAATCTTCAGCTTCTTCTAAGCCTGGGAAATAGCCAGGTCCTCAGGGGACTAGTAAGGTGCATAATATACATTCCAAGCTAAAGAAATGAAAGTATGAACGAAGACAATCTACTGTATCTGTCATGACCCGCTCCCGAATAATCGGATACGAGTCGGATACGCCCAGCCTCCGTCGATGGACACGACGAAGTAAGCTGTACAATACTAAGAAAAACTCCAAGTCACAATGTAATGTAAACATACACAACTTTTATAACGTTCCCAGAAAATTACCAATATCCATCAAGTCTTTTTAGTACAAAATCATCCGGAGACAAATCCGGTCAAATAAAATAAAGATACAATAATGAATATCCAAAATACACTCCAGAAAATAAAATAAAATGAAAGCTGTAATAACCAATACAATCACATGCTCCATGTGGCCTCCCACTCACCCGCAACGTATCTTGTCAGAAAAAGAGCAAAGTACAACCCTGACAAGAGCAATATATAATGTAATCTGTAGTACAGAATACAAGGTGAAACCAGAATACCAGAAATGGAAGTGAAACTACGGTACCAGAAATGATATGTAAAACTGCAGGCAATGGACGACGATCAATATGCTAGACAATGAACACGACTATCAATGTACAAGACAATAACACGACAATCAATATACAAGTGTGACAATTTGAATTATTAAACTAATGTGTGACCGACTTAGGAGCACAATCAATCAATGAGTCAATGAGTCAATCAATTCTACAAGGTACGGCTTCCTCGTACGTGAAGTGTACGATTAGGCTATCCATAATACCTATGTTGGGTGTGGTCACACAAAAGCTAATATTTCCTCCAATCCCGCAATAAATAATGACTCACAAGCAATGAACAATGTACAAGACAATCGTGTGTATCTCGTGTCCGATATGAGAACATGGCACAGGAATGTAAGACAAAAATACAGAGTACAAGTCGAGTCAGTGTACTTGCCTCGCCTTGGAAGCACGTGAGTAGTACTACATGATTGTAAATCACCTGGTAATATTTTGTACAAGTTATTAGGGTTTGAAATAAAGACTTTAATTAATTAAGGCTAACTAGTTAATTTGAAACATATAATAGTATAACCAAATAACTAGAAAAATATTTATAAATACTAGCAATTAATATTTTTAGAAAATACATATACCATAGCTTGAATTTGTGAAAATACTTTTTATTACATATATGCCTATAGCACATTCACTAGTTTAATCCAAATAATATTTTAAGCTATATCTTATAAAGAAATTATTTTAGAAAATAATAGAACACTTTCTAGCAAAATATTTAGTAATTAATATTAACAATTTAAACCAAATATTTACTAACTATCAGCTAAATAAATACTAATTATTTATTAATACTAACAAGATAACTATTTTTAGAAGGATATATTATAACTATAGAAATATTATTTATTTGACAAGGCTAAATATATATACTTATTAAGAAAACATTTTGTAAAGTAATTTACTTAACATTCCTAAGGGTTATTAACAATTTTAAAAAAAACAACATTTCTACTAATCATTTATAATAGTAAGATATTTTAAAAAATATTACAACTAAAATCATTAATAAGAATTTGATAACAATCATAATTACTAATAATGCAACCCAACACCAAGCCCACGAACTCAGCCCACATACCCACTGTTAATTCATTACTCAACAATTAAATTCTAAGAGAAAGAATCCTAAACTAGCCTTTACATTCAGTCCAGCCAAATACCAATCCAACTACATACAGGCCTGACCCATCTAATTTATATTGTTAAAATCCATAGTCTAAATTAAACCCAACCCATCTACAATCCAACCCGAATTATAGGTTCAGCCCAACTCTCCTGCTAAACCCAACCCATAAATCAACCCAATTACAAAGACCCAACTGAACTATCTCTACTGTTACTGTTTATTTCTTAGCTTGGATTAAGCCTTTTCGAACTAGCCCATTCCCTTCTGGCCCAAAAACCCGGCCTACCTATTTCTTAACCCTAACATATATTCTCAAGCTTCTCTCTCCTCTTTTTATTTTCACTCAGCCGACCGAAGCTCTCAGCCCCTTCGTCTCCGTCTTCTTCCTCCCAGTGAAACCCTAATCCCCAAAGTAAAACCCTAACTCTCATCTACTACACTCCCATGGCCGCTCTTGTGGAACCCTAGCTTCTAGGCTCCCATCTCCCTCAGCCGAGTTCGAGACTCTAACCCTAGCATCAATCTCAGTCTTCTACTCCACTTTTTTCTTTTTCAAACTTTACTCCCATAGTTCTGAAAACCCTAGCCTCAGATCTAGGTTCTTCCTATCACCATCTTCACTAACCCAAAAGCAAACCCTAGATTCAAAAAGTAACCAGAAGCAAGAAAGAGAGGGGGTTGAGAAGATCGATGGGGGAAGCTTACTTTGGCCGGCGAGGTCGTCGATCCACGGTGGCGAGTAGATCCAGCTGGTCGACGATGACTTCGTCTCTGGCAATCGACATCTCCGAAGGTGGCTCGACGCGGTGGAGCTGATCCGGCGGCGTCGAACGGCTAAACGGCCTGAGCCGACTTCTCTGCAACGCTGTCGTCGAAGGTCGAGCGGTGGTGCTCGATGATGAAGACGGTGGCTCGATTCTCCGGTCGGTGGCGGCGAGCGCGATGAAGACTCCTCGGGGCTCGGCGCTCGAGTGCTGATGGCGGTGGCGTGAGGATCGAGACATCGGCTCGAGCTATAAAGAGGCACACAATCTCTGAGGCGCCAGCATGAGTATCGAAGAGCTGGCAGCTCCTGTCTCGAGGCGTCGGCACGCTCCACGAGATAATAGTGCGGTGCTCGAAGGGAAGCACGGTCGGCAAGGCAATGTTTCTGGCGGTTCACACAGCCCAAAGTGGCTCTGGTTCCGAGGGGCGCACGGTCTGCGGAGCAGCGTTCTGCTCGAAGCAAGGGTGCGCGGAGATCGAGGCGGCGGTCAGATCTGGACTCCGGCGACGGTGGTGGTGGTGCTCAGCTGAGCTCAGCCCGAGCAGAGAGAGAGAGAGAGAAAGACTGACAGTTGTCAGAGCATTGGGAGCTGTGTAATAATATTAAAATATTACTTGTATTTATAATAAAATACTGCAGTGGCATGGATGTAATATACAATAGATCTGGGGGTATTTAGGAAATAGTTTGTAACTGATTTCAAATTCAAACAGAATTTTTAAATAAAAACAGATTTTCAAATCAATAGTTCAAACATCTTCCGAAAATCAAATATTCCCTCCAATAATTTTAAAAGACAGATTTAGCTAATTCTAATTAATAACAACAGGTTTTCAAAGAGATTTTCAAATTCAAATTAGTTAGCCTCCATCTTAATAACTCCAGCTAATTAACCAATCTAAATAAATTAATTATCTAACCGGTCATTAGTTAAAAGGACTGAAATAGTTAACTTTTTAATTTAATAATACAAAATTAGTTAGTAATAATAACAATATTGTAATTAAGTAGGAAATCCAAAATTAGCAATACTCAGTATTAAAATCAGCCTTGACAGTAATAGTGGAAAAGTCAAGCTTAGCAATATTAATAATTAATGTAAAGAATTAATATACACTCACATGAAACAATATTATACTTCCACTAGAAAATTTAGGAAAATTACCAAAAATTCGGTTAAGGGAGTTACAAATCTACCTCCCTTACAAAAATTTCGTCCTCGAAATTTCAAGGGGTTTGCAGTGTATAAAATCAAACAAAATTTATTAAAGACAATAAAACTAATAATTTATTTATGGAGTAAAATAACAAGGACTAACAAGTAGTCACTAGTCAATATGAAAATAGTAATTGCAAGAAAAAACTCAGAGACAAGCCTCAAAATAGGCAATACAAAAGAAATCTAGTTAGTACAAGCAAGTAAGAAGATAACGGTCCATCTGGCTGCACTCCTGCAGCTACTACTGATCCTCAAAGACTGGGTCCTCCTGCTGCTGCTCTGGTGCTGGCTCCTGACGAGTGAAAGCTGCATGACAATCTCTCACTTGGTGAGTAGCATATCCACAAACCAAGCACTGCCCTAACTTCTTGCGGCGTTCCTCGCCACGGTGTCCCGGTCTCTTACAATATGCACAAGAGAAGTACATTAGGGTCTGAATCTGTCTCTGCTTGCCTCGGTGTTGTCGGTGCTCGAACATGATGCTGATGCTGAGGTGGCCTCTGCTGAGTGTCGGTCCACTTCGGTGGACCTTGGGAACTGCTGGCGCTAATATCTCGGTCCCGCTTGAGCTTTGGGTCCATCTCCTTCTCCACTCCCTGAGCAACTTTAAGGATGCTCGCATAGGTAGTGGCCTGGCTGATAGCTACTGCATGTCACAACTCCCTGGTGAGGCCCTTCTTAAACTTCCAAGCCCTCTCCTTCGGCGTGCTGACTAGGTTCTCTGCGAACCTGCTGAGTCGGGTGAACTCCGATGTATACTGGGCCACTATCATACTCCCCTGCTGCAATGCTTCAAACTGCATCTGAAGCTCGTCCCGCTCCACATCTGGGAAGAACTTCTTCTGGAACTGCAGTTTGAAATCCTTCCACGAAACCCTAGGCTCTGCTAACTGGGGCTCCTCCCGGTACCAAGTCCTAACAATGTCGAAAAGTCCCATGCTCGCAACTTCGACCTTCAAATCATCCGGGATTCTTGCCATCTTCAATGACCGCTCAACATTCTCCAGCCACTCGTCTGCGTAGACTATCCCCTCATTGTCCCAAAAATCCATCGGGCAGAGGTACTGATAGTCCTTAGCAGTTCCTGGCCTCGGCGCTGCTGGTGCCGGCGGTGCTGGTGGAGCTGGTGCTGCCGGCTCTCTGGTCCTGAGTGCGTCGACGACGATCGCTCTGAACTGTGCGGCCTGCTGACTCTGAGCCTTTCTGAACTGCACAGCATGTTGATTCTGGGCCTCCATGAATTGCTGGAACATGGCCATCATCTGCGTGCCATCGAACGTCATCGTCGGAGGAAGCGGCTGAGGTAGAGGTGCTGGAATCTGCTCCTGCGCACTGGGTACAGGCTGCTCGCTGGTCCTAGTGTTCGTCGTGGCGACCGTCCTGTAATAGAAAAATAAATTGTTGATTGCTATGTCCTAGAAAAATCATAAACTATCCTAAAAATCATAAGTAAAATCAAAATTTTAAAATTTTAAATATCAATAACCATAAACCATAAACCATTTCCCGCGGTTCCTATGTTGTGATGAGTTTTCCTTAGCTTCCGCTGGTCCCCCAATAACACTTTATTGCCTAAGTGTGATTAGGATAGACCAGCATGGGCTACCACTAAAAATATGTCACGACCCGCTCCCGAATAATCGGATACGAGTCGGACATGCCCAGCCTTCGTCGATGGACCCGACGAAGTAAGCTGTACAATACTAAGGAAAACTCCAAGTCACAATGTAATGTAAACCTACACAGCTTTTATAACATTCCCAGAAAATCACCAATATCCATCAAGTCTTTTTAGTACAAAATCAACCGGAGACAAATCCGGTCAAATAAAATAAAGATACAATAATGAATATCCAAAATACAATCTCCAGAAAATAAAATAAAATGAAAGCTGGAATATCCAATGCAATCACATGCTCCATGTGGCCTCCCACTCACCCGCAACGTATCCTGTCAGGAAAAGAGCAAAGTACAACCCTGATAAGAGCAATATACAATGTAATCTGTAGTACAGAATACAAGGTGAAACCAGAATTCCAGAAATGGAAGTGAAACTACGGTAACAGAAATATATGTAAAATTGCAGGCAATGGACGACGATCAATATGCTAGACAATGAACACGGCTATCAATGTACAAGTCAATAACACGACAATCAATATGCAAGTGTGACAATTTAAAATATTAAACTAATGCGTGACCGGCTTAGGAGCACAATCAATCAATGAGTCAATGAGTGAATCAATTCTACAAGGTACGGCTTCATCGTACGTGAAGTGTACGATTAGGCCATCCATAATACCTATATTGGATGTGGTCACACAAAAGCTAATATTTCCCCCAATCCCGCAATAAATAATAACTCACAAGCAATAAACAATATACAAGACAATCGTGTGTATCTTGTGTCCGATATGAGAACATGGCACAAGAATGTAAGACAGAAATACAGAGTACAAGTCGAGTCAGTGTACTTGCCTCGCCTTGGAAGCACGTAAGTAGTACTGCATAATTGTAAATCACCTGGTAATATTTTGTACAAGTTATTAGGGTTTGAAATAAAGACTTTAATTAATTAAGGCTAACTAGTTAATTTGAAACATATAATAGTATAACCAAATAACTAGAAAAATATTTATAAATACTAGCAATTAATATTTTTAGAAAATACATATACCATAGCTTGAATTTGTGAAAATACTTTTTATCACGTATATGCCTATAGAACATTCACCAGTTTAATCAAAATAATATTTTAAGTTATATCTTGTAAAGAAATTATTTTAGAAAATAATATAACACTTTCTAGCAAAATATTTAGTAATTAATATTAACAATTTAAACCAAATATTTACTAACTATCAGCTAAATAAATACTAATTATTTATTAATACTAACAAGATAACTATTTTTAGAAGGATATATTATAACTATAGAAAAATCATTTATTTGACAAGGCTAAATATATATACTTATTAGGAAAACATTTTGTAAAGTAATTTACTTAACATTCCTAAGGGTTATTAACAATTTTAAGAAAAACAACATTTCTACTAATCATTTATACTAGTAAGACATTTTAAAAAATATTACAACTAAAATCATTAATAAGAATTTGATAACAATCATAATTACTAATAATGCAACCCAACACCAAGCCCACGAACTCAACCCACATACCCACTGTTAATTCATTACTCAACAATTAAATTCTAAGAGAAAGAATCCTAAACTAGCCTTTACATTCAGCTCAGCCTAATACCAATCCAACTACATACATGCCTGACCCATCTAATTTATATTGTTAAAATCCACAGTCTAAATTAAACCCAACCCATCTACAATCCAACCCGAATTATAGGTTCAGCCCAACTCTCCTGCTAAACCCAACCCATAAATCAACCCAATTACAAAGACCCAGCTGAACTATCTTCCCTGTTACTGTTTATTTCTTAGCTTGGATTAAGCCTTTTCGAACTAGCCCATTCCCTTCTAGCCCAAAAACTCGGTCCACCTATTTCTTAACCCTAACATATATTCTCAAGCTTCTCTCTCCTCTTCTTATTTTCACTCAGCCGACCGAAGCTCTCAGCCCTTTCGTCTCCGTCTTCTTCCTTCCGCTGAAACCCTAATCCCCAAAGTAAAACCCTAACTCTCATCTACTACACTCCCATGGCCGCTCTTGTGGAACCCAAGCTTCTAGGCTCCCATCACCCTCAGCCGAGTTCGAGACTCTAACCCTAGCATCAATCTCAGTCTCCTACTCCACTCTCTTCTTCTTCAAACTTTACTCCCACAGTTCTGAAAACCCTAGCCTCAGATCTAGGTTCTTCCTATCACCATCTTCACTAACCCAAAAGCAAACCCTAGATTCAAAAAGTAACCAGAAGCAAAAAAGAGAGGGGGTTGAGGAGATCGATGGGGGAAGCTACTTTGGCCGGCGGGGTCGTCGATCCACGGCGGCGAGTAGATCCAGCTGGTCGGCGATGACTTCGTCTCTGGCAATCGACAGCTCCGAAGGTGGCTCGACGCGGTGGAGCTGATCCGGCGGCGTCGAATGGCTAAACGGCCTAAGCCGACTTCTCTGCAACGTTGTCGTCGAAGGTCGAGCGGTGGTGCTCGATGACGAAGACGGTGGCTCGGTTCTCCGGTCGATGGCGGCAAGCTCGATAAAGACTCCTCGGGGCTCGGCGCTCGAGTGCTGATGGCAGTGGCGTGAGGATCAAGACATCACCTCGAGCTACGAAGAGGCACACAATGTCCGAGGCGCCAGCACGAGTATCGAAGAGCTGGCAGCTCCTGTCTCGAGGCGTCGGCACGCTCCACGAGATGAGGGTGCAGTGCTCGAAGGGAAGCACGGTCAGCGAGACAATGTTTCTGGCGGTTCATACAGCCCAAAGTGGCTCTGGTTCCGAGGGGAGCACGGTCTACGGAGCAGCACTCTGCTCAAAGCAAGGGTGCACGGAGATCGAGGTGGCGGTCGGATCTGGACTCGAGCGACGGTGGCGGTGGTGCTCGGCTGAGCTCAGCCCGAGCAGAGAGAGAAAGAGAGAGAAAGACTGACAGTTGTCAGAGCATTGGGAGCTGTGTAATAATATTAAAATATTACTTGTATTTATAATAAAATACTGCAGTGGCATGGATGTAATATACAATAGATCTGGGGGTATTTAGGAAATAGTTTGTAACTGATTTCAAATTCAAATAGAATTTTCAAATAAAAATGGATTTTCAAATCAATAGTTCAAACAGCTTCCGAAAATCAAATATTCCCTCCAATAATTTTAAAAGACAGATTTAGCTAATTCTAATTAATATTAACAGGTTTTTAAAGAGATTTTCAAATTCAAATTAGTTAGTCTCCATCTTAATAACTCCAGCTAATTAACCAATCTAAATAAATTAATTATCTAACCGGTCATTAGTTAAAAGGACTGAAATAGTTAACTTTTTAATTTAATAATACAAAATTAGTTAGTAATAATAACAATATTGTAATTAAGTAGGAAATCCAAAATTAGCAATACTCAGTATTAAAATCAGCCTTGACAGTAACAGTGGAAAAATCAAGCTCAGCAATATTAATAATTAATGTAAAGAATTAATCTACACTCACATGAAATAATATTATACTTCCACTAGAAAATTTAGGAAAATTACCAAAAATTCGGTTAAGGGAGTTACAGTATCCATCTATATACTATGCAAGTGAGATACTTTTCTAGAATACCAGACCCCTTCCACTAAGGCTCACTAGCACCTCAGCAGCATATTGTCCCCAGTATCGTGTCGTGGAACCAAAGATGATCAATTCTCGACAATGATAATCTTTTACTCTACTACAGAGATAAAGGTTATTAAACAACATGCCACACGACAAAGGTCCGATATTGTAGTCAAGTTTTCCCCAATCCCCATGTCTAGAATCTAGCAATGTCAAGTCTGTACAGTCAACTCGAAAGTACTAGCAATATTGATAAAAAAATCTAGAATGCTAATACGAGGTCAGTACCACGAATAGTCATATAAACCTCGCATCATGAATGTGCCGATGTCCTGTGGTCAAACTTGTCAATAGACACATCAGTATGTACATATTGCCTAATATCAATACTCAATGTCACTATCATGACATCGATACCCGTCTATAAACGGACACTAAGTATCAATGTCCTACATCATCCAATGCTAATCAAAATGAACAATAAGACATAAAAGATAATCTATAACGAAGGTAAGGCACGCTTGCCTGTAACTACTGTCTGCAGGTAGGCCTGACCGAGTCCGGTGTCCTTATCGATCCTCCCAAGCTCACCTACAATAATATATTATATTTAATATTCTATATCGACATACCATATATAAATTATATGTGTATCTACGTCTCCTAGTTGCCACAACGTTGTTACGACACTATATCTATTATATAAGTACATATAAGTACCAAATCCTATCGTAAATACTTTACAATTATAACAAAATAATATATTTAAATTCTAAAAATTATATATAAATACCTATATATTGCTACAACTATATTTTCAATGGTGGAACACTTTCACAAGCGGTCCTATGTCAACACCACATATGACTTTCTCAATTCGACCCATTAAATTAGTCCCGAAACAATGATTAATTAAAATTACTAAATTTTCTAAAAATCCCAAAAATTAGTTAAAATAGTATGTATAATGTTAAACCATACAACATAAAGTTTAATATGGATTCATGGAGTTTTGACACTTTTGGACACAAGGAAAGCAGAATTTTTTAGAGTTCGGTGACACAGCAAATGTCATGAATATTTTAAAATAGCAAAAAGATGTGAAACATAACCTACATATATGCGTCAAAAAGCTCTCGATATCTAAATTCTGAATAAAAATATTAGAAGTGTAGAAACTGAACTTAGACAGATGAAAAATATCTCGCAATAGAATTCATCGGTTCTGGACACCCTGTCGTAGAATCGACGTCACGGGCAAACCGTTTGGAACTGGGGGATTCAGCGATCAAAAGTTGGATTAGAAACACAAAGGTAACTCTCAAATTTGGTTTGAAGTAAAAAGTTGAGAAAAAGTGGGTGAAACATCATCTACAAATTGATTAACGTGCTGTGATGTTTCAAACTTTGATTCGGCTGAGTTTTGGCCCAAGTAGCGCATCGTGCACCTCTCTAACAGCCGCAGTATTGCTCCTATAGTTTCTAGGGTGGAAGAGGACGTTGAGGGGGTCACGTGAGTTGTTGTGGTGGCACAGAAATCGAGGAAAATTGGGGTTTTGGGAAGGAAAAGGGCCTCGGCTATGGGGGGCGGCCTCAAGGTTTGGCCACTTAGTTGGGAGGGTTTTGTGGGTAGTAGGTGGTTATGTGAGAGGGGTACTAGTTAGGGTTTGACAGATATTTATATTATTAGGGCTTGAGCTTTGGTTTGATCTAATTTGGATATGATTTGGTTCTCCAAAGTATACTATTAGTAATATGTTTCCTAATTTGGATAGTGGTTTAACCAAGTCAAAGATATAAGGTGTAAGCCCCTGTTTTTCAAATTTTAGTTAAATTAGTGTTAATTAATTATTAATGTCATTTTTAGCCTTAAAATAATTATTAGGATTTTTAGGAATTTTTCTAGAATTTTTAAATGATTTTTAAATGAGTTTTTAATACTAAAATATTGATTTACAATTTTCTAAATTATTTTAATATAGTTTTGTAATAATTAGAATTATTTTAATATCAGTTTGTAATTACTTAATTGTTTTTAAGTGTGGAATGCAAATTATATTTGCATTTGACAACTGCTAGGACCTATGTGTTATTTCCTAAACTATAGGGGCCTAAACGTAAAATCCTAAACTATCCACCCCCGACGACCAGACTGCCCGACGATCGACAACCGACCTGCCCCCGCCATTTTCGGCCGCCCAACCGACCTAGGACCAACTCAACCCCCCTATAAATAACCCCCTCTCTCCCCTCAGCTCGACCATCACCACCACGACCGCTCACAGCCCCCGCTTTCTTCCCCGACGACTCAAAACCCTAACCCTAGCTCCGGCGAGCCTCGCCCAGCCTCACCGTCGACCCTCACAGCCCCCAACTGCCGTCGACGAGTTTGCCGCAGCGAGCTGAGTCGATCGCCCCTACTCCGCCACCGTCCCGACGCCTACTCCGCCGGCCAGCACTCTCAAACCCCCCGACTAGTCGAACACGTACGTGTCAGTTTGTCTTCGTGTCTATTTGTGTCTCAATTTAGCATGGGTGACTCGCCAGGACACGGGTGATCCTTTGGTAAGCTTGGACACGTAAATCGATGCTCGTGCGTGTCGTGCATAGCACGGACACGCAGACTCTGTGTCCCAAACTGTCAGGACACAGAGCGATATTTCGTGTTACTGTTTTTAACAACTAAAACCTAAATAAAAATAACTTGAGCCCCACCCTAACAGCAAGCCCGCTCAGGCCCACTGGCCAGCGGGTGGGGCTCTAAGTCTTCACCCTCTAACAGAGGGCCGAGTTCGAGCCCTCTGTTTGTGTTTGTTTTGTTTCTTTTTCTTTTTCTTTCTTTTCTTTTTGTTATATATATATATATATATATATATATATATATATATATATATATATATATTTATATATATATATGTATTTGTATATATATATATATATATATATATATATATATATATATATATATATACTGTATAAATGCAGTATTTATATATATATATATATATATATATATATATATATATATATATATATATATATATATATATATATATATATATATATATATATATATATATATATATATATATATATATATATATATATATATATATATATTTATACTTAGTAAATTTTTATATATATATTTGTATTTATATACATATATGTATATATGTATATATCTTCATATGTATATATATTTATACTATATATGTATACAATATTAGTGTATGTATATATATACTTTATAATTAAGTATTATATATATATATATATATATATATATATATATATATATATATATATATATATATATATATATATATATATATATATATATATATATACTTTCAACATATGTATGTATATATTCATTTTGTATAATTTACCTTATTAAAATATTAATATTATTTTTGCACTTTTACCAAATTGTATTTTTAGTGTATTTAAATTACTGCAACCATTTGGTGTCCAAGCCTAGCATGGGTTTTTGGGCCCAAATGTGTTTTCACACATTCAAGACCTGTACAAGTCAAATTAGACTTGATTCATGGCCTTGGGTCCTGTATTTGAACTTTGGTTCAAATTATATACATGGACAAAATACGCAGATAATTAATTATTTAATTTCAATTGTGTGCAATGCTGTTTTTGATTTTCTAAAAATACTTAAGTACTTCTAAAATTCTGAAAAAATAGTATTTAGATACTATGTTAAGTTAGCTATTTTAGTATAATTTTTATAGTATTTAAATTATAGTTTTGCCACTAGTTTGGCTTATGGAACCAAAACTCATTTTCTGTATACTTAGGAAAATTAATTTTTATAAAATATTTGTACTAGTTAATAAATTCCAGAAAAATTATAATAAATTTCTATAATTTGCAAGGATCTTTTTGGTACTTTACTTTAAGTTAAACTAGGCTTTTTGTCTATCTCAAAAATTGTTAAAACACAATGATCATTTGATTTATTTATTGATTAATTACGACTTGTAACTTTTTGTGTTATTTTGAATTTTAGTCGTATTGAACCTCACCCCTCACTAGTGTAAAGACCCTAGAAAGATAGTTAAAGTAGTGTGTCACCCCACATTGGTCTCCTATGCTAAAATCATTATTTTGGCTAGGTGCCCAGTCACAAGTCGTGTCGTACAAATTAGTGTCTTAGCGTTTTAGCTTAGTGTAAAAACTAAGTTTATGTATTTATTTCTACAGTGACGAGTTACCAGACATCTATAGCACTTTTATCGCAGCTTGCTTGCTTTGCTTTGCTAGAGGCAAGTACTTTCTACAAACTTTACATACTGTTACATAAGTGAACTGCTAATCCAACCATGTTAAATGCTGATCCTTGGGGTAGCAAGTTAGATCTCTACATGTTGTACTTCCAGTTACTACCATGCTTAGAACAGTTTTTATGTATCTCTCACATGATAGAATATGGGTTATGGGGAAACTAGTAGTTGAGTACGTGATCATGCCCCCATTATCGTACCGAGCAAAGTTTCATTCTATATGATACTGCGCCGTAGGCCATTATCCAGCATTTCTGTACGGAGGTACACCTATGCCTGTACACTTGTACGTATGTACATTTTATTTATATGTGCCCCAGCACTTTGTACATCTATTGACCGATCACGTACCTGCTACAGTTTTAAACATTACATATACCTCTGTCTCTATGACATATGTGTCATTGCCATGATATATTGTGTGATGCCATGTTTCCAGTTATTCCTCTTATGTTCATTTCTATGTTTCATATGTTAGTTTGCTAGATTCAGTACTTGCTCCCGTCCTGACAGGATAACGTTGTAGGTGTCCTTACTGAGGAGGAGTTACTCTGCGATACATATTATGGAGATACTGCCGAGGACCCGGCTTTGCCAAACGAGGATGTTCCTACGGGGAGACTCGTCTAGTTTGCTTAGCTGTTTGGGATATTTAGTGTAGTCATGTATTAGGCTATATATTTTGTAACTGGACATGTATCCAGTTTTATATCTCAGATCACTTGTGCCTTGGACTTATTTCTATATGAGACGACTTTTGTGTTTGGAGCATTTATGACTTTATTTCACTTATAGAACTGTTAGCACATTTAGTCTTATCCTGTTGTCTTTAGAACAGCTTACTACGTTTTTTCTCAACGTAGGCTGGGCATGACTCGGCCTGGCCCAACAACTGGGTAGCGGGTCGTGACATGTTTTTAGTGGTGGCCCATGCAGGTCCTGACTAAACTGTTTGGTTACATTATTGTACCAAGCATGCCTGCAATTAGGAACTTAAGGTAATTAGACAACATTAGGAATGACGCTTAGAACACCTAGAGGAATGCTAGGATTGTAACATAGGAAATACATCACATGTTTGCTATTATAATTAGATTTCCTTGCATATGATTACTTACTTTAAATAAGTCCTTATAAGTCCTTTTATTTTGTAATTTAGATGGTGCTTACTCGTTCATCCCAGTATATTACCCCCGAGAATGGGGCCCTCCTTATCCAGTCAGCTGACCAGTCGACTGATACACCTCCACCTACCACATTCCCCCACTCTATAGATCCACAAACCCAGATACCACAACCACCTTCCACCTCACATGCCCTGTAGGACCCGGTACTTCCACCACCCCCTGTCACTATACCCACCCAAGCTTCCGTCGCACTCGACGGGAACCAGCTGCTCACTCTGATTCAGGGATTCCTAACAACCCATCAGGAGCAGACTACCCTACTCCGCCAGAGCATGGAGCGTTCTGAGGGACGTCCCGTGGTCCCACCACATGTAGAGCCACGGCAGAGAGCGGAGACGATCAAGGACTTCATGGGTCTGAATCCCAAGGAGTTCTCAGGGACTGAGGGCATAGTAGTAGCAGATGACTGGCTAGATTCGGTAGAGAGGAAGCTTCTCGGAGTTAGGATGCCGGATGACCTCCAGGTCGAGGCAGCGGGATTTCTACTGAAAGACTTAGCAGGAGTCTGGTTCCGGAATGAGCCACTGTTTGCGAGAGGGAGAGCCACTTGGGATCAGTTCAAGACCCAGTTCAAGAAGAAATTCTTCTCGACCACTGCTAGAGTAGCTATGGGGCTACGATTCCAGAACATCCAGCAGGGGAACCATTCTGTTGATGACTATACGGCAGAGTTTAGTCGTCTGAGCCGTTTTGCTCCTAGTCTGGTTACAGATCCAGAGGAGATGACCCGTAGGTTTTACCATGGTCTAGTTCCAGACATTGGCATTCTTATAGTGGCGAACGGTACGACTGACTACTACTAGAGCCTAGAGTTGGCCCGGAGCATTGAGGAGCGTCTTCTGTCTAGCAAGAGGCCGGCTTCTGTACATCATGAGGGACCGTCCAAGCGTCAGGCTTTCCAGCAGAGAGCACTGACGCCACCCCAGTAGACTTACCGTCCCCCTATACCATATCATCAGACCCGTCAGTTAGAGCCCGGGACCCCGACAGCAGCAGCAGCAGAAGGGAGCTATATGTTCTTTCTGCGGAAGACCAGGTCATGACTTCGCCGTCTGCAGAAAAAGGTTGGGGCAGTGCTTACTTTGTGAGTCTGCCACCCATCAGCTTCGAACTGCCCAGCAGCGAAGCCTAGAGGACCACTCCCGACTCAGCAGCAGAGGTTTGGGCAGCATCTGCAGCAGCAGAAGGGACCTCAGGGGAAGGTTTATAGCCTAGCCCTTGAGCCGGAGCCGGAGCAGGTTTCAGAGCCAGATTACTTAGCTGACGTCATCACATGTCATGTTTATTTGCATACTTTTCTAGCTCTATGCTTGTTTGATTCTGGTGCATCTCATAGCTTCCTGTCATTAGAGTTTATGCATGAACATCACTTAGTATCTACACCTACTGCGGAGATTAGTAGAGTAATGACGGGAGGAGGACCAGTGCCTATTAGAGCTAGCTATAGATGCTCTATTATGATAGCCGGGAAAGAGTTTGAGGGGCGATTCTTTGTGATGCCACTCCCCGATTATGATATCATAATGGGGATGGACTGGCTTAGCTATGCCCATGTATCTATAGATTGTCATGAGGGTAGTATTTTGTTCAGTCCCCCAGGCACAGCACCATTCAGAGTCAGGAGGACAGGGCCGGAGATCAGCCTAGAGCCGAACTATTGTGCGACAGTCGGGGACGTAGCACCGCCATACCCTATCATTAGGGAGTTTATGGATGTATTTCCAGAGGATCTTCCAGGACTTCCGCCTGGCAGAGATGTAGAATTCACTATAGATTTAGTGCCGGGTTCATCACCAGTATCCCGGGCTTGCTATAGAGTGAATCCCAAGGAGGCCATAGAGATAAAAGAGCAGATTGATGACCTGTTGAAAAAGGGTTTCATTCGATCCAGTGCTTCTCCATGGGGAGCGCCAGTGCTCTTTGTGCCTAAGAAGGATGGAACAGTCCGGTTGTGTATTGACTACCGGGCCTTGAATGCCATCACCATCAAGAACAAATATCCTCTGCCCAGGATAGATGATTTGTTCGACCAGTTGAGCAGGGCGAAGGTGTTTTCAGGATAGACTTGAGATCTGGGTACCACCAGGTGAAGGTTAGGGCAGCAGACATCCAGAAGACGGCGTTCAACACGAAGTATGGGCAATACGAGTTTCTGGTGATGCCATTTGGTCTCACAAATACGCCAGCTGTCTTTATGAACTTGATGAATAAGACATTTCACCAGTATCTAGATAAGTTCGTCGTAGTGTTTATCGACGACATCCTGATATAGTCGAAGACGCCAGAGGAGCATGCAGAGCACTTGCGGATAGTTTTGGGGATTCTGAGGCAGGAGAGATTGTTTGCCAAATTGTCGAAGTACGAGTTTTTTTTAGATCGAGTGGAGTTTCTCGGCCATGTAGTCACTGGAGATGGAATCTTGGTGGATCCCAGGAAGATTGCTGCAGTTGAGACATGGAAGGCTCCGATGTCAGTTTCAGAGATCAGGAGCTTTCTGGGTTTAACAGGCTATTATAGAAAGTTCGTCCAGGACTTTTCTAGGATAGCTGAACCCATGACGAAGCTGACACGGAAGGACACAGAGTACATCTGGTCAGAGGACTTCCAGGCAGCATTTGAGGAGCTGAAGAGGAGGCTGACGACCGCTCCAGTTCTGACATTACCTTCAGGTTCTGGAGGTTTTACCATATACAGCGATGCTTCTGGAAAGGGGCTATGATGTGTCGTACAGCAGCATGGGAAAGTGATTGCTTATGCATCTAGGCAATTGCGGACTCATGAGAGGAATTATCCTACCCATGACCTAGAGTTAGCTGCGGTGATCTTTGCACTCAAGTTATGGAAATATTACTTATACGGAGAGCGTGTGGAAATCTTTACTGACCACAAAAGCTTGAAGTATGTGTTTCACACAGAAAGAGCTGAACATGAGGCAAAGATGATGGTTGGAGTTGATGAAAGACTTCGACATCGATTTACAGTATCACCCCGGGAAGGCAAATGTGGTGGCGGATGCGCTGAGCAGTCATCCGATGGCATGGTACCTGATGATTGATCGGCATTTGCGGGAGGATCTGGAGAAGCTCGGTATCGAGCTAGTTCGGCCAGGATCACTGATACAGATGATGGCGCTTGACATTCAGTCAGGTTTGATGGAGCAGATCCGGGAGGCACAGTCTACAGATGAGAGCCTTTGCAGACTTCGACCCCAGGCTTTAGCTGGATTGCTGGATGACTTCACTATAGCAGAGGATGGATCCTTGAGGCATGGCAGCCGATTGTATGTGCTGAAGGGAGAGCTGGTAGAGGCAGTCTTGCAGGAGGCGCATCGATCGAGATATTCTATTCACCCTGTTGCTAACAAGATGTACCGTGACTTGCGGGAACATCTTTGGTGGCACGGGATGAAGAGGGATGTATCGCGTTTCATCTCGAGATGCCTAGTTTGCCAGCAGGTTAAGGCGGAGCGCCAGAGGCCAGCCGGTTTGTTGCAGCCGTTACCCATTCCCGAGTGAAAGTAGGAACATATTACGATGGACTTCGTCTCAGGGCTTCCTCATTCCCAAGGAGGGCAGGATGCCATTTGGGTCATCGTACACAGGCTGACGAAGTGTGCGTACTTTATACCCTTCAAGGTGGGGCTTTCCACCGAGAAGTTGGCGGAGCTATACATGCAGCAGATAGTTTGCCTACACGGAGTACCGGTGAGCATTGTGTCAGACAGAGACAGCAGATTTACATCCCACTACTGGAGGAGCTTGCAGGAGGAGTTGGGCAGTAGGCTCAAGTTCAGTACGGCGTACCACCCGCAGATAGATGGGCAGTCCGAGAGGACGATACAGACATTGGAGGATATGCTGAGGACCTGCATGCTGGACTTCGGAGGATCTTGGGAGAGCCATCTGCACTTGGTAGAGTTTTCATACAACAACAGCTACCAAGCCAGTATCGGTATGTCTCCTTTCGAGGCGCTATATGGACGACGATGCCGCACACCGCTCTTTTGGGATGATATTGGAGACAGAGTTATGCTTGGGCCATAGATGATCACGGATACAGCAGAGAAAGTCGGGATGATCAGAGACAGGCTCAGAGTAGCTCAGGATAGGCAGAAACACTGGGCTGATGCTAGTCGCAGACCGATGGAGTTCGCAGACGGTGATATGGTGCTAGTGAAGATATCACCTACTAGAGGGACGATCCGGTTCGGACGAGGAGGGAAACTGAGCCCCAGATACATCGGGCCGTTCGAGGTACTTGGCAGGATTGGAGAGGTAGCTTACAGGGTTGCACTTCCACCCAACCTAGCAGGAGTTCATGTTGTCTTTCACGTATCTCAGCTGAGGAGATATGTTCCAGACCCCAGTCATGTGCTAGATCATTCAGAGTTGGAGGTCGGACCGAGCCTTACAGTTTTCCAGCAGCCAGTGGAGATATTAGACAGGAGAGAGAAGAGGCTGAGGAACAAGGTTATACCCCTAGTGCGAGTAGCTTGGAGCCGTCACTCCCCAGGTGAATCTACTTGGGAGAGGGAGTCGGACATGAGGGAGAGATACCCTTAGTTGTTCGATCCAACCGCTGCGAGGGAACCATCCGTTCCCGCTTGATACCTTAGAGGTTAGTTTCGATCGTAGCCTTAGTCATTTTGTTGCATTGCTTGCTATGATAGAATATTGTAGGGTCTTCAATCTTTGTGAATTTCGAGGACAAAATTTTTTAAGGAGGGAAGACTTGTAAGCCCCTGTTTTTCAAATTTTAGTTAAATTAGTGTTAATTAATTATTAATGTCATTTTAGTCTTAAAATAATTATTAGGATTTTTAGAAATTTTTCTAGAATTTTTAAATGATTTTTAAATGAGTTTTTAATACTAAAATATTGATTTATAATTTTTTAAATTGTTTTAATATAGTTTTGTAATAATTAGAATTGTTTTAATATCAGTTTGTAATTACTTAATTGTTTTTAAGTATGGAATGCAAATTATATTTGCATTTGACAACTGCTAGGACCTATGTGTTATTTTCTAAACTATAGGGGCCTAAACGTAAAACCCTTAACTACACACCCCCGACGACCAGACTGCCCGACGACCGATGACCGACCTGCCCCCGCCATTTTCGGCCGCCCAACCGACCTGGGACCGACTCAACCCCCTATAAATATCCCCCTCTCTCCCCTCAGCTCGACCATCACCACCACGACCGCTCACAGCCCCCCCTTTCTTCCCCGACGACTCAAACCCTAACCCTAGCCCCGGCGAGCCTCGCCCAGCCTCACCGTCGACCCTCACAACCCCCAACCGCCATCGACGAGTTCGCCGCAGCGAGCTGAGTCGATCGCCCTACTCTGCCACCGCCCCGACGCCAACTCCGTCGGCCAGCACTCTCAAACCCCCCCGACTAGCCGGACACGTACGTGTCAGTTTGTTTTCGTGTCTATTTGTGTCTCGATTTAGCATGGGTGACTCGCCAGGACACGGGTGATCCTTTGGTAAGCTTGGACACGTAAATCGATGCTCGTGCATGTCGTGCATAGCACGGATACGCAGACTCTGTGTCCCAAACTGTCAGGACACAGAGCGATATTTCGTGTTACTGTTTTTAACAACTAAAACCTAAATAAAATAACTCGAGCCCCAACCTAACAGCAAGCCCGCTCAGGCCCACTGGCCAGCGGGTGGGGCTCTAAGTCTTCACCCTCTAACAGAGGGCCGAGTTCGAGCCCTCTGTTTGTGTTTGTTTTGTTTCTTTTTCTTTTTCTTTCTTTTCTTTTGTTATATTTATATATATATATATATATGTATTTGTATATATATATATATATATATACTGTATAAATGCAGTATTTATATATATATATATATATATATTTTTATACTTAGTAAATTTATATATATATATATATATATATATATTTGTATTTATATACATATATGTATATATGTATATATCTTCATATGTATATATATTTATACTATATATGTATACAATATTAGTGTATGTATATATATACTTTATAATTAAGTATTTTATTATATATATATATATATATATATATATATATATATATATATATATATATATATATATATATATATATATACTTTCAACATATGTATGTATATATTAATTTTGTGTAATTTTACCTTATTAAAATATTAATATTATTTTTGCACTTTTACCAAATTGTATTTTTAGTGTATTTAAATTACTGCAACCATTTGGCGTCCAAGCCTAGCATGAGTTTTGGGTCCAAATGTGTTTTCACACATTCAAGACATGTACAAGTCATTTTGGACTTGATTCATGGCCTTGGGTCCTGTATTTGAACTTTGGTTCAAATTATATATATGGACAAAATACGCAGATAATTAATTATTTAATTTTAATTGTGTGCAATGCTGTTTTTGATTTTCTAAAAATACTTAAAGTACTTCTAAAATTCTGGAAAAATAGTATTTAGATACTATGTTAAGTTAGCTAATTTAGTATAATTTTTATAGTATTTAAATTACAGTTTTGCCACTAGTTTGGCTTATGGAACCAAAACTCATTTTCTGTATACTTAGGAAAACTGATTTTTATAAAATATTTGTACTGGTTAATAAATTCTAGAAAAATTATAATAATTTTCTATAATTAGCAAGGATCTTTTTGGTACTTTACTTTAAGTAAAACTAGGCTTTTTGTCTATCTCAAAAATTGTTAAAATATAATGATCATTTGATTTATTTATTGATTAATTACGACTTGTAACTTTTTGTATTATTTTGAGTTTTAGCCGTGTTGAACCTCACCCCTCACTAGTGTAAAGACCCTAGAAAGATAGTTAAAGTAGAGTGTCACCCCATATTGGTCTCCTATGCTAAAATCATCATTTTGGCTAGGTGCCCAGTCACAAGTCGTGTCGCACCAATTAGTGTCTTAGCGTTTTAGCTTAGTGTAAAAACTAAGTTTATGTATTTATTTCTACAGTGACGAGTTACCAGACATCTATAGCACTTTTATCGTAGCTTGCTTGCTTTGCTTTGCTAGAGGCAAGTACTTTCTACAAACTTTACATACTGTTACATAAATGAACTGCTAGTCCAACCATGTTAAATACTGATCCTTGGGGTAGAAAGTTAGATCTCTACATATTGTACTTCCAGTTACTACCATGCTTAGAACAGTTTTTATGTATCTCTCACATGATAGAATATGGATTATGGGGAAACTAGTAGTTGAGTACGTGATCATGCCCCCATTATCGTACCGAGCAAAGTTTCATTCTATATGATACTGCATCGTAGGCCATTATCCAGCATTTCTGTACGGAGGTACACCTATGCCTGTACACTTGTACGTATGTACATTTTATTTACATGTGCCCCAGTACTTTATACATCTATTGACCGATCACGTACCTGCTACAGTTTTAAACATTACATATACATCTGTCTCTATGACATATGTGTCCTTGCCATGATAGATTGTATGATGCCATGTTTCCAGTTATTCCTCTTATGTTCATTTCCATGTTTCATATGCTAGTTTGCTAGATTTAGTACTTGCTCCCGTCCTGACAGGATAACGTTGTAGGTGTCCTTACTGAGGAGGAGTTACTCTGCGATACATATTATGGAGATACTGCCGAGGACCCGGCTTTGCCATACGAGGATGTTCCTGCGGGGAGACTCGTCTAGTTTGCTTAGCTGTTTGGGATATTTAGTGTAGTCATGTATTAGGCTACATATTTTGTAAGTAGACATGTATCCAGTTTTATATCTCAGATCACTTGTACTTTGGACTTATTTCTATATGAGATGACTTTTGTGTTTTGAGTATTTATGACTTTATTTCACTTATAGAACTGTTAGCACATTTAGTCTTATCCTGTTGTCTTTAGAACAGCTTACTACGTTTTATCTCAACGTAGGCTGGGCATGACTCGGCCTGGCCCAACAAACTGGGTAGCGGGTCGTGACATAAGGGAATATTGCATATGGCTGTAATTAAATCTTTAAAATTTCATTAAATACATGTATACTTGGTTTTGGTAATCCTAATTAGGCTCTAACTAGTAGGGTTGATTAGGTTAGTGTTTGAGTAGCATTACTAGTCAAATTGGACCCGAAAATTATTTTAATAAGTCTCATGTGCCATTTACAAATAAGTAGCACATGAGAACTCGATTGGATAGTACACCCTAGGCATGTGCATTGTAGACTCAAAATGGGTCAAAACTATATATTGGATCGTACAATTTTGATCTATGTCGTCCCAGAATCAAATTGGAAGTTAGACCTAAAATTACAATAAATGATCAAATGGCCTAAGTTGATCCAAAATTGTGTAAAGCCAAAAGAATGTTGAATTTTTTTTGGATGGGACATGATATATCAAACTGAAGGTGGACGAGTCTAGAATTCAAATATGGAATTAGATTTGAGAAAACAATACTTGTTGTGCTTCAAAAGTCAAAGCTACAGTAAACTACTAACATAGTCATTATTGACTTTAATAAATTAAAATATACATATAAAATAATTAAAAATAACTAAAAATAAAATCCAAAAATCATGGGGCTTACAACTTACCCACCTTAAAAAATTTTGTCATCGAAATTAAAATTATACTAATATAAAAAAATCCATAACTTAAAAATAACACGCTAGAACTTGCCAAAATCTATGAATAGGTGTGGATATCGCTCACGCATGGAGTCTTCACGCTCCCAAGTTGATTCTCCAGGAGAATGGTGCTTGCATGCAACACGAACCAGTCTAATCGTCTGCCCTCTAAGCATCTTCTCACTCGTATCCAAGATACCTACCAACTGCTCCTCGTATGATAAACTGGGTCCCACCGTGATCTCAGAGTGATCGACCACATGACTGGGATCAGTCACATACCTCCTCAACTGTGAGACATGGGACACATCATGCACTCCCTCTAGTGATGGAGGAAATACAAGATTATATGCCACCTCTCCTACACGTTCAATGATATCAAACGGTCCAATATATCTTGGACTCAACTTCCCTCTACTCCCGAATTAATAATGACCCACATCGGTAAAATCTTCAAAAATACATGCTTCCCCTCATTGAATTCTAATGGTCGATGATGTGTATCGGCCCAACGCTTTTGTCGGTCTTGAGCTGCCTGAAGATGACTCTGAAATCGCTTCATTTTTTGACTGTCTGTGTCATAAGCTCTATTCCAAGTATCTGTCGCTCTCTAACATCGCTCCAACATACGGGTGATCTACACTTCCTCCCATACAATGCTTCATATGGTGCCATTTATATACTAGCTTGGTAAATGTTGTTGTAGAAGAATTCCACCAAGTGCAAGTGGTCCTCCCAAGAGCCTCCAAAGTCCAATATGCATGCTCTCAACATGTCTTCTAGGGTCTGGATAGTGCGCTCCGACTGACCATCCATCTGTGGATGATACGAAGTGTTGAACTTGAGTTTCATACCCAAGCTCTCCTGCATATTCCTCCAAAAATGTGAGGTGAATCTCGAATCCCTGTCCGAGACTATACTACTGGTATCCCATGAAGTTTTACAATTTTCCTCATGTACAAGTCAGCTAACATCTCGGTGGACTGACCCACTTTGAACGACAAGAAATATGTCGACTTCGTGAGTCTATCCACAATTACCCAAACTACGTCCTTCCTACTAGGACTCCTCGGAAATTCGGTAACAAAATCTATGGTAATATGCTCCCACTTCCACTAGGGATAGGAAGCTGCTGCAACATACCTGCGGTCCTCTAATGTTTTGCCTTCACCTACTGACAGACCAAGCACTTTGCTACGAAGCGTACAATCTCCCTCTTCATACCATGCCACCAATAGTACCACTTCAAGTCCCGATATATCTTAGTACTCCCGGGATGAATAGAATAAGTAGAACTGTGGGCTTCATTCATCAACTCCTGTCTCATCTCTCCATTTGGAACATATAGGCAATTTTCGCACCTTAATGTCCCGTCCTCATGAATATGAAGTTATGTCTTCTCTCTAGCCTCTGTCCTCTCATGAAGTTTTTAAAATCTTGCATCGGTAGGTAACGCTGTCTTAATTCTATCCACCAGTGAAGACTGTACTTCAAGATTGGCAAGTACTCTTTGATGTCCCGGCATAATGACTTTTATTCCAAGCTCCTAAAGATCCTCTAATAACTGTGGCTGGGCTGTCAAGAAATATGTAGTAGACTTCCTACTCAAAGCGTCCGCCACTACGCTTGCCTTGTCGGGATGGTACTGTAATTCTATATCATAGTCTGTCATGACCTCCAACCACCGCCTATGTCTCATATTCAACTCCTTTTGCATGAAGACTTACTTCAAGCTCTTATAATCCGTAAATATCTCCATACGCTCTCCGTACAAATAATTCCTCCATAGCTTCAATACAAAGATTACTGCCACTAACTCCAGATCATAAGTAGGATAATTCTTCTCATATACCCTCAGCTACCTTAAGGCATAGGCTATGAACTTTCTGTATTGCATCAAAACATCCAAGTCCACTACCCGATGCATCACTGTATACAACGAATCCTTCTGATCCAGAAGGAAGCGTCAAAATAGGTGCTAAGGTCAACCTCTTCTTCAACTCTTCAAAAGCCTTCTGACAATCTTCTGTCCACTGGAAATCCTGATCCTTGCGCGCACTACACCATATTGAACAATTTCTAATGGGCCATGTTTGCAGTTTCTAACGGATAAAGCCTGTTACAAAATACCAACGAGATAACCTATTAGTATATGATTATAGTCTGTTATAAATAATATAAATATTTTTTTCTAAAATTATTAACTTACTTCTGAAAATTCGGCAGGGGAGCAAAAATTTAGCGCTCTAATTTCCCCCAATTTCCCTTATTCCACTATATACATACTCGAGCGTTCTTCTTCTTCTCTCTCTCATTCCCCAATTTCATTATATACATACTCTACTGTCGTCGACCTGCGGCAAGTCCCGCGAGTCCATCAGTCGTCGGCTGCGGCGAGTTCGGCGTATCCACCTGCGGCGAGTTCGGCGAGTTCGCGGTCTCTAATTCAACCGACGTCGACTGTGGTGAGTCCAACGACTCCCACGAGTTCGGCATACACCTGTGGAAGGTCGTCTTCCCAACAACCCCTCTTTGAGGTGAGAAAAAACCCCTCTTTGCCGTGAGAAAAAAACCTAATTTTTTGGTGAATAGATTTCGGTAGTACCCTTCATTAAGAGATATTTTCTTGTTTCCTTTGTGATGAGTTCGCAGGTTTGGATTTCAAGAGTTATTTTTTAGGTCTGGCAGATGCAACTGGTTTTCCTGTTGAAAGGCAGTGACTGATCTTTAGAGGAAGTGTTCTAAGGGATAATTACCTAAGTATAGTATCCTTTGATTTATGAATTTCTACATCCTAGGTAGATAAATGCTTTTCCTCACTTATATATGTAAACTGGAACTTTGATTTAATTTAAATTTTTTACACTAAGTTTGTGAGAGAATGAACATTATAATAATCAGCCGAGATGTGTAAGGGGTATTAATTCTATTATAGTGTTGTCAATGGTGCATCGGGATGCACGAGGGGTTGCGTATGGCAAAGCTATGCCTCACCTTCACTCATGGCACTCATCTGAGCAGAGGCGCTTGGCAAGAGAAATGATGCGTTTTATGTGTGTATATATATAATAATGAGTAACAGAGAAGCCCAAACCGGCCCTTTCTTATTTGTGCCCGCCAACTTTCTCTTCTATTACTCTTTCCTAGTAATAGAACCTAGGGGTCTGATACCATGTAGAGAGAGAGAGCCAAATTGTAAAATATTGGAATATTCATTATTGGGTTACAGACCAATAGTAGGAAATTTATCTTATTAATCACATGATTTAACCAAAGGGTCTTAAAATTTTCCTAGAAGGAGAATATGGATTAAGAGGTAAGATGGTACACTTTGCTTCAGGGAGTTGTATTCACATGCATGGACCTTTGTTAGTCGAAGCCAAAGTTGAACAAGTTTGCAGTTCGCCAGTTCATTTTTCTGATGTTCAAGTTCTTTTCTGTATTCATTGTAACATAATTGTCCTGTCATGAAGGGTCATGACAGGGAGGGTTTGTTCATAATTACAAATTACAATCCTTTTTACACTTTTATTTATAGATGCTAAAGTGCGAGAAATTATTATGCATGTTTATTAGTTTTCTCTAATGATCTGAGTGAGAGAATAATGCTGCAATATGTGCCCTTTTTCTAATTTTTATGTTGAGGGCAAAATGTCCTTGTTAATTGTTATTTTACTTTTCTTCTTTGTTTCAGCATTTTGTTTTGGAAGAGGGCATGCTAGAGGTTGACTGCCCTTGCATGACTCCAGAGGTCGTCCTCAAGGCATCAGGTCACATAGAAAAATTTACTGATCTTATGGTCAAGGATGAAAAAATAGGAACTTGCTATAGGGCTGATCATCTACTAAAAGACTTATGCAAACACAAGCTTGAGAAGGACCTTACTTTACCATCGGAAAAGGTTGCTGAGCTGAAGCATGTTATTGCAGTATTGGATGATCTATCACCCGATGAATTGGGTGCAAAGATCAAGGATATGGGATCACTGCACCTGATACCAAAAATTCTCTGTCGGCTCCTAACCCCTTTAATCTAATGTTCCATACCTCAATTGGTCCGTCGGGTTTGCTTCTGGGGTGAGGCTAATTTTCATCTAATATAGGGTTGTAAGCATATCATTTAGAATTGTGTTTAATTGGCTATTTATCTATTTATGTGTCTGATAGATACATGAGGCCGAAGACTGCACAAGGCATCTTTGTGAATTTTAAGGACTTGTATTATTACAACAGGAACAAGCTTCCATTTGCAGCAGCTTAGATTGCTCAAACATTTACGAACGAGGTTTGATATCCTTTCCAGTTCCCCTTAATCAAAATCAAATTTCTGTAGCTAGGTGTAGAAAATAATTGGATTATGATCTTCGTGTTGTAGTTTGTTTTCTATACTGCAGCCACATCTCTTGTTTACTTACATTTAAATATAAGTGTCACTGTGTATACCCTGTATATTTATTTTGATTTTTTTATGAGAGCACATAATATCATGATATAGTAAGATATGCTTTCTAATAAAGGCTTATTTTGTGCACAATAGTTGTTAGTAGCATGCTTAGTATGACAATCTTGCAGGATCAGCTGATGCATGCAATTTGGGAACTGTTTTTGTGTTGGGTGGCTGGTTCTGTGGGATGTTGGTCTATTTTTCCATATACGAAAAATAGTCATGTCTAGTATGCATGTATGACCCTTTTTAGCATGTTTTACTTTTATCACTTGGAAAAGGATCATTTAGTTCATAACATATTAGACACGTCGACAGTTTTTGTTGATCATGTTTTACTTGGTTAACTTCTTCGAACCAAAAGAGATTACTAGGCAACAGTTGTCAAGTCTTTGAAGTCATTCTAAGGTATTGGGGTACAAGATAATATCACATAAGTACTCTGGGGTCAAAGGATAAACCCTTTTGCCATGCCAAAATTTCCAAGTGGGTATTGGATAAACCTTTTGCCATGCCAAATTGAAATGTTATTATTTATGACTATATATGTTTGAGCTGAACTAATGGATTCTCCTTGAAAATATGTATTTTGTTAATTGGTTACTGTCTAAACCTTGTTTTCATGCTACAATTTCATTCAAAAAGGGGATTTGTTGGGAGTACATCATATTTTTGATCAAAATCTATCTTGGGTATTCCCTTAAACTGAGTTTTGCTAAAGGTATGCTTTTTTCTTTATGTAAAAGTAGATAAAGGATTGTTTGTTTGAAATATTTCAAACTAACTTGGTTTAAATCTTGTTGTTCTGATACCAAAGAGAAGGTATTGACTTTTAGCAAACTGCAGAGTTTTCTTCTATGGTTTGAATCTTGTGTTAATTATGTAGGAATTATTTGTGCTAAGTATTTTTTCGATTGAAGCATAGGTTTCATCTGAGCATTGGCTCCCTTTAGCAACATTGTAGCATTGTTGATGCCTAATAGAAATTCTGCCATTACCCTATGGGAAAAGCTCGCCTCATGGCTTTTAGGATGTTCATTAAGGCCATGACGGAGAAGCATGGTAGGAATCATAACATGGCATATGCTTGGTTTGGAACATCAAAGGACGAGGCTTTTCGGATCATGAGAGATGGTTTTGGTGTGTGGAACTCCAAACAATGGATGCTAGGTTATTTTCGTTTATGTTCGAACAGCCAATCTGCTGACAGGTATGCAAGTTATTTTCTCTTTTTAGGCTTACTCTTAGATAGATAATTGTTTCTTCTTAGATGTTAGGTTATTTCACATTTTATTACAAATGACAAAGAAGTAACTAAGAGCTTCTGTTAAACTTGAGATTTGTTCACTGTGGATATCTTTTGATTCATGTATTGGTGGATAATTTGTAGTGTACTGTCGGCACCAGTAGACGAAGATGGATTGAGGCTTGTGGTGGTATTCGGAAGAGTTGCTCCTTAGATCAGGGCTGTCCAGTCCTAGTTATGAAGAACACGATTCAGGTGTGGACAATATAAAATCTCCTTCCAGATATATTATCTGGTACCCTGATGTTAAAACTCATGTGCTTCCCTTGTACACCCTAAGTGTCAAATTGGTCTTATCTTCCGAAGATGCACATCATAACCTTTGTGTTCTCATTTACTAATCTATTTAATCTGGAGAAATGTATGTACTTAGTATTTGTTTCTCTTTTATGTTGCCTAATCAGGATGGCGCAGGGAACCTGTACATAAACCTTCCTCGCCATGGATGCCATTTAGTGCACTAGTACATGCACTATCAAAGTCTGCACCTCCTTCAACTATGTGCTTGATCAGGAAGTTCCATACTGAGTTTATGATTAGTACTAGTCTGTGTATCCCAATCTTATTCTGCGTCCTATTTTTTGGGGTGGAACAAAGTAGTGTAGTAGTTAATTTGCTAACCATATGAAGCAATTTTTATGGCTTGCAGGAGAGGAAAATTACTTGACAATAGCTTTTCTGGAGGCGGCCAGGGCCAGGGGTTCTTCCTGGGAAGCGGCATGATGGTGGAGGCGGGGATGGGGACAGGGACGTTGGAGGAGATTGTGTATCACTGTGGGATTGAGAGTAGTATGCAGCATAGATACAACCCAGGGAAGCTGTACGTATCCTTCTACCTAGGTAGTTAACAAGTTCTTATGGTATAGATACAATTCAATATTATATCAATGAAAAAAATATATACAATGAAATTCTCCAGCAGGATTAGTGTTATTTGTTGGAGAGAACTACTATCAGTGGAGTAGCTTTTGCTACTATACTCTCCACTCAGTATCCAATTGTTAGTATCTTTTCTCCCAATTGAAGAGGAAAAAGTTAAATGGTTATACACCAACCTGCAAACATGTTGGTGTTAAACATGTCACTAACATATCCAAGTTTCTGGAAAAAGTTAAATGGGTATACACCAACCTTCAAATAGGTTAATAGGACTATTTGACAACTTGAAGAACTGCTTCTAGATATTAATGAAATTCTATATCAAAATTGTTTTCATGTAGACCTAAAGAGGTTGTTGATTCTACAAAGGACAAAGTAAAGCAAAGTGGTTCAGTCTTCAGTTTCAAATGTGAAGTAAGGGACATGGCCATTTGATTCAGCAAAGTGGGTCAGTCTTCAGTTTTAAAGGTAAAGCAAAGTGGCCATTTGATTCAGAAGAGAGAACATGTATTCCATCCGTTAATTGTGTTTATTAATACTCCGATATGCAGTTTCTTGATGAGAGGCGGAGTATAGATGTCTAGCGGTTCCTTCAAAAGTAAAGCAAAGTGGCCATTGTGTCTATTAATACTCTGATATACAGTTTCTTGATGAGAGGCAGAGTACAAATGTCTGTCAGTTCCTTCAATCAATTAACGGGTATACATATTTATCTCTCAGCTTGAAGTTCTTATAAGTCAATTAATAGATGCACATATTTATCTCTTGCTTTCATCGCAATCAGGAGATGCGACATCACGGAAGGATTGAAGTACTTACAATGTCGGACATTAATATTTGTTGGCGAGAACTCTCCATTTCATTCTGATACGATTCACATGACTGCAAAACTTGATAAAAGATACAGTGCCTTGGTTGAGGTATATACTAAATCTGTATGCATCTATAGTTTACTTAAGACTGGTTCGTTACATGGAGTATCATTATTCTACAGAATTTATCCTAGATATAACAGTGAAGAAAATATTGGATTTTAGAGTGGTCGAGTAACAGCTATTTCAAACAGTGCACACACATTGATATAGTCAAAGCAAATTTTCAATGAGAATGAGACCTTTTAATTTGTCAACTTTACAGGTTATCACTATATTAGGAAGATTAGAACCAAGTCTGCTAGGAAATGTTAGGAAGACCCCTCCCCTCATCACAGTGTTTCTATAATTAGCACCATTTTCTTTATTAGACTTTGGAGCCATCCAAATCTAAGGGACAGACAAAAACCCTTACTGAAAAGAAGAAAAAGGAAAAAAAAAGGTTAATGTACTATATCCTACTTGGGCATGGTTAGCGTATTAGTGTAATCGTAGCTAATACAATTGTAGCTAGTAGACGCCAAGGAAATTCTTATTTCTAATAGCCCTAGCTTGTTTGTAGAGATCTTTGTTGGAATTTCTTTTGAGTTTTGTACTTGCTACTCAAAGAGTGAAGGGATTGGCAGATTTTCACCTGTATGTTGAACGCAGCAATTCTCTGTGATTCATTTCTAATGTACTATGGAAGATGGTTCCGTCTCACTCCTGTCCAAACGGATACTTGTAACCGTGTGATTGTAATTAACATGTAAAGTTGACAACACTTACATTTATCATGTAAAGTATGTCTGTGTTCTGGAACATCCTCATAATTTTTTTTCGGCATATGTGATTGTTTATCAACTTATTTAACTCTATGCGCCTCTGTATATTTATCATGTCAAATATTATATGCCTTCTTTTGGTTACTCTGTGTTAAAACTGTTTATAGGCGGATCAAGTAATTTCTTCCTTGTTTTCCATCATATAAATCAAGTACAAAAGAAAATTTCTCCTCGAATTCATTTCAGATTGCTACATTTTGGTTGTATCAATGTGCCCAGGCCATTCTCCAAAAGAAAAAAAATATGCACATGCTAGGGAGATTTAGCTGTCACGATTATAAATATCATGTAAACACTTTATGGTGTGAAATTTCTAGGTTATTGTTGATGGTTGGATAGTGATATCTGCGAACTTATATTCCGCATACAGAGATGGTTCAATGATGTACATAATTTTAAGAGTCATATAAGTAGATGGTAAATGTTGAGTACTGATCACAAAAAAGGAGACTTGTATCATAAATTACCTTAGATAATTTTTCTGTATCACATGGATTAAACCAGACAGGAACAGCTTAAGAACTGTTGGGTTCAAAGTACTTGTCTAGAATTTATGAGAAGTAGTGTAATGCAGTAGTATGGTTCAGTGTAGCAGCAGCTAGTGTATAAAATGCTGGTGTCGGTGCTGAATATAGGTGTTCCTTCAATTCTAAAATTATTTTTTTTTCCATTTTTTTAAAATATACTAACGAACCATTCCCGTTAGTATTGAATTTTAAATTTTTTTTTTTCATATTTTTAAAATATACTAACGGTCATAGCTTGTTAGTATTAATATATAACATATGTTATATGCCTGTTAGAAAAATAATTACTAACAGCTATAGCCGTTAGAATAGTTAAAATACTAACGGATAGGATCTGTTAGAAGGACAGTTAGTATTATTACCCACGCCTATATACTCACGGAATTTACCCGTTAGAATTAATTTTTGTAACATATTTAGACCGTTGCAATACATGCGTTTTGGTGTAGTGGCGTCAACTGCGTCATTGGTTCTGCGATCCGTGAGAAATTCTCTACGAACTTGCGGTAATATCCGACAAGTCCGAGAAAACTCCTAACTTCTGCAACCGATGTTGGTGTCAGCCAAGACTCCACTGTAGCTATCTTCTCCGGATCAACTGAAAGTCCTTCTCCCGAGATAATGTGTCCAAGGAAAGAAACTTTATCAAGGTAGAATTCGTACTTGCTAAGCTTGGCATACAATCTCTTATTCCTTAATACTTACAACACAACTCTAAGCTGCTCCTCGAAAAAAATAAGCTAGGGAGAAAAAGGGATTAAAGTATTTACTACAGAAGACTTCTAATACCACTAGTCGTACCATTCTATCATAGGAATAGTATTATAACCTATTCAATGATACTCGGCAGTTCACTCCTAGCAATTTTTCCTAATAGGCTCTACGCATCCAATATCCATGCATTCATACTCGACTCATAATCTCACTAGGATCCATCTCTAAGGAACTTACCCGTTTTTAGCTACCCAACATCACAATCACACCAATAATCTAGTTTAATTATATTCCATAATATAACTATAAGGTTTAACTATTTTAGTCATTTAATAAGTAGAAGGCTGGGTCAAACATACCTATATACCAACTTCAAACAACGATAGGGTCAAGAAAAGCAAGAAGGTTTGTCAAATTATTTCCAAGAACGATGTGAGGCCAAACAAGATGCATAGGACGTAGTCTAGGTAAGACTCGATAACCATATATTTTTGTAATTATGTGACGTGAAGTTACTGTCACGCCAGTGTACATCTAGCTGCAAATAACTTTCTTGTTCCATAATATGACGGATGTCTGCATTGCACATCTGCCATGCCAAATAATATAGGTTCTTGAGCTTATCTTATCCAAATCTAGGAAATATTTTCGAATTAACGTTTTACGAAAATACAGGAAAAGAGGTCAACATGTATAGGATATGGTTCAAGTCGAATTTGAGAAACATATGTAGCCATAATACCGTTATCTGAAGTCATGCCTCGCTAGTATTTATCTGGCTACAAAAACTTTGATTCTGCAATACAAGGATAAATATAATATCTCAAACTTTTTCTTGGACCAATCCATAAGACATTTTCTAACAACTTAGTGGAAAAAAATAAGAAGAATTTCTCAAGGAGTCAACAGGAAAGGGTTTAGTCAAATCTTGAGTAGGGAGGAACACAAAAGCAATCATATTGAGAGAGAAGATAACATGAAACCAATCATGTTGAAAAGTTTGAGAGAAGTCTATAATCCTGTTTGTGGATGTATCCTCAAGTCCTATTCTTCAATCGGTTGCAGGCTCGTAATAGTACGACAATCCTAGGTATCACCGTAACTTCACACAATTTGCAAAGACTCCACCTGCACTTATGACTTCTAATGTCTATGCCCCTGCTTCCCTGATATGATAGTAAGGGAAGATACGTCCATGCTAACATGAATAAATAAGAATTATAATAGAACATAATCAAACTGGATACAAATAAAAAAGTCAAGTAATAGTTCGAAACAAAGTCAAGGAAGGTATCAGGCATGTGGATGTGATCTTATAGGTATTTCCTATTCTAATTGCAGGCTCACATCGATACAGTAACGTAACCGAAGTGATTAACGGACCTGCATGGGCCACCATAAAAATATTTAACGCCCCAGTCCCAAAATACGTAGGACCAGGTATATGAATACATGCCAGAAGTACTTCACCAATGGGCTAAGCTACACAACAAGCCCATTAGCAAGATACTTAAGCTGTAAATCTTGATAACATCCCAAAACACAACACAGTCCACAGGTGCATATATATATATATATATATATATATATATATATATATATATATATATATATATATATATATATATATATATATATATATATATATATATATAATCACATCCACATAGTCCACCAAGAGATCAAGAATAAATAAAAAAAATCTCAAATATCCAGCAATAAAAGTAATGAAGTCTGTGAAGTAAAACATCCCGAAACCACAGAGAAAGAAACAAAGTACCAATCAAATACAAGTCTGATGAAAAGAAAATAAAATAATGTAGCAAGATTAAATATGAAGGAACATAATCACGAGAAATCCTCTGGCACTATCTCGTCCTCCTGTGCCGGTACATCTCTAATCTGTGCTCCCGAACCATAAACCTCTGGGTAATCTTCAGCTTCGTCTAAGCCTGAGAAATAGCCAGTCCTCAGGGGACTAGCAAGGTGCGTAATATACATGCCAAGGCACAGAAATGAAAGTATGAACTAAGGTAGTCTCCTGTATCCATCTATGTGCTATGCAAGTGAGATACTTATTTAGAATACTAGACCCCTTCCACTAAAGCTCACTAGCACCTCAGCAGGATATTGTCCCCAGTACCATGTCGTGGAACCAAGGACAATCAATTTTCGACAGTGATAATCCCTTACTCTGCTATAGAGATAAATGTCACTAAACAATATGACATACGATAAAGGTCTGATATTGTAGTCAAGTTCTCCCAAATTTCCATGTCTAGAATCTAGCAATGTCAAGTATGTACGGTCATCGCAAAAGTAATAGCAACACTGATAAAAAATCTAGAATGCTAACACGAGGTCAGTACCACGAATAATCATGTAAACCTCGTATCATGAATGTGTCAGTGTCCTGTGGTCAAATGTATCAATGGATACATCCGTATGTACGTAATGCCTAATATCAATACTCGATGTCACTATCATGGCATCGGTACCCGTCTATAAATGGACACTAAGTATCAACGTCCTACGTCATGCAATGCTAATCAAAATAAACAACAAGACAAAAAAGAATAATATGTAACAAAGGCAAGACACGCTTGCCTGTAACTATTGTCTGTGGGTAGGCCTGACAAACTTTGGTGTCCTTGTCGATCCTTCCAAGCTCACCTATAATAATACATTATATTTAATATTCTATATCGACATACTGTAACCCACTTTTCTAAATGAGGGTAATTTTAAACTTTTGTAAAATTTTATTATTTAATAATAAGATTTATAATGTATGGGAATTTTTAATTAATTTAATACTATTTAAAATTGGTAAATTATAATTTTGATGTGTTAGCTAGTGAAGCCTAGAACTGTTGAGCCTAGAGACTAACCATGAACATGTGGACCTAACCATGTGATTAGAATGACTATTTACAACTTTTAGGCTAAGGGTATTTTGGTCATTTTGTGACTTTTGAATTATTTAGGATTTTAATTAATTGGTGAATTTTAGATTATTTTAATAATATTTAAATTGATGTATTATTATTTTGGTCATTTTTCATATTTTAATATTTTGGAAATTTTTTATATTTTTAATATTGTTTTTATTGGATTTGTTTAGTCGGATTTGAGTTTCGTCTCGTTCCGACTTGTAATGTGACCCGGGTAGCTTAAACTCTAGATGGGACCCAATATTAAGTTAAGCATGGCCCACAAAATTCAACATTTAATTTAGTTAGTTAGACTAATTTTTATCATGTTAGAATGGTTAAGTTAGAGACTCAAAACTAGATCCTTTTGACCCCAAACTTGAACCTAGTCTTGACTTAACCATATGAGACTAGAGAGGGGCAATTAGGACATTTCTCATTAGCCCTAAGAGACTTTTTATGGCAGCCACCTTTAGGGGAGAATGATTCATTTCATTCATTACAATCTTGCCTCTTTTATTTTCCTTTTGTTCTTCCCTAATTTTAGAGAGCCTTCCTTTGATTTGATCTCCAAATCAAATCATTCCTTCACCAAATCTTCCCTCAATCATTCCCATTCTCTAAGGGAAGGGTGCTACCAAGGATTGGAAGAGAAGTGCAAGGAGGAGTGTCCACTTTGAGGGATCTTCGTATCAGAGCCGTGTCCTAAAAGATTTTATTGGGATTCCACTCCCAATAGGTAAAACCCATCCTCTAAATCGATTTTACTTGCATATAAATTAGTTTTGAATCCGTAGGATCCATCCTCATGCATGTGTCCCCTTTAGATTCAAATTTGAGGTCATTTGGAGCTCTCTTGAGGATTTTAGATATGTGTCTTGTGTCCTACTTGATAGATCCCAAATTAGGACACCCCATGTGTGTGTATGTATGATAATAGTTAAATAGATATTTAAATTCAGTTTTAGAATGGTTAGAGAGTGGATTGATCTTAGTTAGGATGGTTAGAATGAGTTTCATTTGGATACCTATGTTGGTATCCAATGGCCTACATGTGTTTCTTTTGTCCAAAATAACTCAAATTCATCATAATATTTATCCACGTTTTTATTAACCAAAGCAACTTAGAAATGTCATAACTTTTAGCTTAGAACTCCGTTTAATCTTCCGTTTTTTTAAAAGAACCATATCGAAGTTAGCTTTCCAAATATATATTTAATAAGCCAAAATCGTTCTGGAAATTTTTGTAAAATTATTTGAGTGTCAGCTGTCCGAAAGACAAATGTGTTTCGATGTTTTCGCGATTCCGGGAGCTTCCGGACACGAAAATGCGATCCGTTTAAAGTTTCGGAAAGCTAACACGAAGGACTACGACATACTTTAATCTAGAATTTATTGAAGGATCAATTGGTACAGTATTGATTTTAAGTAGAAGAGTGACTAAACGACATAGGCATTTTGTGTAACCTATAAGCCTATGTAGTATGGATATTAAATGAATGTAGAGTATGTAATGCATAATATGTCAGATGAATGAAATAATATATATGATATGTATCCTATTTACATTAATGTATATATATGGTTGAATGCAAGCATGTAGGAATGTAATCAATGTAATGTATGTAAGCAATACATAAATACATGAATAAAAGAATGATATACAATGTATGCATGAAAGTATATAATAAATGCTAGATATGAATGCAAGGTATACATGTAATAATTGATATGAATGCATAATGTAATGCAATATATAATGATAGCATGTATGGTAATGTAGAATATATGATGCAAGCATGTATATGTTCACTGTTTTCCCTTTTCCTTACATTTTTCCTTCTCTTCCCTTTCCATTTCAGTTTTTCTTCCTTTTTTCCCTCTTCTATTTTTACGTGTTGTATATAATGTATATAATATATAGATACATGTAAGTATGTAATATACATGAATGACATGTATGTAATAAAAATAAGTATATGTATCAACTTAATGATATGTGAATGGTTATAATGCCTGAATTGAAGTATGCATGTATATGGGATATGAATGAATGATATATATATGAGTTAAGGTAATATAATGTATGTATTCACATATATTTTGAGTTAAATATATGAGTTTGTTTGCATATATTATATGTATGCATGTATGTAGGAATGAATGTAATATAATATAGAGTATGCATATATGATATGTATGTATGCATGTATACAATGTAAGTATGTATGTATGTATTTCTATAAACTGAGTTAACCTATAACCTTTTACACATGTATTCATACACCCTTTGACATCATGTATCCCATGTCACATACACCTACCTATCACTAAATCTGAGAACATTAACACATATTCTTTCACACATATGCCAAACACACACACACACACACATACACTCACTTGCTCTTTTACCTCTCCTTTTCTCTCTTTATATATATATATGTGCCTATATATATAGATTTCCTATATATATCTATGTATATGAATATGTGAATATGAATAATATATATATTATATGTCTAAGTTTGTGTGCCTTGTTAGCTTATGGTTTAGTTTTGTGCTTGGCTTAGCAAGTGACTTAGGCTATGAGTTAGTAGCTATCTTGGATACTTGATTTGCATAGATTTAGTTTGTTTAGACCTAGAATTGACTATCCTAGACTAGTTGACCATTGTTGACCTAACCCTAGCTAGTTTGACCAAAGGTTGACTTTAGCCTAAATTGACCTAAATATCATGTAGAATGCATTGTAGCAGTCTATTTTACTATTTTGGATATGATGTGACTTGTACTGTTCTATTAGGAGCCAGACGCCACTCCTCAGGCAGTATTTTATTTCAGATACTCAGGATATCAGGCGAGTACATTCTCGGACCGTTTTATACTTGCTAGGACTATATTCTTGCTCTAGATTATTTTACTTGATGCTGACACGATGGAAACACGGATTAGTACTATATGAATCTTTTCATACGATGTTATCCCCCTCGGGAGCATCAGATACATCATGTCATGTGCGTTTCACTTTTATCATGTATTCTTGTGCTTTCACCATTCATGTGCACTCTCGTGATTTATGTACTCTCATGTTCACGGAGCCCCTATGTTTATATTCATGTGCATCTATTTATGGGCTCCCATGTGAAATCATGTACAATAACATAACTTGAACGGATCCTTGTGTATTGATTGGGGTACGGGGGAGTATAAATAGTCATATGGACAATTTCCAAAGTAGTGTAGCCATGTGCAACCTCTCATGTTTATTATCAAGCCGTTCACATGTCTAGCTTGTACTCTAAATCACTAGTTCACTGTCGTTCTTTACTTATAGTAGATATTTTATTACAGTCTTCTCTTTTACTCATGTATACTCTTTAATATTTCATGTATCTTACTCTATTGCCTGTATTATATTCCTGTCATGATATGAACTGCGTGAGATGTACTGTGCTCGCTCTCGTTCTGACTGGACTTGTTGAAAATATTACAGAGGATGAGGACGAGGTGCTCTGTACCACCTATTACGGGACTACCCTAGAGGACTGCTGTGACCTGGATCAGCAGCAGGACCCCTTAGCAATGGATGACACACCCTCATTCTAGGATGTCTTTTCAGTTGTATTTACTCTATGGAGTACTGTATTTGTGGTTTGGGATGTTTTTTGGATTTGTGATATCTTAGACACTTAGTATATTCTATCTATCTGTTGTATCTCTCTGTGGATTCTTTTCATATCTATCTATCTTATCGTTTCTGTCTTAGATATGATTGAGACTGTATTCTGCTATGTCACCTCCATTCGGAGTGTATATACTGTACAGGTACCTTATAACAGTTAGATGTATATGACCTAGGACAGCGTTCTACCGCCGACACTACGGCGTAGGCTGGACGTAACAACTTCTCGTGCCCCTATACTGGGTGCGGGTCGTGACACATTTTTAGTGATGGCCCATGCAGGTCAAGATTCGCATTTGTGCGAAGTCGTGGTAGTACGATGATTAGTTGTACTGCTGCGCACCTACAATTAGAGATAATGAGTAGGTTTTATAATGAGAGGATACTCAATCACATTTAGGATTCTTTGAGAGATTCCTGGGACGACCCTTGAGAATCTTATTTTAACTTCGATTTGAAATCTCTTTTTCCCTTAATTTGATTCACCCTTACTTCTTGTTATTGAATTTGATTTTGATGGATTATTGTTGAATTTTGAATCTTGAAGTTAGTTATTGAATTTGAGTATATATATATATATATATATATATATATATATATATATATATATATATATAAATACAAACTCAAATTCAATAACTAACATCAAGATTCAAAATTCAACAATAATCCATCAAAATCAAATTCAATAACAAGAAGTAAGGGTGAATCAAATCAAGGGAAAAAGAGATTTCAAATCGAAGTTAAAATAAGATTCTCAAGGGTCGTCCCAGGAATCTCTCAAAGAATCCTAAATGTGATTGAGTATCCTCTCATTATAAAACCTACTCATTATCTCTCTCTTTCTCTCTCTCTCTCTATATATATATATATATATATATATATATATATATATATATACATATTTTTGGAATTAAGATATAACCTGATAACATACTTGATAAGGACAGTGAGAAAGGTAAAAGTCTACTTTATTTATGGAGTTTAGAATTTATCGCAGTCATATTTGCTAGCATGACAAGGACGTAGAGCCTGATTTAGATATACTTATCCTAGTTATGAAATCTAAATTTTTTTACCGCCATACCGGGTGGCGTGGTAAGAATTCTAGATAACATGACTATAGGGTGTATACCTTCGTTATGGACTCTATTGTTTATTGCAGCTATGCTTACTGGCGTGACAAAATTCTGACAATATGGTTTCACAAAGACGTGTATGGTATCAGATTTTATCTTTAATGGGTTCATTTCTTTTTAACAGTTTTTATCATTATTTCTTTCTTGCCATTATTTCTTGTACTACCATTTTAAAAATAAATAAATAAAACTGTCCTGATTACATCAATCACCTGTCTCGTATCTAATTCTATCAGCTATACTTTGAAACCCTTTAATCTCTATATCTTTTCATCTTCAAAAGGTCGAAGAATTAACGTAAATCATCTAACTCGAAAAAGGCTTGATTTGTTATCTTGTGATAATCTTGCTAGGGGTATAATATGATGGACCTTGATATAGGTTTGGGATAGAGATGCGACTGAATTTGAGGATGAAATCAAGAGAGTTATATTGACCTTGTCAATTTAGGAACAATCATACTTAGAGAAATCTTTTGGGTATGAATAATTTATAGATGTATTTCATAACTGATGAGGATATTCGAGGTCAACTTAGTTTCGAAAACTTGGATAAATTTTGGTTATCGATTCTTGAGACGTTACACTTTAAGGCTATGATGATAAATTTAGAAATTTAGTAATAGAGAAGAGATTTTAACTATATGCAATGATGATACGAAATTGAATAAGATATTGTAAGAAATGGCTAGAAACAGAAAGAACGCTAGGATTTTGAGTTATATAAAATATAGAGATTTTATGAAAATTTTAAATTTTAGGAGAATAATATTGAAGGTGTACGTTGAAGAAAATATGAAGGTTGAATTTATAATGAAGAATAAGTTTTGTAAGACCTAGTGGGTTTAGATTTAAATTATACAAGGAGAGTAAATTGAATAAGTTCAAGGATTACATAAAACTTGATTTAGAGGCTTCGGATCCAATTTAGGACAAGGTGGAAGAATTTAGAATTATGATGATTAAGTGGTCAGTTTTGATTCCTAGTAAGAAGGGTATGCTTCATGAATAATATTTCGGAACTTAGAAATTTAGCCTATGGTGATCATGGCAAGGTCAAATCTTTATAACGGAAGGATATAATTTTGATGGTAGTCATATAAAGGTTAATTTTTATATTAGAACTTGTGAGATAAAATATGATTGACAAATAATAAACTTGATAGTATCAGAGAGAGATGATTAACTTGACTTTCCTATGAAATCTTTTCTCTTGTTTTTTCTTTAAAAGGAGAAATTTGACTTATTCCATATCTTTGAATTACCCTTTAAAAGTTTTCAATATCATTGAATCCTAGCTCCCTTAATCACGACCAATCGACTTTGATCATCTTTTCTTATCATATTAATATCTTGGGTCCTACTCAATTAAATTAAATTTAATTATGACATGAATCTCCATCCTTGTATGCTCGTGTTCAGACTTTGATGACCTTGTCCTCCATATTGCCCAAATCTTGATTACCCAGAATTGATCAACTTAGATCGTATCGAGACTAAATTTTCTTAATATATATTGTGATTGGATTTCAATGATATTGACTTTCGTTCTTTAAACTTTTGATTTTGATTTTTCTTTGAATAATACCCCTTTATAGATAATTACGAGTTATCTTTATTTTATTTTTGATAATTACCAGTTTTCATATAGGAAGGTAGACTACCTTACAGCCTTGATGATTTGTTGTTTCTGTAACTTTTCTAGTTTAGCACCCCAGATTGCTTGTATGATTTGATACCCTATGACCATTTTGGTTTAGCATGACTAGTATACCTAGATGAGACTTTCAACTGCCACCGTATGCCATGACCCTATATGCTATTCTTTTAAATTGTATGATTTAAGTAAGTTTTGAGACTTTGATTGTTGGGGACGAGACTCTAGAAGAATTACGACCATCTTAATTTCGAGGATGAAATTTTCTAAGGAGGGTAGACTTGTAACACCCACTTTTCTAAATGAGGATAATTTTAAATTTTATAAAATTTTATTATTTAATAATAGGATTTATGATTTATGGGAATTTTTAATTAATTTAATACTATTTAAAATTGGTTAATTATAATTTTGATGTGTTAGCTAGTGAACTCTAGAACTGTTGAGCCTAGAGGCTAACCATGACCATGGGGACCTAACCATGTGATTAGAAAGACCATTTACAACTTTTTAGGCTAAGGATATTTTGGTCATTTTGTGACTTTTAAATTATTTAGAATTTTGATTAATTGATAAATTTTAGATTATTTTAATAATATTTAAATTGATGTATTATTATTTTGGTCATTTTTCATATTTTAATATTTTGGAATTTTTTTTATATTTTTAATATTGTTTTTATTGGATTTGTTTAGTCGGGTTTGAGTTTCGTCTCGTTCCGACTTGTATTGTGACCCGGGTAGCTTAAACTCTAGATGGGACCCAATATTAAGTTAAGTATGGCCCACAAAATCCAACATTTAATTTAGTTAGTTAGACTAATTTTTATCATGTTAGATTGGTTAAGTCAGAGACTCAAAACTAGATCCTTTTGACCCCAAACTTGAACCTAGTCTAGACTTAACCATATGAGACTAGAGAGGGGCAATTAGGACATTTCTCATTAGCCCTAATAACCTCTTTATGGCAGCCAGCTTTAGGGGAGAATGATTCATTTCATTCATTACAATCTTGCATCTTTTATTTTCCTTTTGTTCTTCCCTAATTTTAGAGAGCCTTCCCTTTGATTTGATCTCCAAATCAAATCATTCCTTCACCAAATCTTCCCTCAATCATTCCCATTCTCCAAGGGAAGGGTGCTACCAAGGATTGGAAGAGAAGTGCAAGGAGGAGTGTCCACTTTGAGGGATCTTCGTATCGGAGCCGTATCCTAAAGAATTTTATTGGGATTCCACTCCCAATAGGTAAAACCCATCCTCTAAATCGATTTTCTTTGTATATAAATTAGTTTTGACTCTGTAGTATCCATCCTCATGCATGTGTCCCCTTTAGATTCAAATTTGAGGCCATTTGGAGCTCTCTTGAGGATTTTAGATATGTGTCTTGTGTCCTACTTGATAGATCCCAAATTAGGACACTCTATGTGTATGTATGTATGATAATAGTTAAATAGATATTTAAATTCAGTTTTAGAATGGTTAAAGATTGAATTGATCTTAGTTAGGATGGTTAGAATGAGTTTCATTTGGATACCTATGTTGGTATCCAAGTATCTTGGCCCACATGTGTTTCTTTTGTCCAAAATAACTCAAATTCGTCATAATATTCATCCACATTTTTATTAACCAAAGCAACTTAGAAATGTCATAACTTTTAGCTTAGAACTCCGTTTAATCTTCTATTTTTCTAAAAGAACCGTATCGAAGTTAGCTTTCCAAATATATATATTTTAATAAGCCAAAATCGTTTTAGAAATTTTTGTAAAATTATTTGAGTGTCAGTTGTCTGAAAGACAAATGCGTTTCGATGTTTTCGCGATTTTGGGAGCTTCCGGAAACGAAAATGCGATCTGTTTGAAGTTTCGGAAAGCTAACACGAAGGTCTATGACATACTTTAATCCTAAAATTTATTGTAGGACCAATTGGTACAGTATTGATTTTAAGTAGAAGAGTGACTATACGACATAGGCATTTTAACCTATAAGCCTATGTAGTATGGATATTAAATGAATGTAGAGTATGTAATACATAATATGTTAGATGAATGAAATGATATATATATATATATATATATATATATATATATATATATATATATATATATATATATGATATGTATCCTCTTTACATTAATGTATATATATGGTTGAATGCAAGCATGTAGGAATGCAATCAATGTAATATATGTAAGCAATATATAAATGCATAAATAAAAGAATGATATACAATGTATGCATGAAAGTATATAATGAATGCTTGATATGAATGTAAGGTATACATGTAATAATAGATATGAATGCATAATATATACATAATGTAATGCAATATATAATGATAGCATGTATGGTAATGTAGAATATATGATGCAAGCATGTATATGTCCACTGTTTTCCCTTTCCTTACATTTTTCCTTCCCTTCCCTTTCCATTTCAGTTTTTCTCCCTTTTTTCTCTCTTCTATTTTTACGTGTTGTATACAATGTATATAATGTATAGATGCATGTAAGTATGTAATATGCATGAATGACATGTATGTAATGAAAATAAGTATATGTATATAACTTAATGATATGTGAATGGATATAATGCCTGAACTGAAGTATGCATGCATATAGGATATGAATGAATGATATATATGTGTTAAGGTAATGTAATGTATGTATTCACATATATTTTGAGTTACATATATGAGTTTGTATGACACACCCTTAGTCTAGGATGTCTTTTCAGTTGTATTTACTCTATGGAGTACTGTATTTGTGATTTGGGATGTTTTCTGGATTTGTGATATCTTAGACACATAGTACATTCTATCTATCTGTTGTATCTCTCTGTGGATTCTTTTTATATCTATCTATCTTATCGTTTCTGCCTTAGATGTGATTGAGACTGTATTCTGCTATGTCACCTCCATTCGGAGTGTATATACTGTACAAGTACCTTATAATTTTTAGATGTATGTGACCTAGGACAGTGTTCTACCACCGACACTGTGGCGTACACTAGACGTAACCACTTCTTGTGCCCCTACACTGGGTGCGGGTCGTGACACATACCATATATAAATTATATGTGTATCTACGTCTTCTAGTTGCCACAACGTTGTTACGACACTATATCTATTATATAAGTACATATAAGTACCAAATCCTCTCGTAAATAGTTTACAATTATAACAAAATAATATATTTGAATTCTAGAAATTATTTATAAATACCTAGATATTGCTACAACTATATTTTTAATGGTGGAACTCTTTCACAAGAGGTCCTATGTCAATACCACATATGACTTCCTCAATTCGACCCATTAAATTAGTCCCGAAACAATAATTAACTAAAATTACTAAATTCTATAAAAATCCTAAAAATTAGTTAAAAGAGTATGTGTAATGTTAAACCTTGCACAAATAAATTTTAATATGGATTCATGGAGTTTTGACACTTTTGGACACAAGAAAAGTAGAATTTTTCGGAGTTCGGTGACATGGCAAATGTCATGAATTTTTAAAAATAGTAAACAAAAGCGAAAGCTAACCTAAAGATATGTGTCGAAAATCTCTCAACGTCTAAATTCTGAATAAAAATATTAGAATTATTGAAACTGAGCTTAGCTAGGTGAAAAATGACTCATAACAGAATTTATTGATTTTGGACACCCTGTCTTAGAATTGACGCCACAGGAAAACCGCTTAGAACTGGAGGATCCAACAATCAGTGGTTGGATTAGACACACAAAGGTAACTCTTAGACTTATATTTAAGTAAAAAGGATGAGAAAAAGTGGGAGAAATGTCGTCTACAAGTCGACCAACCTGCTGTGATGTTTCAGACTTCGATTCGGCGGAGTTTCGGCCCAAGTAGCGCATCGTGCACCTCTCTAACTATCGCAGTATTGCTCCTACAATTTCTAGGGTGGAAGAGGATATCGAGGGGGTCACGTGAGTGGTGGTGGTGTTGTAGAAATTGAGGAAAAATTAGTGTTTTATGAAGGAAAAGGGGTCGACTATGGGGGGGTCGGCCACAAGGTTTGGCCGCTTGGTTGGGTGGGTTTTATGAGTAGTGGGCGGTTATGAGAGAGGGGGATTAGTTAGGGTTTGATAGATATTTATATTATTAGGGCATGGGCTTTGATTTGATCTAATTTGGATATAATTTGGTTCTCTAAAGTATACTATTAGTAATAGGTTTCCTAATTTGGATTGTGGTTTGACCAAGTCAAAATATAAAGGAATATTGCATATGGCTGCAATTTAATCTTTAAAATTCTCTTAAATACATGTATTCTTGGTTTTGGTAATCCTAATTAGGCTCTAACTAGTAGGGTTGACTAGGTCAGGGTTTGAGTAGCATTACTAGTCAAATTGGATCCGAAAATCAATTTAATGAGTCTCATGTGTTATTTGTAAATAAGTAGCACATGGGAACTCGATTGGATGGTATACCCTAGGCATGTGCATTTTAGACTCAAAAATGGGTCAAAACCATATATTGGGTCGTACAATTTCGATCTATGTCAAGTCCCAGAATAAAATTGGAAGTTGGGCCTAGAATTACGATAAATGATCAAATGGCCTAAGTTGACCCAAAATTGTGTGAAGCCAAAAGAATGATGAAAAACAAATTTAGATGGGACATGATATATCAAAATGAAGGTGGATGAGTCTAGAATTAAAATATGGAATTGGATTTGAGAAAACAATATTTATTGTACTTCAAAAGTCAAAGCTACGGTAAACTACTAACATAGTCATTATTGACTTTAATAAATTAAAATGTCCATATAAAATAATTAAAAATAACTAAAAATAAAATCCAAAAATTAGGGGGCTTACAGAGGAAGATAGTGAGAACGAGGGACAGAGAGGAGAGAGAAGGGGAGAAAGCGATCGAGAGAGGGAGATATCTAGAGAAGAGGGGTTCGAGAGAGGGTGGAACGGAACTCACCCCAGCGGTGCTCCGTTGAAGGGTAGCGGCACTGGTATGATTTTGTTCCATGAAGAATTATTCATGGATAAATTCGTTTATATATATAATTAAATTTGAACTATAATGATCATATATATATATATATATAAAAAAATATATATATATTAATAAAAATGATTTATTGAAAATGAAGGTGAGCTCATGAAGAGCACTACAGGTGCAGGGCTGAAAAACACAAAAAGGCCCTGATTAGCAAGAAAATTAAAACAACATGTAGAAAAGCTAAATTTTGGATTTTTCGGATTTTTGAGAAGCCAAAAATCCGAAAAACCCTCATTTTGAAATTTTGAAAACCAAAATTTCAAAATCAACGAAAATTCCAAAACCGCGGCATGTTAGCGGTTGGACCGGGACCGCATTCCGAAAAAGTAGGGGGGTTTGGGCGCGGAGCCCTAGGTGGACGCTCTGTCCGAGGAATTGATGGGGCGACCTGCCCGAGGGGAGGGGGCGCACAGCTCGGGGAGCCTCGCCTCCCCCAGCGCGGTGCCCGGAGGCGGGGGCTGCGGCGGGCCGAGAGAGGAGCGGGGGTTCCGACGGAGGTAGACAGGCAGTCGGAGTGGGGTCGGGCGAGGCGGCGAGGGGGGGATGGGGGGAGGTGCATCCTCCCGGCAAAGGTGACGACGATCAGCTACGGGAGGAGCAGCCGAGCTCGGAAAGACGATGCGTCGCCGGCCGACGGAGGGGACCGAGAGATACGGCGAGCGGGGGGGCAGGGGTGCCGCCGCCAGGGAAGGAGGGGAACGACTCCGGAGGGAGAGACTCCCGGCGAGCACGCGAGCTTTAATGGGGGGTCGACGTCGCCAAGGGGTAGACGGCTCCGACGAGGAGGAGACCGAGAGGGGAGGGGGCACCTGGATGAGAGGACTCACGGTGGCTGACGGTGTTGCCTACCACCGACGACGTGGGGGCTCCTCCAACATGAGGCGGAGGGATCATCTAAGACCTTCGGTGGATGGGGGGAAAGGGTCGGACAGGGACGGCGCTACCGCCGACGAGGATCCGGCTACCGGCGTTGGGGAGGGTGCCTGGACGTAGGCGGCTGGCCACTGTGCGGTGACCAAAGAGGGCCGCTGCGCAGCCACCGTAGCCCACGAGGGGAGGGCCTCCGACGAAGGGTGGGCGCCGACGAGGGCTTAGAGGTGGCGACGGGGACCGATCCAGGGTCGCCGGCGCACGCCAGCCACTGGAGCGAGAGGAACACGGCCGTTACAGGAGGGAGCGCCGGCCACGAAAGGGGGGTGGCGAGAGAGGGGCACCGGGATTAGGGGAAACGTCGGGATATGAGGCGCACCAGCCGGGATGGATGGAGCACCCGACGGGTCATCGAGCGGGACGCCTCCGGACGGGGCGTGTGGTGTTGGAACGGCTCTGGACGGGGCTTCGACCGGCGGGGGGCTTTTCCTAGTTCGGTGGCGCCCATGCCGTCGGTGACATCGGCGCCGGTGGTGAAGGGGAGGGTAGGGAGGGGGATAGGGGGGCGAGGGGGAGGCCGCTCGACGAAAAACCGACGATGTAGGGGGGAACCCCACTATGGGACGGGCCAGGCGGAGCCCGGCCGACCTGGGGTTGGGGAGCCGCCCAAGGGGACGAAGCAGCCGAAAGGTGATGCCGGGCCGGGGAGGCCGACCGGCTATCCAAGCGAGTAGATCCCGACGGGTAGGGCGGGGTGGCAAGGAGAGGGCCACTCGCCAGCATCCGCTTCCGCTTCTCCGTAGTGTATATATATATATATATATATATATATATATATATATATATATATATATATATATATATATATATATATATATATATATATAAACTTGTAGTCCTAGATTGGTCAAATGTACAGGACTTGATACTTGGACATCCTAAATTTATATTTAGTATATATATATATATATATATATATATATATATATATATATATATATATATATATATATATATATATATATATATATATATATATATATATATATATATAACTTTGTAGCCGTATTAGACTCCGATATTGAAATATGACTTAGAATTCGAACTCATTACCAAACTAGTATCTTAGAAATAAAAATTTTGATATCAAGGGAAAAAGAATCCTAAGGATATTACTATAAGGATATCCATAGTATACAAATTGGCCGTATCGATCCAAAATCGGACTTTTGGTCCAAGAAGAACTAAAGATTTATAAATTTAACATCTCAAGGGGTTAGGAATGATCAATATAGACCTAATACTCTAATAAGGATATGTTTTGTTTAATGATATTAGGGCATTTTGGTCCAAAAGTGAACAATATGATCTCTTTGGTCTACTCAAACAAGAAATTCAGTATATGTGTAGATCTAAAATTAACAATTTAACTTTCCTCTATGGAAAACCTAGGTGAATTATAAGAATATCAATATCATAGAGTTGTCTTACGCGTAATGGTCTAATTTTAGTATTTTAGTCATTTAAAATCAATTTAGTTTAAATTCAGCATTCGCACCATGCTTAGAATCTTTTTTAATCAATTTTGATATAAGAAAACTTAGGGTATGTCAACAATTTCCTTGTATCTTAGTATATGACTAATATTTGGACCCAAAGTCGATATTTCGACGATTTTCACCTAAAATCTATATAATTCAGCATAATTACTAATTTGTAATATTTTGATTTAGTCTTTGAATTGATAGATTCAATTGCTCATCAATCTGAAGTTATCTAGAACTTTGGAAACTTTCGAAAATACGGATCTCATAATTTTATATAGCTAGGTGTTTGCTAATCGTATTTATTTTCAAATAATATTAGTACTTGAATTGTTGATTGATTAATACCTTACAATAATAAAATAAGTATAATTTGTTTGATTATTGTTATAATTCATTTTCTGAGCTATAACCAATTGCTACTATTCATTGCTGCAATTGGTAAGACATGCTAAGTATGCTTGCTAGGTAAGAAATAAGATTTATTTTATGAGTTCCAATTCATATATATTCAACTGTGTGTGTGTTCCGGTGTTGTGTTGTTCCACTGATGGGGTCGGCGTACCCAGGATTTTATATATTGCGTGGTACTAGTATTGAGGTATGCTCCACCGAAGGGGTCAACGTACCCGAAATTTTGACATATATATTGTCTATTGTAAAATTTCTGGGTCAACAAATACAAAGAAGACTCTGCCAAAATTTTTAGTAATTTTGGGAGTTAGCCAATTTAGAGAAATCCAGAATTAGGAAAACTTAATAAAATAATATAAGTTTATATCTAGCTTCCTAGCCAACAAGATATTACCATATGTCATGTTGTCTTTGACATATGAGATGGTAAAATAAGTTGAATAATTCCTTGCCAACAATTATTACCATATGGCGTGTTATTCCGACACACGAGTTGATAATAAGTTGGATAATCTCCTGCCAACAAGATATTATCGTATGGCATGTTGTCTTTGACATACGAGATGGTAATTGAGTTGGAACATGATGTTAGACATATGAGTCAATAAACTATTATCTGTGATTGTAGTTGCATCATGGGGTGGGAGAGAAACACTGGATCACATCTATCAAAATCTCTACAATATAATAACTCCAGTAAAAGCTGATCAGTAGTCCCATATCTGCATGGCCTTGCGATGTCGGGGGTGAGGCCTAGCTGTGGAGTACTCTCCAAGCCTTAGTAGCACAAGTGTAATATGTAATAGATCTAGGGGCAATAGTGGAACCTACAAGCTAACCATAACTAACACTAACTAATTATTTAATTAGTAACTAATCAATTAATTAGGAATAACCAATAATTAGGTATTTTATAGTCCAAAGTTATAGGCCCACAATCCAAGCCCAAGGCTTAGTAGGCAAATAAATTAGTTAGGGCCTCAACCAAAATGGATAGGCCATATGTCGGAGTAATCCTCAGGATAATCCAATCTCCCACCTAGAATTAAAAACAAAATTTTGAATATAAACCCTAATTAATCACTAAAACAAAACTAAAATCAAAACTTAATACCTCAAACTCTAACGATTTTCAGTGGCTATCATCCCAGTGCCTCTGTCTGTCCTGAGCCATACGAAGTCTCTCTCTAATCTGCTTTACTTTATCTGCATCATCTACAACTATATAGGGCCCAAATAAGGCTCGCTCTCCCACGTTATCCCAAGACAATAGAGTACGACACCTCTGACCATATAAATCTTCGAAAGAAGTTATCTCAATACTGGCTTGGTATCTGTTATTGTATGAAAAATCCACCAGATGAAGATAATCCTTCCATGAGCCGCCAAAATCTGGCACACAAGTCCAAAGCATGTCCTCGAGAGTCTGAGTAGTCATTTTGACTATCCATCAGTCTGAGGATGATGAGCGATACTGAATTTGAGCTGAGTACCCAAACTAGCCTGTAAGCTCCTCCAGAAGTGAGAAGTGAATATGCTATCTCGGTCAGATACAATGCTCATAGTACCCCATGCAATCGAATAATTTATTTTACATATAGCTCTGCAAGATTCTCTATGGACAGTCCCACTTTGAACGGCATGAAGTGGGCCAATTTGGTCAACCTATCAACGATGACCCAAATCGCATCCTTCCTACCTGGAGTACACGGAAGTCCAGAAACAAAGTCCATAGTGATATGTTCTCACTTTCACTCCGAAATTGGTAATGGTTGAAGCAAACCTCCTGGTCTCTGCCTTTCGGCTTTGACCTGCTGACACGTTAAGCATCTATAACATAAGCGTGCCACTTCCCGCTTCATTCTATACCACTATACATGATCTCTCAAGTCGTTGTACATCTTCGTAGCTCAAGAATGTACAAAATAATGAGAATCCTGCATCACTTCTTCTCGCAGATCACCAATCAGCACACCGAGCCTAGTATCGTGCCTCAAAGAACCATCTTCAGCAATAGAGAAATCATCAAGCAAACCAGCCTGCACCTGAGCTCTAAGACTTCTTAAACCCATATCCTGATAGTGAGCCTCTCTCACTTTGTCCATCATTCCTGACTGAATCTGCATGCCTATCATCTGCATCTCGATTCCAGGAATTACAACCTCAATACCCAAGCTCTCTATGTCTTCTAGCAAATGCCAATCTCTGGTTAGGAACATAGTTAAGGGATAATGGCTAAGTGCATGAGCTCCATATTAGCTTTCCTAGGATGGTACTGCAATGAAATATCAAAATACTTTATCACCTCTAGCCATCTACGCTGCCTCATGTTTAACTCCTTCTGGGTGAAGACATATTTCAGACTTTTGTGGTCTGTAAATAATTTCACATTCTCACCATATAGGTAGTGTTTCCACAATTTTAGAGCAAAGATCACTGCTGCAAGCTCTAAGTCATGATTGGAATAATTCTTCTCATAGGGTCATAGTCGTCTTGAAGCATATGAATTTCTTGTTCTTTTCAGTACACAACCTAACCCCTTTTTCGAGGCATCGCTATAGAAAGTAAAACCTCCAGTCCCTTATGGCAAAGCTAGAATAGGTGCTGATATCAATCTCTTCTTCAGTTCTTCAAATATAGCCTAGTACTCCTCGGTCCAAACAAATTCTATGTCCTTCCGCGTAAGCCTAATCATTGGGTCTGCGATCCGAAAGAATTCCTCCAAAAACTCCCTGTAATAACCAGCTAATCCCAAGAAGCTCCGAATTTCTGATACTGAACTCGAAGTAGTATAAGACTCAATGGCAACAATCTTTTTGGGATCTACCGAGATGCCCTCACCAGTTGCCACATGTCAGAGAAACTCTACTTTGTCCAAAAAACTCACATTTTGAGAGTTTTTCGTAAAGTTGTTCCTTTCAAAGAGTCTCTAACATTATCCTTAAATGCTCTTCATGCTCCTCTAGGGACTTCAAGTATATAAGGATGTCGTCAATGAACATCACTACGAACTTGTCTAGGTATTGATGGAATAACTTATTCATCAAGTTCATAAAAACTGCTTATGCATTGGTTAACCCAAATGGCATCACCAAGAATTTGTACTGGCCATATCTCGTCCGAAAATCAGTCTTCAGAATATCTTCCTTCTTCACTTTCAACTGATGATAGCCAGACCTCAAATCTATCTTTGAGAACACCCTGACGCCACTCAACTGATCAAATAAATCATCGATCCTCGGTAGTGGGTATTTGTTCTTGATAGTAAAGTTGCTCAAAACCTTGTAGTCAATGTACATACGCACTGTCCCATCCTTCTTCGGCACAAATAATACCGGATTACCCCATGGTGATGAACTCGATCTAATGAATCCCTTCTCAAGCAATTCATCAACTTTCTTCTTTAGTTCCACTATCTTATGATTATTAACTCTATAAACATTCTCAGCCACCTGTTCAGCTCCCGGGACTAAGTCTATAGAAAATTTAACATCTCTATCAGGCGACAATCTTGGTAATTCTTTTGGAAATACATCAAGGAGTTTCACAATAATAAGATGAGGTAACTCCTTATCTTCTATTATAGCTCCACATATAATCTCAGGATTCTACTCTATAGCTCCCCTGGCAAATTCAAACATAGGCTCCCCGAAGGACTGAATATTATACGTCCTCGATGACAATCAATAGAAGCATAGTTGGTACTCGACCAATCTATCATGAGCACGATGTCAAAACTCAAAAGTAGCATTACGAGTAGATCAACGTGCAATTTCCTTCCTCCTAGGGTTATGCGATGCTGGACGCAAAGATCTTTAACTAAGAGAATCCCTTCCCCAGTCATGATCTTGCAGTTTCTATCTAAATACTACCAAAATACAGTTAATTGGTGACGACGTTTTAGCGACGGAATAAATCCGTCGTTAGTAGCGACGGACTACCGATAACCTGACGACGACTTCCCGGCTAATCGTGCACCAATTTTTTTTTGAGGGTGAACATCCGTCGCCTATCAGTCGGCACGCCGTCGGTTATATAGCGACGAAATAAAAATCCGTCGGCAAGTAGTCACTCGGTAGTCACTAATTGGCGAGAAAATGTTAAAAAAATTACGAGAAAATGTCACTAGTTGGCAGGGAAATTGACGACTACTTAGCGATGGATAATCCGTCGACCAGATGATGGGATATTAGCGATGAACATACAGTCCGTCAGCGACGGACATACAGTCCGTCGCTAAGTGGTTGGAAAAATTTAAAAAACTTGTGTGAGATTAACGACTAAGTAGCGACGGATTCTATTCGTCGCTAGTCCGTCGCTAAGTTAAAAGCCTAGCTTAAGTTGAACCGACGGAAGGAAAATTTCATTCCCTCCAATTTTTTCTCTCTCCTCTCTCTCTCACTTGGACACGGTAAATATCGAGTTACGTAACTCTCTCTCTCTCTCTCTTGGGCGACGGTGGGGGGCGGAGGGGAGCCGACGGTAGTGGGAGGGGGCGGGCAGCGGGGGGTGCTGGTCGCGGGGGGGGGGGGGGGGGCTGGCCGCAGGGGGAGGGGGTGGGGGTCACCGCGGGTGAAGCTGGCGGTCGTGGGGGTCGCCGGGGGGGTGTGCTGGCGGTGGGTGGGGGTCGCCGCGGGAGTGCTGGCGGTGGTGGGGTGGGGGTGGTGGGAGGGGGCGGTGTAACGCCCCAGAACCAGAATACTGGAGAGCGGGGACGTACATTGCCAGCTACGTATATTGAAGTGCAACCCACCTCGCTTTACGGTCACGGCTGTCTAGGTACATGAGGGTTTAACTACAAGCCAACAGTCTCCTATGGTCATGAACAAGCCTATTGTCTCAATCTCAAGTAAGCAACAATAGTTACAAGATGTCAGAGCACCAAATATATAATAGCAAGGCGTCCCATACATTACATATTGGATGATCATGAAGCTAGTCGTACAAAATGTCAAGACTAGCAAGAGTTCAGTCATACATGATCAACCCTAGGATCTGTCAATCATGTTACAGCCCGTAGGCAGACAGTAAATAAAGGTGCAATACGAGCTAACACGTGCTCGTCGGCTAAACGCCTCAAAAGAATAATTTTTACAATAAAGTGGGAGGACAAAAAGAAACCCATTCGTTGCCAGGGTTACGCCTGGTGGTCACCATCTGGCTGGAAGACAGGTGGATCCTCTGGTGCTGCTCCGATATCTGGCCACACAAAACCAGCTGGCTCAGACCCCAGAAAGAGCAAGTGCCACAAAGGAGGCTTTACTTAGGAACTAAAACCAGCATATCACAATAGGATATTAAAGATAAATAATATTAAAGAACTGATAATAATAGAGATAACAACAGTAAACTGAGTACGAAGAAACCATTCAAGTAGCCAGGTCACAACCCTTAAACCAAACAAGGACCGGGGTTGCAGCCCTTCACCTGAATAGAAATTCGTCTCAAATACTATTGGTACAGTAAAAACAATAAACGAAGAGAGGACACAGAACTGCTCCGGGAGCCAGGTTACAACCCTTAAACCAAACAAGGACCGGGGTTGTAACCCTTCGCATGAACAGAACTGGACCCCCGATCATTATTGCTAAGGCAAGCATCAATAATCATGTCATGTCATAATCTTGTACAGAATCAGGATAAGACTAAGCTGGAATAAACTTTATCCAATCAATCACGGCCAATCAAGAGTATGGCTTGATACTTTTAACTAACTAGGGTTATCACAGGCCTAGTTACTAGCAAGATGCAATGAGATTATCCCAACGGCCACAAGCCCTGCAGACCATCCGGTTATCCAGGTCGAATGTCCGTTTATGAAGAATGCAACACGTAACTGTGTGCTGGAAATGTGCCCTATTCGTCGGTAGGCTACAAGTCCACTTGAGCGCCCAGAGAACGGAATTGCCTATAGCTGGGAAATCTCTTCATGACTACTGAATTATTCTAGTTATTAGCCTTAGTTGAATTCAGTAGGTACCCCTGACCGTGGTATTCAGGGGTCCCTGTCCTAGACATGATGCAAGACAAGACTGGTTTATTTGTACAAGCACAATCGTCCACGGTATCAAGAGAAGGATTACTAGCATGTCGAAATAGTCGTTGCAACGGCGTTCCAGATTACATGTCATGTTTACTTGTCAAGAGTGCACCACGACGGGCCACTATCATGTTCTATTCTTACATTATAATAAATGAGAAAACTTGCATAAAATAGCTAATAACATGCTCTTGAAGCCAAGGAAAAGATCTACCACTTTCATGTTAGGAGTTCAGAAAAATTCGGGCCATAAATTGGCCAAATAGAACATAAAATGGCCAAAAACAGCCAAAATAGGCACTATGCGGCACTATTCAGCACTATGCGGCACTATTCATCACTATACAGCACTTCCATATGCGGCTGGATACGATGCGACATTATGCAGCACTCCCTTACGCGGCTGGGCACTATGCGGCACTATGCAGCACTCTTATGCGGCTGGATACTATGCGGCACTATGCAGCACTCTCATACGGCTGGACACAATGCGGCACTATGCAGCACTCTCATGCGGCTGGACACTATGCGGCACTATGCAGCACTCTCATGCGGCTGGACACTATACGGTACTATGCAGCACTCTCATGCGGCTGGGCACTATGCGGCACTATGCAGCACTCTTATACGGCTGGACACTATGCGGTACTATGCAGCACTCTCATGCGGCTAGGCACTATGCAGCACTCTTATGCGGCTGGACACTATACGGCACTATGCAGCACTCTCTTATGCGGTTGGGCACTATGTAGCACTCTTATGCGGCTGGACACTATGCGGCACTATGCAGCACTCTTATGCGGCACTATGCAGCACTCTTATACGGCTGGACACTATGTGGCACTATGCAGCACTCTCATACGGCTGGACACTATGCGGTACTATGCACCACTCTTATGTGGCTGGACACTATGCGGCACTATGCAGCACTCACTTATGCGGCTGGGCACTATGCGGCACTATGCAGCACTCTTATGCGGCTGGACACTATGCATCGTTCCTGCCAAAATCAGCACAGATGAACATAGAAATGGCCAAAAATACTTTTGGCCATAACTTACTTAAAACAAGTCGAAATTTAACTTTTCAAAGGTCTATTTTGGGTAAAATCGAATTCTCTACAAAATGGAACAATCAAAACATAAAAATAATGAAGTTTAATAGATCAAAATTCATGAAAACTGAAAATAATATAAACTTAGATCTACAAAAAAATATTCATCAAAATAGAAAATGCCAAGTTCTAAAGTATCTTAGAATCTCACAAGAAAGACTATAGAACAACAAAAATGAAGTTTCTCAATGAAGCAAGTTGCACTTGCCTAAGCTTCTCTTGGTAGGTGGAGAAGTTAAGAGGAAGAAGATGAAGAAATAAATAAAAAATAAAGATGAGAGAGAAGGGGGTTGGGTTTTAAATCATGATGGTAGTAGGTATGGGTTTTCTTTTGGTTCTTGATGAACCCAAAAGCAAACCAAACCAAGCTAAACCGAAACAAGCTAAGCCATAACCAATGAAATGCCAAAATAACCATGCCAATGCAACATGCTAAAAAATAAATTTTGATTAGCTAACCGTGACTAAGAAAAATACGGACCCGAAATATGTACACGTATACGAAAATACGTAACACGAATTTCGAGGGTGACAACTCTACCTACCTTAACAGAATTTTGTCCTCGGAATTTAATTAAAGAGGCTAGAGGTGTCGGGACAAGTTACACTATCAGATGCAATCTACAGCTAAGCAATCAATCAAGCAATCAAATATGCAAGCAAGGATTCAAAGTGTAAGGCATAAGAAAGATATTATACCTCACGAGTCAAACATGTCGGGATATTGCGATCGGATATCATCCTCACGCTCCCTCGTTGACTCACCCAAAGAGTGATGACCCCAAGCAACTCAGACTAACTTGATAGTCTTGTTCTTGAGTGTCTTCTCTCTTCGGTCCAATATAGACACGGCCCTCTCCTCATACGAAAGGTTGGTACCAACAACCAATTCCGAATGATCCAGGATGTGGCTCGGGTCCGAAATATACCGTCGCAGTTGGGATACATGGAATACGTCATGCACCTCACGTAGCGATGGTGGAAGAGCGAGACGATAGGATACATCTCCTACTCGCTCCAGAATATCAAATAGCCCTATATACCTAAGACTAAGCTTTTCCCGCACGTCGAAACGAATGACGCCACCGTTAGGCAAAATCCTTAGAAATACATGGTCGCCGACAGAAAATTCAAGAGGGCGTCGATGAGAATCGGCCCAATAATGCTGGCGATCTTGGGCAACTCGAAGATGATCTCTGACTCTCCTGACTACCTCAACGGTCTGAGCAATTATTTCTGGACCGAGCATCTGCCTCTCTCCGACATCGTCCCATGCTAGCGGGGATCGGCACTTCCTACCATACAGTGCCTCGAACGGTGCCATCTGGATACTAGATTGGAAACTGTTATTGTACGAGAACTCTACCAGGTGCAGGTGATCTTCCCACGAACCACCGAAGTCGAGTGTATAAGATCTCAACATGTCTTCCAAGGTTTGTATGGTACGCTCTGACTGACCATTTGTTATGGGTGATACGCTGAGCTGAACTGGAGGCGAGTCCCCAAACTCTCTTACAAGCTACGCCAAAAGCACAACATAAATCTGGAATCTCTGTCTGAGGTGATACTGATTGGTACACCGTACAATCTGATAATCTGCCGGAGATACATCTCCGCTAGCTGAGCCGTCGACTGACCAACTCTGAACGGAAGAAAGTGAGCCACCTTCGTGAGCTTGTCTATGACAACCTAAATAGCGTCTCTACCAGCCGGAGATCAAGGCAATCCAGTCACAAAATCTATGGTTATATGCTCCCATTTCTACTCGGGAATTGGTAATGGTTGAAGTAGTCCAGCTGGTCTCTGATGTTCAGCCTTAACTTGTTGGCAGACTAAACAACGAGAGACAAACCAGACTATCTCCCTCTTCATGCCATTCCACCAAAAGTACTAGCGGATATCACGGTACATCTTCGTGCCACCGAGATAAATGGAATACTGCAAACTGTAGGCCTCTGCCATGATCTCCTGTCTGATATCTCCACTGGGTACACAAAGATGCTTCCCATGTCGAAGTGTACCGTCTTCATGGATATATAACTCTGGTCTTCGTCCTGCCTCACACTCTGCTCTGAGTCGCTGAATCTTGGAATCTGCTGACTGCGCCATTCGGATCCTCTCGACTATAGTGGACTGAACTTGCATGCTGGCCATCAATGCCATACTGGAAGGAAGGACAACTTCTATACCCATCTTCTGAAGATCGGCTAACAGCTCCGGTTGCGCTGTTAGGAAATAAACTCCGGCTCCCCTGCTCAATGCATCCGCAACAACGTTGGCCTTCCCAGGATGATACTGCAAGTTGATATCATAATCCACAAGCAGCTCTAGCCATCTCATCTGACGCATGTTAAGATCCTTCTGGGTGAACACATACTTCAGACTCTTGTGGTCGGTGAAAATCTCTACCCTATCTCCATACAAGTAGAGCTCCAAAGCTTAAGTACAAACACTACTGCTGCCAGCTCTAAGTCATGGGTTGGGTAATTCCTCTCATGATCACGAAGTTGTCGTGACGCATAAGCTATTACCTTCCCATGTTGCATCAGAACACATCCTAAACCTCTGTCCGAAGCATCATAATACACTGAGAATCCTCCGATTCTATCTGGAAGCGTGAGAATAGGAGCCGTCATCAAGTCTCACTTCAACCTCTCAAAAGAATCCTGGCACTCTGCTGTCCAAGCAAACTACACATCCTTGCGGGTCAACTGGGTCAATAGCGCTAAAATTTGAGCAAAGTCTGAAACAAATCGCCGGTAGTAGCCGGCCAAGCTAAGAAAACTGCAAATTTTGGCCACTGTGCTAGGTACCGGCCATATTTCAATGGCCACGATCTTCTGGAGATCCACTTCAACTCCTCCTCGAGTGATGATATGACCCAAGTACGAAATGCGATCGAGCCAGAACTCGCATTTACTGAACTTGGCATACAATTGGTGCTCTCTGAGAATCTGAAGAACCACATGGAGATGTTGCTCATGCTCCGCCTCACTCTTGCTGTAGACTAGGATATCGTCTAGGAACACAATCATGAACTGATCCAAATAAGGCATAAAGAGACTGTTTGCCATGAAATATAAAAGGACAGAACAATTATCGGAGGACTGGACTTTTACTTCATAATACAAACTCGCTTGTACAAAAAAAACCTAGGGACGAAAATCTAGGTACAGCAATCTAAGTACAATTGTTTATTTTAGATTCTGGGGGGTGACGATAGAGGCTCGGAAAAGCGACGACCGCTCTGCCTTACTCCTTGGACGATCGGGTGCAGCTTTTTGGCTCTGTGGAAGAACTGCTTGGTATTGATGGAGAAATGCTCTCTCTTCAGGCTCTCTGGCTCTCTATGCGCGTCTGTCACTGTATCTCTCTCTGTGTATATGTGTCTCTCCGTATCTTTGTATGTCTTCGCAAGGGAATGGCACCCTACTATTTATAAGAGTGGGAGAGGCCTCATTAGGGTTTACAATGATTACCCATTCTGGAAAGTCGGCGGCTAAGGATCACTGGATCTGGGCCATTCATCGAGATTTGAGCAATAAATGTGATTGCATCAAATCTTTTGTAGATAATTAATGCTGATTGACATAAATTCTTCTGATTTGTCATGCCAACCTCGGATTCCTCGACAGTGTCTTTAATTGGCTTATTTGTAAATGATCTAATTTGATCCCAATATTTTATTAGGATTTGTTGAGAGATTTTGATCAATATGATGCCGCGTGCCCTGCTATCACGCCACGTGTCTGAGCCACAGGAAATTTGGGCCACATAAAGCTGGCCACGTGTCCAGGCTGCCTAAGAGTGGCCCCCCTTGAATATGAGTATGAGTGAACCGCATTGAGATAGCCTTTGTGAGCCGTATGGAGATGGTCTTCGTTGACCGCATGAAACTGTCCTTCATGAGCCATATGGAGCTAGTCTTTGTGAGCCGCATGGAGATGATCTTCATGAGCCGCATGGGGGAGTCTCCGCTTGGGCCACATACGATTGTCCACGTGTCAAGGCCGTATGACAGTTTTTGACTCTCGGGGGATCGTGTCAGAGATTTTCTTTACTTCCCAAGTAGTCCGTCATTATGAGGAGGTCATAATGATATCTTTGTGTCAGAACTGTCACCTCGTCCAAGCTGTCAGCCATCAATGCCTTTAATACAGTAAAAGACAAACAAGAAAGCTGTCTGCAGGCCACGTGGCTCCTCTTTGAGCCGCATGGGACTTCTCTGAGCTGCATGGCTTCTCTGAGCCGTATGGGGCTCTCTAACCGCATGGATCTTTCTCTATTATTTTCCATGCTTCTACAAGACCCCCTTCAAAGTTTTTAATTTGCAAAATTAAAATACTTTGAATAAGAAGCATGGCCATGTATTCTTCTGGCCGCATATGATGTCTCGACCGCATGGATGTTTCGGCCGTATGAGTGTTTCGGCCACATGGATGTCTCGGCCGCATGGATGTTTCGACCGTATGAGTGTTTCGGCCGCATGGATGTCTCGGCCGCATGGATGACTAGGCCGCATATCTTCTTGCCACGTGTGTGCGTCATTAATTGTCTCGAATTCGTTTTAGTGCCGCGTTTAGGGGAGATCCCAGGGGTCGGCTTATTAAATCTTTTGGATTTTATGCTCTAGGTGAATTTCCTTTATGAGAGAGGGGACAAAATCCGAGGAGTCGGTTTTGTTTTTTCCGAGGCGGTTATCAATCTACGTGTCCTTTCCTCTCCTGTCTTCCTATAAATAGGAGGAGTTTGAGAGAGAAAACTTCTTTACTTTCTCCTTCACTTCGAAATTTCCCTACTCCATTGCCATCTCATTCCTTAATTGCCAATGGCTCCCAAGAAGACCGTTGCGGCTAAGGGCAAGAAGGCGGCATCTTCGTCGAAGAAGATTGACTCTACTTCAACCGCGGCCGTTCCTCCGCCGACCGTCGTACCCGCAGCTCACCCTGACGTCCATCCTCCCATTACTGGTAAGGACTTTATGTGGTTTCGAGAAACCCTAACTGCTATGGCTACGTCGTATGTTTTATGCACGAGCCTTTATTTTTATGTGAGTCGCATGTTCGTCCTATGGTCGAGCTACGAGCCGCATAGAAATAGCCACTGTGGCCGCATACGCGCTTTGCCAATAAAGTCGCATAAGCTACACGGAGCCGCATGAATGTTCTGTTGAGCTTGAGCCGTATGAGGCTCCTGTAAGTTGGAGCCGTATAAGCGTTCCCCTGACCCGTATGAGGCTTCGACGAGCTAGAGCCGCATAAGTGTTCCCTTAAGCCGCAGGAGGCTTCAGTAAGCTGGAGCCGCATACGTGTTCTTCTGAGTCGCATGAGGCTTTGTTGAGTTAGAGCCGCATGAGCTCGAAAGCACCCATTAGTTCCTTTTTGTCCATCATTCTAATTTATCTTTTTCTGTCTTCTCTCCAGTGAATTTGTCGGTTAATGCTGCCGGAGAGCTCCTGGTAGACAGTGCCCAAGCTGCTCTGGGCTATAGGTATGACCATATAGTCCAATACATGGCTGACCAGTTTCCGGGTGACGAGCCCCCGGCGAGATCGAATGCCCTCAAGAATCAGCCTTTCTATTTTCTTAATGCTATGATGAACTCGGGAAAATTAGAAGGGGAGTACTTGAAGCCCGCATTCATCTTTGGAGATGCCTTGACTGTGAAGAACAGTCAGATTCTGGAGGTGTCAGAGAACTGGAGTTTTGTTTTTAACGGGATGGCGATCCGCATTCCCCAGATGGAGCGTCACTTCCCTTTATCCTGGTTCAACATGCTTCCACTGGACCGGAAGATGGAAGATTCTTTAACTCCTACTCGAAGTGGGATGTTCGTGGGAGACATCCATTATAACAACAGCCTGAAGTCGGTGTGTGCGGGCAAGGTGCACACCAGCTGTTCTGTAATGGGGTTGGCCCCGGGTACGTTCTTGAATGTGTCGGGTCCCAATTTTATATTTTCTATAGCCGACACTTTTATGAACCAACTTGCTCGGAAGGGATCCTATCCCATTGGGCGGTTGATGCTCCCCAGCTGGGTACATCCGATTCCCTCGTGGACCAATCTGTCTACGTGGATTTTGCAAAAGTATGAGACTTTTCTGTACGAGATTGGTCTTTACCATGCTATTCGGGGCACCAGCCATGGCTTACCTATAAACAAAAGATTGTTTATGTCTCTGCTGGAGATGTATAACCGCCGGACGGGGACCTTCTATACACCCGTGGAGGAGATGGGACTTGTGCTCCACGAAATACACGCGGTCTCTAATCTTCCTTGGGGGGGACGAAGCTTTTGAGGCGTATACTCCAACGAACGAGGAGTTTGAAGATTTGGAAAGACAGTATCCAGGCTTCGTGGCTCTTTACCAAGAGATATTGTGCCACTATAGCACATGTCATCAGATAGCCAAAAAGGAAGCAGCTCGAAAGGGCATACTCCCCACACCAAGGACTGGGTGCGCTATCTCTTCCCGACAGATGCCTCAGGTCAAATTACTTCCCGACGTCCTCGATCCCGGGAAGCGGTCAAAGCCTTAGTGTCGTCAGCTAAGAGGACGACCACCACTAGTGATACATTCGGGAGCAAGACTGAATCTTTTGGCTATTTTTATCATGACACTCAAGAGTTGTCGGAGAAGGCGCTCCTGGCGGGATTCTTGATGATATGGCTGCGAAACTGTGTAGTCTCAGGCGGAGCAGGTTCCATCGAGAGGATCAGTCGCAATTTTATCCTGTCGGCTGTGAAGTTAGTTTTACGAGTCCGGCTAGCTCTCCTCCCGGCCATGGTGTACAGCATACACCGTGGCCTTCGTACTTTCACATCCAAGGTTATTGCTCGTGAAGTGACGAAAGATTTTGAACGGACCGAGCTACCCTATCATTATTTGAAGGGGGTGGCTGTTGATGCATTATTCGTCTTTGATGAGACCGGGCTATAAAGACGGTATTACTGATGATGATGCCTTTATCTTCCGCTATCGTAATGAGTCTTGGGAATTCGAGACCATGTGTGCTTGTCGGATGGCACTGGCGAGGGCAGACATATACAACATTTTTGCGTCTGTCCCTCGTTTTACTGATGAGGAAGTGGCGGCTGTCCATCTTGACGGTATTGGGCCCCCTCAACTTCTGGACGGCCAGATGCTTCTGTGGCTGCGAAACATCTGCCCCTCTCATCTGGTATATCGCAACCGTAATACTGTCTTTCTGGAACCCTATCTGCCTAGCAGGTTCGCCCGGCAATTTGGGTATAGTCAGCTTTTTCTAGACAGCCCCAGCTATTGTCTGGGCTTTGAAGGTAGCCTTCTAGACGGCATCCGGGCCAGGCATTACTATGACACATTCCACACCCGAGCCGTTTTCTCAGTTCTCGCTATCAAGGCGTCAGTAGATATCTTGTATATGGCGGCTTTTTACTACGTCATGGCGAATAAGCCCCCAGTCGATTTTAACCCAGGTACCAGTTTCATCGTTGGCACCGGTCTGGATGAGGGTTCCCAGGGGGCCAGGACAAGGAAGGGGAAGAACAGAGTCGAGGTGCCGGATTCAGACTCCGACGCTACAGATGACGAAGGCAACGAGCCTGATGGAGATGACCCTTCCTTTCTGGCGGCAGATGTAGGGGCGGATCAGCCGCCTATTTTGCCCGATAAGATAGTAGTTGATCGGCCGTCCATTGTACCCGGCCCTGTACGGAAGCGTAGCAGGCAACTTTCTCCTGTTGGCGGCATTCCTCGCTCTCGGAAACTGGCTGTGACCAGACACCGCGGGCTGACTATCAAGGAAAAAGGCGAAGAAATCGACCCCGTATCAGAGGTAAATAAGTTACTACCGGTCCTCCCTTTCTTCTAGCTTTGATTTTAATCATCTTCTTTCCCTCTTGTAGGCGTCAGAAGAAGAGGACTCTCGAGTTGCAAAGGTCGTGATTCGGAATGACGGGGGCTCCGGTAAGCTTGCCCCTGAGATTACTGAATTCCGTCCAAATGATGCTGATCGAGTTGCCTCTCCCTCTGAGGTGGCTGGGTCAGAGGTTCTTCTAATCATGTGGCTGTCTCGGTACGAGCTTGCACATCTCCTTCACCAAGATGCTTCTTCGACTGTTCGTACAGACAGGAGTCTGAGTAGTAGGATTCGACCCCTTTGAAGGGATCGATATCAACAAATTTCATCCTCACGAAGCCGAGCTTGTCGACATATTTGAAGCCCTGGTGCAGTGTGGAAGGCACGATCATATAATCGTGTATCCACGGGCGCCCCAAGAGGATGTTGTAAGAAGTGTCTGCATCTATGACGTAGCAGGTGACTTATGATTGGAGATCGCCAATTTGACACTTCAGACGGATCTTTCTAATTGGGTAGCTCCTGCCCGAATTGAAACTGCTGATGGCGGTGCTTGTAGGTGTCAGGCGATACATTGGGATGCGGAGATGATGTAGCAGACCCTTCGAGATAATGCTTATGGAAGAGCCAGGATCAATGTGCATCCGATCCACCTTTACGTCGCCGATGTATCCAGTGTAGTATAGCGGGCGATCATGCAAGTTGGTTTTGATGAGCATGTCCTACGGAGTGAAGACAATGTTGGGCATCGCTCCCGTGCAGGCGCTGTCTTGGAGATCTGCAGGCGGGTTTTCTCCTGTGAGGTTGACCTGAGCCAGGCATGCGTCGGCATACGAACATCCTTGGAGAGTCTCAGAAGTTCGTATAATAACAACTTGGCCGATGTGTTGGCTAATTACGCTAAGATGTCGAAGTTGTAGGGCTTCTCCAGCCCTTGTGATGCCTCTTTTCAGAGGGATTTGTCAAAGCAAGTCTCCCTCGGCCTAGGCTTGTCGGTCGTCGGAGGCTGAGCCGGTCCCGGAGCGTCCATTGTAGCGGGCTGATGATCTTCAGCCTGATTGTCAGCCACAGGTTGGGATTGTGCCCTAGACCGAGTGACGACGGCTGTAGCTTCTTCGATATCTGCCGAGATTGTGCGGCAAGACCTGACTTTTCTATTCTTCTTCTTGTAAATGGAAGATGGTGTGGGTTGAGTCACTTCTGATACCAAATCTGGATGGACCCACATGACCTCCCCTCGTGATGTGGTGAGAGGCACTAGACCAGCAGCCTGATCTCGGGGAGGTAGAAGATTAGCAATCTCTATTATTGCCAGAGGGATGGGGACCACACCGTCTTGAGTTTCCGTCGGAGGGAGCTGTCGAATTTTATCGACACCATGTTGGCTGCCACGGTTACCTCTTCGAAATCGATAGCCAGAGCATTCGAATCGATGAGGTTTTGGATGTACCGTTTTAGCTGGTAGCAGTCGTGTGTAGCATGGTGGACGTAGCGGTGATAATGATAGTACTTTGGGTTCTCCATCTCCATCGACCGTGGTTCCCATCTTGGTGGAGGAAGCTAAATTCTGTCTCCTTGTATGAGCATGTCCAAGATGGGCTTGACATGACCGTCTTCGAAGGAGTAAGTGATTTGCGGCCATTGTTTGTCTGCCGGCTTTGGCTCAGGTTTCTGTGCTGTGTCGGCCACCATAGCCTGCTTACCCCTGCTATCCCGATTGTTGGAGGGGCTACCCCCATTGTCGTTGTTGGTGTTAGGACGCTTGCCCTTGTTCTCTCTGTCCGAGATGTGCAATCCCAATTGGCGAGCCTTCTTCAATCGTTCTTCGGCGCTGGTGGCACTGATGATGAACGTCTTCCAATCCTTGAATTGACTTTCGCCCATCCAGAGACTGATTGTTGGAAGCAACCTCTTTTGGCAAATTTCGATCAAGGAGGAATCTGGATTTCTAGATGGCAATTTCATTGCGGTTTGGCGAAACTGTTCGATGTAGTTCCTTGTCAGCTCTTTCTCCCCTTGGACGACGTCCATGAGGGTGGACATTGTGATGTCCTGCCCTACTTCGTAGAATCTCTCCAAGAACATGCGCTTGAAGCCGACGAAGGAGTAGATGCAGTTGTTTGGCAAGTTGCGATACCAGTCGAAGACGACTCCTTCCAATGCCCCAATGAATAATCGTATGAGGATGTCATCGTCATGGGGCAGATGGTCGGTGGTGACCTCGAAGTAAGTGATGTACCGACTTGCGGAGGTCTTGCCATCATATGGGTTGATGTTGAATAGCTTATATCTTGGCGGGAAGGGGACATCCCTCCATGTAGCAGGGTACGGTTGCCGTATTCTGAGGTCTGGAGAATTTTCTCGAGCGTGAAATATGGCTCGGAGCTCCTGGACCTCTCTTCTCGCTTCGCGGGCCTCATCTACGACGGTGGGGGCCGTTAATACAGGAGGATTATTGCCCAGGTTCGGTGCAGCTGAATCCGAGTCCGTATTGACCGTGGGACCCGCGCTTGTTTGGCCAGACGTCCCTCCTTGCAGAGTTGGAAGGGCCGCTTTGATCTTGTCTACAGACTTGACCAAGGCAAGCAATATGGCTTCGAACGTGTCGATGCGTTGGCGATTACTGGAACCACCTTGGCTGCTGTCTGTCATGAATACCGTCTTTACGTGAGAAGAGATGGACGGAGCGGTGGAGGAAGCGCCCTCCGAATCATACCCTTGTAGTGAGAAGTCATCGGGGTATGTGGGTATGTTCTCTTCTGGTTCAGATTCGGAAGGAACAGTACCTCCAGTCTCCGAGTTCGCCTCGTCTTGGGATTCGTGGACGTCCTCGGGGATGTCGGGGTTTGCTGCATCTGATGGGAGAGTTGTCTCCCCCGGCTCGTCTTCTTGGAACATCGGATTGTCGTGGAGGTTCGGAGGAGTGCTACCCCCAGTCCCAGCAACCCCCAGCATTGTGGACGACGAATCTCCCACTGTAGCAGATTTCGTCTTAGAACGGGTTCCTTAGAAAACTCCGGTGGTGGGCACCCGCTTAGACGACTGTCTTTTAGTCGAAGTGGTTGAAATCTTCGGGCTGGGAACATTTGTCTTCTTCCCTCTCCCATCAGCGGGGACTTTCTGAGTAGAGTTGCAGGAAACGACGGGAAGTGCCTCGTCTCCTGAAGATGGCTGTTGTAGTCTTTGAAAGACGGACTGCCGGTCTTCTCGCACCGTCGCGTTATTGCAGCAGCAGTTGACGATGACTTGGGTGCAGTAGCATCCGTGGGGGGAACTTTTTGCACCCTGATGCGTCTTCTCTTTCCTTGCATTTGTGGAGGATGGCCTCACGCAAGTTAGATGGGTCTGGATCGACCATGTTTGCTCCCTGGATTTTGGAAGACTTTTGCGAACCTCTCTGTCCTTTTGCCACCGGGGGCTGGACTCGAGTGGTTCTGTACAACCTCCCATCTGAGGCCCACATAACGGTATGCGGGACGCTCGGATGGTCAGAGACCAAATCAGCAGACCGAGCTTGCCAGGCTCGCGCTGCCCTAGACTTCTTCGCTCTAGTGCGTAAGGGCACATAGTAGGAAGAGTCTAGGTGATGCTGGAGAGAATCAGACATGTCTCCTTGGGAGCACAGGAGATCAGGACCATAAGATAGGCGGTCGAAGACAGAGCCACGCGGGGTAGGCGTTATGCGGCTGTCATCAACAAACTTCATACGGCTGGCAGACGTAGCCGCATAGGCGTTCTTCATGCGGCTGGGAGTCTCAGCCGCATGAGTTTTCTTCATGCGGCTGGATGATCTGGCCGCATAGACTTTCTTCATGCGGCTAGCAGATTCACCCGCATGAGCCTCCTGCATGGGGTTGGCAGATTTGGCCACAGGAGTGTTCGACTTCTTCTTGGGGCGCATAGAGTCGCTCTTTGCCCCTGCAAGTCCAGCATCGTAGTACTTTCCTCTGCCGAACTTGGGGACAGCAGAGTGCTCTATGGCTCGAAGTGGAGCCGTATGAGAGTCGCCTTCGCCGTCTTGGGTAGCAGAGAGTATCCCGTCCAGAGCTTGTGGAGGAGCAAATGATTTTAGCCTCCACTCGCAGCGAGTTTTCTTTGTGCGGGTTCGCTTCTGGATCGGGCCAGTACTTCCTTCAGAGAGCGTTTCTTCAAACGCCTGTTGGTCAAAACGGACGACCATCTTCTGTTGCGTGGAGCCAAGTTTGGCTGCATCCGATTGCGTCACCAACTCCTCAGCCGTGGAGAAGTTTGTCCCCAGCAGAGTCGCCATCGTGTTTGCCATGAAATATAAAAGGACAGAACAATTATCGGAGGACTGGACTTTTACTTCACAATACAAACTCGCTTGTACAAAGAAAGCCTAGGGACGAAAACCTAGGTACAACAATCTAAGTACAATTGTTTATTTTAGATTCTAGGGGGTGACGATAGAGGCTCGGGAAAGCGACGGCCACTCTGCCTTACTCCTTGGACGATCGGGTGCAGCTTTTTGGCTCTGTGGAAGAACTGCTTGGCGTTGATGGAGAAATGCTCTCTCTTCAGGCTCTCTGGCTCTCTATGCACGTCTGTCTCTGTATCTCTCTCTGTGTATATGTGTCTCTCCGTATCTCTGTGTGTCTTCGCAAGGGAATGGCATCATGCTATTTATAAGAGTGGGGGGAGGGCTCATTAGGGTTTACAATGATTGCCCATTCTGGAAAGTCGGCGGCTAAGGATCACTGGATCTGGGCCGTTCATCGAGATTTGAGCAATAAATGTGAATACATCAAATCTTTTGTAGATAATTAATGCTGATTGACATAAATCCACCTAATTTGTCATGCCAACCTCGGATTCCTCGACGGTGTCTTTAATTGGCTTATTTTCAAATGATCTGATTTGATCCCAATATTTTATTAGGATTTGCTAAGAGATTTCGATCAATCTGATGCCGCGTGCCCTGCTATCACGCCACGTGTCTGAGCCGTAGGAAAGTTGGGCCGCATAAAGCTGGCTACGTGTCCAGGCTGCCTAAGAGTGCCTCCCCTTGAACATGAGTATGAGTGAACCGCATGGAGATGGCCTTTGTGAGCCGCATGGAGATGGTCTTCGTGGACCGTATAGAACTGTCCTTCATGAGCCGCATGGAGCTAGTCTTTGTGAGCCGCATGGAGAGTCTCGGGCCACATACGATTGTCCACGTGTCAAGGCCGCATGACAGTTTCTGACTCTCGGGGGATCGTGTCAGAGATTTTCTTTGCTTCCCAAGGAGTCCGTCATTATGAGGGGGTCATAATGATATCTTTGTGTCAGAACTGTCACCTCGTCCAAGCTGTCAGCCGTCAATGCCTTTAATACTGTAAAGGACAAACGAGAAAGCTGTCTGCAGGCCACGTGGCTCCTCTTTGAGCCGCATGGGACTTCTCTGAGCCGCATGGGGCTCTCTAGCCGCATGGATCTTTCTCTATTATTTTCCATGCTTCTACAGATACGATTCATGAGGTCCATAAATACTGCCGGTTGCATTGGTTGCTCCAAATGGCATCACAAGAAACTTCCAATATCCATACCTCGATCTGAATGCTGTCTTCGGGATGTCCTGCTCTCTGACTCTGATCTGATGGTATCCTGATCGCAAGTCGATCTTCGAGAATACTGTTGCCCCCTTGAGTTGATCAAAGTCATCTATCCTCGGGAGAGGGTATCTGTTCTTGATTGTCACCGAGTTCAAGGTACGATAATCTACACATAATCTGGACGTACCATCCTTCTTTTTCAGAAGAAGCATCGGGGCTCCCCAAGGCAATCCACTAGCACGAATAAATCCCTTGGTTCTGAGTTCTTCAATCATCTTGTACAATATCTCTAGCTCTGACGGCGCCATCCTGTAGACTCTCTCTGACACTAGGGCTGTCCCGGGAATCAAGTCGATGGTAAACTCGATCTCTCGCTCTGACGGCATCCCTGGAAGCTCTTCTGGGAAAATATCTAGAAACTCTTCAACTATCCGAGGTAACTGCACTACTGCTACTGCCATCCGCAACACTGGAGAAAAAGGTTCAACTTTGCCTCGGAAGAAGGAAAACTCCGGCTCGCCTGGAATGCTAAAAATAACCCTGCCAATGTGGCAGTCTATCCTAGCATACTGGTCCTTCAACCAATCCATCCCTAAGACCACATCATAATCGGCCATCGAAAACTCTATTAATCTAGCGGAGAATTCTCTACCGCTAACTACGATCCGACACGAGAAAAATACTCTATCTACTCCCAGAAGTCCGATACCAGTAAGTATTTTGAGCCTTACTGATAATGACTCGGGCTTCAGTCCTACCCGTGTCGCGAATCGTGCAGACATAAATGAATGCGATGCACCAGAGTCAAATAATACTAAAGCTGGAAAGGTGTTGACGAGAATAGTACCTGCCACTACCTCTCTTGGTGCTAATCCTTCTTCTTTCATGGTCAAGGCCAGCACTTGACCATGTCCTCTGGGTGCGGGTCCCCTCTACTGAAAATTCTTCAGCCTGCTCTGGATCAGGGCTTGGGCTTGGGCATACTGCTACGGTCTCTGCTGCTGGAATGCCTGGGCCTGCGTCGGCAATGGCCTCGGGAACGGGTACTGCAGCTGCTGCTGGATTGGTGCTAGTCCTCTAACTGAAGGACTAGAGAAGGCCGATGAACTCCCCCTGTTCGGGCAGTTCCCAACCCTGTGGTCCGGGGCACCACAAACTAAGCACAAATCCTGTGCCCTGCGACACTCTGATACCACATGTCCTGGCTTCCCGCAGTGTGAACATCCCACTGCAGAAGACTGCTTCTGCTGCTGAGGGTGCATCGGGGTAGAATGCTGAACCGATGTCACTGAGGTCGCCCGCCTCGGAGCTCCAATGGTCAAAGCCCTGGCTGCCGGGGCTGGTGCTGATGACTGATTCATCTGGCCGTGAGATCGCTTCCGACCTCCGGTCCTATCCACGATCCTCTGGGAGGTATACTCATGCCTCCGGGCTGCTCTCAATACTGTATCAAAAGTCTGATGCTCAAACTGCTCCACCGCCAATAAAATCTCTAGGTGGAGCCCCTGCTGGAACCGCTGGGACTCTATCGAACTCGGTCGCTACCAAGGTGGGAGCAAACCGACTAAGCCTGGAGAACTCGGCCGTATATCCATCGACCGTCCTGCCCATCTGCTTCAGATTGGTGAACCTCGTCTGCAGATCGTATCGAGCTACAGCATCGAAGTACTTGGTCTGGAATCTTTTCCTGAATACTGCCCAGGCAATAGGGGCCACTAATCCATCGGCCTGCGCTGCCCACCAGCTATGGGCAAGATCTAGTAACTGCAGGCGCACTACAGCCACCTTTTCGTTCTCTGGAGTCCTGGCTGCTTCTAGAATCACCGCTGTGTCCTGAAGTAATGCATCTGCAGTGATCGCATCTTCACTGCCATCGAAGAAGGGAGGGTTCAAGCGCTTGAAGCTGTTGGCCGCGCTATTATCCTGATGACCTCCTCTGGTCAAAGCGTCTGCCACCGCCTGGTGCAAGGCACCTCCTCGACGATCCTGGGATGCTAATAGTGACCTAATGAGACCCACCAAAGTGCCATCATCAGGCTCTACAGGCTGGACGGGCTGAACTGGTGGCTCTCCTCCAGTAGGCATGACTCTGGAGGCTACTCCTGAATGCTGGGCTTGACTCCAGGTTGCTACTGGTCCACGGGAGGTGCTCCACCTTGCGGATCGGCAGGTCCAGGAACAATATCGCTGAAGAAGACGACATAGGGAACAATAAGGAAGGACCAGGATAGATCAAAGATGCAAGCATGTGATCAGGTCAAGATTACAGGGATTCAGAAGATATGAGCAGAGATCAAGGGCGAGTACTGATTGAGACATCTATTCGGTAAACCCTCATTTATCTTGATTTACAAGACTTGTATTAGCCACCACTTAAACCATGTAACGCCCCAGAACCAGAATACTGGAGAGCGGGGGCGTACATAGCCAGCTACGTATATTGAAGTGCAACCCAACTCGCTATACGGTCATGGCTGTCTAGATACATGAGGGTTTAACTACAAGCCAACAGTCTCCTATGGTCATGAACAAGCCGATTGTCTCAATCTCAAGCAAGCAATAATTGTTACAAGATGTCAGAGCACCAAATATATAATAGCAAGACGTCCCATACATTACATATTGGATGATCATGAAGCTAGTCGTACAAAATGTCAAGACTAGCAAGAGTTCAGTCATACATGATCAACCCTAGGATCTGTCAATCATGTTACAGCCCGTAGGCAGACAGTAAATAAAGGTGCAATACGAGCTAACATGTGCTCGCCGGCTAAACGTCTCAAAATAATAATTTTTACAATAAAGTGGAAGGACAAAAAGAAACCCACTCGTTGCCAGGGTTACGCCTGGTGGTCACCATCTGGCTGTAAGACAAGTGGATCCTCTGGTGCTGCTCCGATATCTGGCCGCACAAAATCAGCTGGGTCAGACCCCAGAAAGAGTAAGTGCCACAAAGGAGGCATCACTTAGGAACTAAAACCAGTATATCATAATAGGATATTAAAGATAAATAATAT